>BOPN01000127.1:584599-597099 GCA_017312705.2 Penaeus japonicus
TGCCTTGTAATGGCCGTAAATATTAGTTACACGAAGCCAAGTTTGTGTTGCAGCATGGGTCCTGCTTCTCTAGGCAAAATGTATCCGGGACTTCTCGTATCTTATCGATAGCATGTAGTTTATGTTATATACCATACGATAAAGCAGATACTGATACCATCAACGTCAGCTGATGTCAACGGAAGAAATTCTTGAAATTCGCAAAGAATAGCAAGATGTGATAGAGAGGGAAGGAGGAATGGTAACAGAGAGAGAGAAAGAGAAAGGGAGAAAGGGAGGGAGAGAGGAGAAGGGGGAGGGGAGAGGAGGAGGGAGAGGAAGAGGGGAGAGGGGCGAGGAGAGAGAAAGAAGTAGAGAGGAGAAAAGAAAGGATAGGAGAAAGAAAGAGCGAGAGGAAGAGAGAGACCGACAGAGATGGAGAGAGAGAGAGAGAGAGAGAGAGAGAGAGAGAGAGAGAGAGAGAGAGAGACAGGTAATGGAAGTACCGTTAGCTCGTCCTAACTCAGGAGCACTTAGCCCCCCCCCCCCATAATAAACAGGGATGAACAGGGTCCTATTCATAAAGAAGATTCCCACTAAAATAATGGTATTTTAAGTACCCATAATGGCGTGCCCCTTTTAAAGGTAACGCTACATCGATAGTTTTATCTTGCATCTCGCATACCCTATTGAGTTTATCAAAGGAAAATCAGCATACCATTACGCAAATGTTAAAAAAACCTTTGCGTTTTTAGGTGGTATACCAAACGCCTGAACACTGCTACCTGCTACACTTAGGCTATGCTATATATAATTAACCTCATGAATATACAGTGGCAAGGCCTAAAGCGCTTTAGTACCTCGCGTGTCTGTGAGGCTCCATAAACGTTGCCACTTGATTTACTCTCACACTCTCCGCACTTTTCTGGATCAGGGCAGGGCATCCGACGCCTCTCTCTGTCGCCCTGTGCTCCGTCACCCTCTGTACTTCCATCTCCCCTTCCTCACCGTCGAGGTCTCCCTACTTCCCCTCGCCCTTGCCACGGCTCAGGACCTTTCCTCATACTCCCTCATGCCCTATCGCCTTCCCATATGTCTCTACAATCTCACTTCCGCGTGGTTGTATCTCCTCCCTTCCCAATCTCCCAGACTTTTTTCTCTCTATCTCCTTCCTAATCTCCAGCGGCCCGGTGCTGCCTCTCTCTCTCTCTCTCTTCCTCTTCCTCTCTCTCTTCGCCGTATTTCCTCTGCCATTCTTTATCAACCTTTAATTTCCTCCTCGCCCTCTATTCCTCTCAATAATCTATGCCCCTTCTGGCCTCCCATACGCTCGCACCAATATGTAGCACTGTACGTAACAAAGACGAATAAATAAATGTACTGAATGAGGCAAGAGTAACACAAATACATAGGGAAGAGAGGGGAAGGGAAGAACGGAAGAGGACAGATGTAAAATAATTGAAAAGGAGACAGGGAAGGATAAGTGTAGCAGGATGACTGTCATTGCTATACGATTTTCTTTTTTAAGTGCCGTTACTTCTATAAATACCGCCATTAATATTGTTACCATCAGCAGCATCTGTTGACCATATATAGAATATCATATTTTTTTCATCACATATATCCTCGACACAAAGAACCGTAATCTGCATAATCCTTTATTCATTGTCGTATATATTGCTACGGCCAGTTTCCATTGTGATACATAGATCTCCCTCGCACTGCACCTAACAACCATAGACCAAAATCCTTTCTTTCTTCCCTCCCCTCCTTAACCCCCCACCCCTCCCCCCGCCCCCACACCCGAGGGAGCTACATCTGCACTAACAACCCTCGCAATAAAACACAAAACCAAAAACGGCAAAGTAAAGGGTCGACTCCAAAATATAAAACATAAACAATACCGCCATAGCGCACCGTCGCCTCCAATATTTACGAGGCGTGGCCCACCATAAACATGCCATGCTACCTGCAATAATCCATTTGCAATCAAATTATGGTAATTGAGTAACCCATGAAACTTGCAGCGTTGTCACCCTGGCCGAAAGGAATTGAGACGTCACAGGCTGTTCTGGCAAAGAGGGGGCAGGGAATGAGGTTCTGATGCTGTGAAGATGCTGCGAGAGTGAGAGCCGATGAGGCAATGAGGGTGGATGGGCGACAGGAAGAGGTAGGGGGGGGGGGGGGAGCAAGAGTGAAGTATCCTCCATGAAAAAGGGAGATTAAAGTGCAAAAGAGACATTACCCTGCAGGAGGAAGAGGACAGAGTGCAGAAAAGATACACCCGACAAACTGAGAGCAGAGCAGAAGAGACATCCACAAGGAGACAATGACAAGAACAACACAACGCCATCAAGAAGAGACGAGAAAGTGAAGAAGGAGAGGCAGGACGGACATCCGACAGGAAGGAGCAACGGCAGCGGAAAGGCCATGACGCAAGGTGGTCACAGGAGGGGAAAGGGAGGGGAATCAAGGGTGCAAGTGATGATAAAAGAAAATGGTGGGCCAAAGGGAAGGGTGGTAAAGGTCACGTTGCGGAGGACATGAAACTTTTAGGATCGAGGGTGATCACTCATGCTGCGTGCGGAGGAGAGGGGCGAGGATGGGGAATGGGGAAGGGGGGAGGGCAGGGGGGAAGAAAGGAAGGAAGGAAGGGGGATGGGGGATGGGGGAGGGGGGATGGGGGTAGGAAGGTAGGGGGAGGGGGGCGATGAGAAGCGGGCTAGGTAGGGGTGGGGGCAGGGGGAAGGGGAAAAATATAGAGAAGTGAGGGGGATGAGAGGGAGAAGGAGAAGGTGGGGGAAAAAGAGAGAGTGAGAGTGAGATGGAGAGGGGAGGAAGAGGGAGAGAGAGAGGGAGGGAGAGGAAGAGGGGAGAGAGGGAGGGGAGGGAGAGGGAGGGAGAGGAAAGAGAGAGAGGGGGCGAGAGAGAGGGAGGGGGAGGGAGAGGGAGAGGGAGAGGGAGAGGGAGAGGGGGAGAGAGAGAGAGAGAGAGAGAGAGAGAGAGAGAGAGAGAGAGAGAGAGAGAGAGAGAGAGAGAAAGAGAGAGAAAGAGAGAGAAAGAGAGAGAAAGAGAAAGAGAGAGAGAGAATTGAAAAAGGGGCGTAAAATCGGCTCCAAACTCGCCCGAGGCGGCTGCGAGCAACACAATTCCTCCTGCGAGCACAACCGGATTCCATTCTCTTCAGCGACATTTCTTCATGTTCTAAAGAGCCGAATACACTTGTTCTCGGCGCAAGTGAAGTGACACCGGCCATGTCAGCCGGTATTATCAAACAAATCAGTCTCTCCCGGAGTGCCAACATTACGTTTAATTAAATACCTCCCTCAGGAACTATCACTTTCAGCTACGAGCGCGTCCTCAGTGCCGTCGCCGCCCATCTGTCACTCCTTCAGATCGGAATTCGGGTTATTTTGCTCCATTTCGGGACTCTTTCTCTCTCGGATTTCCGCTCTCACGCTCGCCGGCGCACGCGCGGGGATGCACCTCGCGCGGCGGGAGGCTGAGGTGTGAGGGCATGAGGCACAGGGGGGGATGATGTGATGGTGAGGTGTGGGACATGAGGTAAGGGTTGAGATGATGTGAGGCTGAGGTGTGGGACATGAGGTAAAGGGGGAGATGATGTGAGGGTGAGGTGTGGGACATGAGGTAAAGGGGGAGATGATGTGAGGCTGAGGTAAGGGACATGAGGTAAGGGTTGAGATGATGTGAGGGTGAGGTGTGGGACATGAGGTAAGGGTTGAGATGATGTGAGGGTGAGGTGTGGGACATGAGGTAAGGGTTGAGATGATGTGAGGGTGAGGTGTGGGACATGAGGTAAAGGGGGAGATGATGTGAGGGTGAGGTGTGGGACATGAGGTAAAGGGGGAGATGATGTGAGGCTGAGGTACGGGACATGAGGCAAGGGTTGACATGGTGTGAGGCCAGTGCAAAGTGATATGAGGCAAGTATAAGTGTGATAGCTTTTGTGGTCAACATATGAACGTACAAGATATCAGGTAACAACGACAGAACACTAAAGAGGCACTGCCGAGAATAAATCGAGGATAATGGCCTTAAAAGTTCCCCTCATGGCAATACAAAACTCATGGCGAAAAAGAGGCACACGATGATGACGATCTCGGGGTCATGGCGACTCGTGTGCAATACTACGAAACTTGTGTAAAAATACAGACAGATGGAGAACAAGGCGAAAGCGTGGATGAAACGAAGGACGAGCGGGCGTGAGGGCGTGAGGACATGGGCGCGCCGACAGGCAGACTTCGAGAGACTTTAGTTTATACTTCGCAAACTTGTTCTGCCAATCACCATATCTCTGCCGCGACCTCATTCAACTTCCGTGGCAGGGTACAAACTCGTGTTCGAAAAGTATGCTAGTATGGCAGGTAATATGCACGGCTGGCGGAAGCAGCGTGGCATGGCTATCATCCCTCCACAGCCATGAGGGATTCTATTTACTTTCCGTGGCTCTGTGTGGAAGCAAGCTGTTGAAGATATTCAGAGGACACAACGAAAGGAAGTCTGTTTGTTTGTAATTAGTGATGGTGCTATTTCAATGCATTTCTTCTTGGGTTTAATCACTATCGTTAAATAGTTATAAATTTCTGATAAAAAAAAAAAATTGGAACGCAAATAAATAAAATAAATAATGACAATGGAAAACAATCGCAATAATGAAAAGATGATATATAGAAATACATTATAACAAAAGTAACAATAAAGCTCAGACAATAACAACAATAACCACGATGGCAACAAAACAACAACAACAGTAATTATTGTTAATAACATTATAGAAAATAATAACAATCAAAACAATAATAAATAAACCCAAAACAACAACAAGAGCAAAAATAAAAAAGAGCGCCAGTCTCCCTTACACTTCCCTGATGAAGGCATGACGTGTGTTTAACAAACAAGATATCATCAATTTCCAAACACATTTCGTTGTCACTCCATGCAAACCTACTGGCGACTTCCTTCGATCTGAACCTTCTTATTCACTTCCCCTTATCCTTGTTGTTTCTCTCTTGTTTATCCCCTAGTCTCGCTACACACTCTTTCTTCGTTTGTCCTCTTTTCCCCTATCGATCTTCCTCCGGCCTCCCTCTCTTCCATTCTTTCCTTCTTCCCTATCTTTTCCTTCATCGCCTTCCATTCTATTTTATTTGCCACAAAAGCCATCAATCTCGCCTTCTAACCTACGGAGACAAGGGGTCCTGTATAAACCCGAGGCGGAATAGAGGGAAAACGTAATATCTCTCCCATCACATGCTCCACGCGGCTGCCAACGTGCTGACACGAGTGGCACTGCAGCGAATGATCTATCACTGCTGCCATCGCTTGGGGTCATGCCATCGCCTTTAACAGAAAAAAATATACATACACATACATATTCACATACACGTGCCAATACACATACGTACGCACACACACAGACACACACACACACACACACACACACACACACACACACACACACACACGCACACACACACATCGCGGTGGCCATGCAGAGCTAGCTTATTACCGCACGCAGGCTAGGCAGGCCGGGTGTCACAGGGGAGGCAAACACGCTAACCTGCCGCAATGAGTCACGTTAGCCTCACGTGACACTTCTCATGACACTCTCAAGCCACTGTTATGAGGCTGTAGATTAAGAAAATTCAATTTCTATCTCAAAGAAAGAGAGACAAAAAAAAAAAAAAAAAAAAAAAAAAAAAAAATCAGGAAAGACCGAAATTGTTTCACAACATTTTCAACACATATGGGATCCGAATTCCACGCGAGTAAAACATGGAACAAAGGTCAGTCACTTCTTATTGGAAAACATAACTTCCACATCATCCTCCATACTCGTAACACTAGTCAACTAAAACATGCAAATACACATGATAAAGCAGAGGTTTGAAAACTGTTTTTGGCACCGATTCCTATTCACCCAAAAACAATCACAATTCTCTCCGAAAAAATATGTGCAACTATTTCGAAGGAAGCTCTAAAATTCCCCGGGGATAATAACATAAGAACTCGGGCAAGCCAGGGTAAAAGGCACCTCCTTGTCCAAACAAATGAATGAATTGGGGGCGAGCGGACACTGTTTACATAATCGTACGGCGTCGTTTGGAAACACGGGCTCGGGATCATCACTTATTACGGGATAAAATATGACGGAATTTACAAACGTAACGAACTTGACAGAGTTGCTGACGCCTGAACTTTGAACGCACACATCGGCTTGTTGACTTATTTACGTTTCCGTTGATTTTGTCTTTCTTTGCTCGAAACTTGGGCCTCGCTTTCTTTACCTCCAATTTCTCTCTTTTGAAGGATGGCTGTGTGATTTGTTTTGTTTTGCTATTGTTACATGTTTCTGTGTGGGTCTTTTTTTGCGCATGTGCTTGCGTTGGGGGGGGGGGGGTTGGAGTGGGGTGATGGTATGTATGATGGCGAGTATGTATGTGTTTATATTTATGCGTGTATGTGCGTGTGTCCGCACACACACACACACACAAACTTCCTTGTAACTTTAATCGGTCAACACAAGAGACGAAAAAAGCCTTATGCAATGGAAATTACGAAGGGGAAATATGACAACAGCGCCACCGACGAAGTATGTCTAAAATACAGCATCGGTTCCCATATAAACTATCTTTCCCACTCTCCTCTTCGCTGCTCCGAGGAAAAAAAAATCAGCCAATTTGTCATACCCTTGCATGAAAAAAGCAAAGCAATATAATTTTGTCATATTACTGTCGGCAATTTGCTTTCCCAAACACAGACTTCAGAAGGTCTTCTATTGAGTAACGAGTAAAGTTGATTACATCCCCCGAACAAGTGCTTCATCTGTCTCGGGGCTCAAGGGTTAAGGCCGAGCCCTTGATTCAGGGACAACAGGGGACTGCGCCGCCCTGCCTGGGGACGGAGGAGCACTTGTCCTTCGGCAGGAGCTATGAAAAGTGCATGCATTCGCGAGGTGGGTGGGTGGGTGGGGGAGGTGGTTGAGCCTGGTGGGAGGAGAAGGAGGAGGAGGAGGAGGAGAGAGAGAGAGAAAGTAAACCGTGAGAGAGAGAGAGAGAGAGAGAGAGAGAGAGAGAGAGAGAGAGAGAGAGAGAGAGAGAGAGAGAGAGAGAGAGAGAGAGAGTGAGTGTGTGTGTGTGTGTGTGTGTGTGTGTGTGTGTGTGTGTGTGTGTGTGTGTGTGTGTGTGTGTGTGTGTGTGTGTGTGTGTATGTGTGTGTGCGTGTGTGCGCGCGTGCGTACGTGTGTGTGCAAAAACAAAACCGAGGCTTCGACTTGGTCTATACATGGTTATTATGTTCTAAAACAATCGAAAATCGAAATCCTTTTCTCTTCATTATATTACCAATAGTTTCATAGATCTCATCAAACAGCATCAGTCCTCATTATATACTTCCAAAAGGACAAACTCTTTTAATTAAAATCACAAAACAAAAGACGCAACAAAGCAAAACGCTAATTTGAACGCGTTGTAGAGGTTTTATTGTTGCCTCAATAACTTTACCGTAATTAAGTCACGTGGTTTAGGGCTAGTTATCATGCCCCTCTCTCTCTCTCTCTCTCTCTCTCACTCTCACTCTCACTCTCACTCTCACTCCCACTCTCTCACTCTCAATCACCGGTTCCCCTCCCCTCGCACATCCCTCCCGCCCTGCCCTTTCCCTCACAGTCCCTGTCACGAGGCCGCTTTCCCTCCCTCACACAGCGAAGCCTTCCTTTTCTCTCCTTTCCCCTCAAGCGGACTTTTTTCCCCTCTGTCTTCGCTCTGCGGCTCATTCCGATCCATTTGGCACAGTTTTGCCAGCCCTCCTTGATTAATGAAACAGCTGAGCGGTTCTCAATAAGGAAAACCGGTATGGACATGAATGGGAACGTAAATTTCATTATCCGACCTCGCTAATAGAATCGAACTACTTTTAATGAAGCTACAAATTAGTGCGCAGCCTTTAATAATCCAAATTGGCCTGGGCATGGGCGTAAATATAAAGTTTGGGCAAGCCGTACATTGAGAAAATTAAGCCTACGTGATTATCCCATTGCTCACTAGGGTAATGGCGTAAAAAGGCTGTCGTTTAATTGGCAGGTTATCAGGCTTCCGATAGTGTAGTGTCTCGACGCGGTAGGTTGCGGGGGGGGGGGGGGGGTTGAAGTCCTACTTGAGGATAGGATGGCTTGAGGGTTAACTAAGAAAAAATAGAAGAGAAAAAAAAACGCATGAAGTTGGAACACTACAATAATGCCTATTCGTCCTTATGAAACCGAATCTCTGATCCGAAAAATCGCTTGATTATTTTTTTTTCTATCTCCCTCTGCTTCTATTTCCTTTTTTCCTCACTTTATTCCTTTCCGTGGCACTTTTTCGCAAATACTTGTTTCGAGAGAGTTAGAATGGCGACTGGACGTTTGTATTGAAAGTTGGGAAGACTATTACAGAAACCAGAGAAGCGTATAGCGAAAGGTGGAAGACGCAAGGAAAGAAGACGATCGCGGGAGGTGGAGAGGTGGAGACGCGAAACGAAGGTTGGCCAGTGGAAGAGAAAGGAGGTAAGACGTGTGAAAGTGGAGGTAGGAAAGAAGGCCAAACGCATGAAAGTGGAAGGTGGAAGAAAGGGAGAGGAAGCCATGACGATAAATCTGGAGGCAGTCATGTTGGTGAAAAACAAATCCAGAAGAGGAACCTCAGTGGTATGACAACAAAGGCTTTGGCATTCGTGACGGAATGGTTCTATGGCGGTGATGCAGTTCTCTGGTCGTGACGAGAAAATGCCTTCAGTAAACAAAACACGAAGCAGCAGCTCACTTAGGAGAGCTACGACCATTCAAGGCACTGCTGTGTGTCTTTACTTTCTCTTCTTTGCCTGACATTGTGTTGACTATGGCACTAATTGGCCGGGAATTTCGTCACCTTAAGAAACTTTACACCGTACAATGGGGACGTATTTATTGATCATTATCATCATCACCGTAATTGTAATCATTATATTTCTTACAATATATCTATTATCATCATTAATATTATCATTATTGTCATCATGAGCAATACCATATCATCCTTTTCATTATCATCTATATTACAATCATTATCATCATTATTATTATCCATATCATTATTAACATTGTTATTACTATTCTAACAAATATTCATTAATTAAAATCTAACGCCATCAACTTTCCTGACGTATTTAGTCCAGTCTGATGATTCCGTTTATCACCATCTTGGCACTACGAAACTCTTGAAAAGATGAATGCAGTTATATATTAAAAAGGAAAAAAAACAAACTTTTCGGCGCTTCATATGTAAAAAAAAAGAACTTTTACTTTTAGGCCACGTCCTCCTCACACCGTCATTCCGTGTGTTTTTTAAATAATTAGGAACTTTTCTTGCATATTTTCTAAACACTGAGCACTAGAATGAGGCTTAATGATTACACTTCCTTTGATGGCAAACGAGTCCGTAGAGTTGTGGAGTTGGAAAGTTTGTGAGATAGGCAGCGGGACTGGGCGGATGGGGGTGGGGGTGGGGGTGGCTGGCGGCTGGGTAAGGCGAGAAAGAGGGAGGGGGTTGGAGGAGGCAATAAGGAAGAGGAAGGGGAAGAGGTAGGGGGAAGCGACAGAGGGGGGGGAATGGGGAGGGGCTGGGTAAGGCGAGAAAGAGGGATGGGAGGGGAAGGAGGAGGAGATAAGGAGGGGGAGGGGAAGAAGGAGGCGATAAGGAGGGGGGAGGGAAAGGGAGAGGCGATAAGGAGAAGGGAGAGGAAGGTGTAGGCGATAAGGAGGGGGGAGGGGAAGGGGGTGGGGCTGGGTAAGGCGAAAAAGAGGGAGGGGAGGGAAAGGAGGAGGCGATAAGGAGGGGGGAGGGGAAGGGGGAGGCGATAAAAAGGGGGGAGGGGAAGGGGTAGGCGATTAGGAGGGGAGAAGAGAGGGAGAGGCGAGGAGGAGAGATGGGAGGAAGAAGCGTGATATAGGAGAAGGGGGAGGGAGAGGTGAGGAGGGAGTTTGGAGAAGGTCATGACGGACCCAAAACACCGCCTTGGCTTAACTAGACCACCATCGGAAAAAAAACAAGCTAATGATAACCACAAATTGATACATTTCATTTTAGAATCACTTAACTCCCATGCTTTATTCTGTATGGACGACGTGCATCACCACATCAATCGTAACATTAAAGGTGACGTGTTACAAACGCTAACGAGATCGAGTAAACTAACTTCCGGCAGCTGCATGAATTCGTTAATCCATACGGACAGTTGCACAGGTCATCGTCGTGTGCCATTCGGGGCAGTGGCAGTAACTGTTCCGGGGACGTAGCAGAAGTAGTAACAGTAGCGGTGGTGGTGGTAGTAGTAGTAGTGGTAGTAGTAGCAGTAGTAGTGGTAGTAGTAGTAGCAGTAGTAGTAGTAGCAGTGGTAGAAGTAATAGTAGAATTGGTAGCAGAGGAAGTAGAAGTTAGTAGATTTAGTAGTAGTAGTTGTAGTAGTAGTAGTAGTAGTAGCAGAATTAATAGTAGAATTGGTAGTAGAGGAAGTAGAAGTTAGTAGAAGTAGTAGTAGTAGTAGTAGTAGTAGTACTAGTAGTAGTAGTAGTACTAGTAGTAGTAGTAGTAGTAGTAGTAGTAGCAGTAGTAGTAATAGTAATAGTAATAGTAGTAGTAGTAATAGTAGTAGTAGTAGTAGTAGCAGTAGTAGTAGTAATAGTAGTAATAGTAGTAGTAGTAGTAGTGGTGATGTGGGTAGTCACTAGCAAAATGGCTTTAACAATGTGTAAGAATCTGGATGAATAAGTAGACTGTAGACTGATTCCACTTGGTAAGAAATCTGGCTGCAGCCAATTGGAATTGAAGAAGTGCTAAGGAGGATCATGGGAAAATGCATCTTGGAGGTAGCAAAAGATGATATCCGAGAAACATCCGGGAATCTTCAGGTATGTGCTGGCCATCATTCAGGAGAAGCTGCTGTCCAAGCCATTTAGTGAGGAAGAATATGAAGCCATGTTGTTGGTTGATGCTAGCAATGCCTTTAATCCAATCAAGAAAAAAACATTACTTTTACAATATCTGAATTAAATATCCATCTTTGCTCTAGATATCGACAATGAAGTGTACCACCAGATCTCTCCATCAGTAATATCAGTAATAAGAAAAATGAGCAGAAGATTATATCAGCAGCAGGGACAACACAGGGCGATTCAATAGCCTATGGGAATGTCAATTCTCCAAGACGAGATCAGTTATGAGGAAACAGCAGGGTATCAAGTCAACGCTATTAAAAGAGTGCCATGAAAGAAAAGACGGATATCTTAAAGCAAACATCCCTCATTTATCTCTAGATTACGACAGAAGGTCGAAGTTGCACAGGGAACAGGAACATCAAACAAGTGAACAACCTTGATAATCAAAACGAAGCGTTTCAGTCTTAACAAACAAGAATTCATTGACGCTATGGCCCTTCGTTACAGTTGGTCATTGGACGGATTACCCAGCCAGTGTTCATGTCGATCCTCCTTTGATATTGATCATACAGTGAAGTGCATGAAGGAAGGCTGTGTTCGTCACAATGAAGTGTGAGATGTAACGGCCAAAATACTGCAATAAGTCTGTCAAGACGTTACAGCAGAGCCAACTCTATTGCCACTGGAAGGTGAAAGACTGACCTATAAAGCAGCCAATCAAATAGGGTAAGAGTTGACCTTGGTGCTCAAGGATTCTGAACACATAGACAGAGAGCCTTCTTCGACATGCGAGTCTTCAGACCTGTGGCTCCATGTAATTTGGGCCTAACACTGGCAGTAGAATGAAGATGTAAAAACTAGGGCGTACTCAGAAAGAATTTAAAATGTAGATCATGGAACTTTCACGCCACTAGATTTTGCAACTTCATAAGGAATGGGACCTCAGGCAAAATGGTTCTGTGCAAGGATAGAACCAACAAAGGAGTTACATAGTTGCCTATTGTTCTCGCTTCTCCGATCTGCGCTGCTGTGCCTAAAAGGAACACGATCATCAAGCATCAAGCCTACCTCCCTTGGTGGAATGGACTATGAACTTAAAAGAATGCAGCTCAGTGATTGAGTATGGCAAAATGTAATGTGGTGATAGTGCAGTAGTAGTGGTGATGCAACAGCAGTGGCAGTAGCAACAATAGTAACAACAACAGCAACATTAGTAGCAGTAGCAAAAGATGAAGCAGTAACAGTACCAGTAATATCAACGGCAGCAGTAACAGTAGCAGGACATAGTGGTAATAGCATCAGGACAAGGAGCAGCATCAGAAAAACACCTGGGGTATTTAAAACTACTAAAGAGAGGAAAGCCATTTCACAAAGGTTTCCTAACAATACGACCATCCACAAATGGCACGCATAACTGAGCTGGCTGGCACTGATAATACAATTGTAGCTCACCTACTGCCGACACCACCACACAACTCGATTCCAAAACAATATACTTCGCAAATATAATGTACCAGGTCAGAAACATGCCAAATTAAAAATGCCGCATAAA
>BOPN01000127.1:629599-632099 GCA_017312705.2 Penaeus japonicus
TGTGTCCCGTGTCTTTCGTAACAATCAGTTTCACGTTATATATATACGCGCGCGCGCGCGCGTGTGCGTGTGTGTGTGTGTGTGTGTGTGTGTGTGTGTGTGTGTGTGTGTGTGTGTGTGTGTGTGTGTGTGTGTGTGTGTGTGTGTGTGTGTGTGTGTGTGTGTGTGTGTGTGTGTGCGTGCGTGCGTGTGTGTGTGCGCGTACGCGCTTGTTTGTTTTGGATGATTGTTGTTTGACATTCTACCTGATCAACAAAAATGAATCACACACAAGTCTCGAGTCTCTATCTCTATATATGATTGAACCTAATTAAATCTGCTCGGTACCTCTGAGCTGCATCTAACAAAGGCTCGAACATGTCGGCAAAATGTACAAATCTGAATTCTTCCAATCCCTACAATAAACACTAAAGAGAGCCATGTCCCCGAACCCCTCCGAGCACAACCCCGAGTGCCCGCAAGGCGCACAACGCTGCGCCTCTTAACCCCGCGTCATCAAGGGCTCCCGGATACTGCAACCGAAGAGAACCCTGCAAGACGTTGGATGTGTCCCAACTGCACTTGCTCGCTTCCTCCGTAGCCGTGTAGGCGCTGGAAGCAGACTAATGACCTTGACGGCTACAAGACTTCCAGAGTATTTCTCGGTGTAATGTACCAGACGCAGTGAATACAACAAGCGGTTTCAGTTGGGGAACATGGCAGCGCTTAGCTAAGACATGGGATGCAATCATTTAGACTACCAGTGTTTGCTTCCCCATGCGAGGTCGGGTCTGACGATATCATTTTCCTAAGAGAAACTATTTTCGATATTTTTTTTCTCGGAACAATGAATATTATGTTTATTTGTCTGTTGGCTTTGCATTCACCAAACGTAAGGAAGGAAACAGTTTTTCTTGTAACAAAATCATACGGGCTTACTGGAAATATTTTCCATGGAATCGTTTGCTGGTATTTCTCGAGAGTTAGGCAATACATGATCCTACATAATATGATGAACTGGCAGCCGTAGAAGCTAGAGGTCAACGCCAGAAGCTTCCAGTCCCCCTGTGACGCTTCACATACTTTCACTTGTTTACTGCCTAAAGCTCTTTGTCAGCTATACTTGACACCGGCCTTCTTTACAGACGGTTTGTATTCCCTCCGGAGAGGAAGTCCCTCTTTGAACAGGATCTACTCGCGGCCCTTTTATATCTACTGCCACATTTTTACGCTCGAATAGCAACGTAACTCAACACCAATAGCTACTGAAAGCGCTTTCTCTAAGAGTTTTTGGTTCTTTTATACATGGATCTAAAAAAAGATTTACCTAAGGAGCTTCCTGATAAAGACATGCGGCCAAAGTTCCTCCGCTCTTCCCAGTATATCCACGGCTTTATAAACCACATCTCCCTCTCCCAAGTCTATGGACCTTGTCAAGGCAAGGGAATGCGAGTATCATGCTTTTATGTTGACCATCGTCGAGGGCCAGCAGTATCATGCAGTCAAATATTTCACACACACATGACCTCACTGGGCGTCACCCGCGACAGAAAGATGGACAGTGAGCCTCGCTCGTCGTGGAAGATTCCCCTCACACTTGCCTAACGCACAGAAAACATACATATGCCTAAAGTGAGCATCGGTTGGCATCACGGGCGCTGTGCACTCATCCGCCAGAGTATGCCAGTCACTCTTGTTATACGAGACGTCCAGGAGGTGGCAGAGCGAGACCCGCTTGCAGAGTGTCACTAGAGTGCATGCTGTGACAAGCATAACTTCCTCGCATGTCATGGTAGGAGGAAATACTACAGAAAAACAAGAATAATACAAAACACTCCGCTATTTATACACTGTGATGCAACGATGAAAATAATAAATGCACATCATATAATACAAACAAAGCAATTCATACATTCCGTAAAAAATTAATCCCGAGCATCATGGGTATCTATATTTTACTGTGGTACTGCAATACAATCTACTTTTAAAAATACACTTCTCCCACATAATTCCAGGGATTATATCAATATGACATTATACTAACTATATTAATATAACTAAATCAAAATAAATCGTAAAAAGGGACAAAACATTTTTCACGAGTGAGAGTGTGCAACAGATGTTTATGTTTAATCACATAATTATGTGTATATACGTGTGTATACATAGAGATATATGGACAGATAGAGACAGAGAAAAATAGAAAGCGAGTGAGAGTGAGAGAAGTATGGAGTATGGAGAGAGGGATGGATGAGGAGAGGGGGGAGAGGGGGAGAAGGAAAGATGACAAGAGAGACAGGGGGGGGAGGGAGAGAGAGAGAGAGAGAGAGAGAGAGAGAGAGAGAGAGAGAGAGAGAGAGAGAGAGAGAGAGAGAGAGAGAGAGAGAGAGAGAGAGAGAGAGAGAGAAACAAAAACAGAGAGAAAGAGAGTCAAAGACAGAAGGAAAGAGAGACAGACAGGCAAATACAGAAAGAAAGAGAGAAAGAGAGACAAAGACAGAAAGAAAAAGAGAAAGAGAGA
>BOPN01000127.1:637099-644599 GCA_017312705.2 Penaeus japonicus
GTATATGTATATGTATATGTATATATATATATATATATATATATATATATATATATATATATATATATACATATACATATATTTATTTGCTATCCTAAATCATAAATTAAAACCCATAGATGCTCTTGCATCACTCAACTGATCTTTACCTTAATTTCTCTTCTATCTGTTAGGATGTAAAATATTAATGAACCTGCTAAATCTAAAACCCTGTAAGGAGAGATAGGTAACCCAAGTGATGTCTTATTCCTTATATCTGTATCTTATCCTAAGTTAGACTAATGCTAGTAATAAGGGATTAAGGGATTAATAAAACAGCAGATATCAAAGACAAAATTGATTAACCACTTTGCTTTTGCATTTGGACTAATCTGGTCTGACTTAAAATGTCATGATTTTAGAGCTTCCCTTTATTACTATGCCTGTTATTCAATTTATCTTCATACAAAGACTCCAGTGAATTTGTTAGCTTACATAATGACACCTAACACATCTTTAAAACCAAAAGGCCTGGCTGCGATCATAACCTCCTCTTTCTTTTGTATCATTTAAGCACTTGATTAATCTTTTTAAATCTACTTCCTCACCTACAAACGTTCTGAGCTGTGCAAGGATAAGTCCGCCTGTTTGGAGACACTCATAGCATTAGAAAAATGACCCATTTGTTCTCCCTTAACCCAATAATGACGGGCCTAATGCCTTGGGCTATTTGCCTGCTCTGGCCGTGGCCATCCTCTGCACGCACAATAATCCAGCGTGTCAGCCATACAAAAGGCCATGGCATAATACCGCGTCCCAGGTGGCAAGTGCTGTAACCACATGCCGTGATATCACATTACCCAGCATTAACAGGTTAACAAAGATGCTCAATTTAAGAAAAAAAAAAAAATTGTGAATGAGATCTGCAAGAAAATAATGATAAAACCCATTGCTGAAGTAGAGATCAAAGATGTTGAATAATTGTATGTAGTGAAGGGACCAAAGGACAGGAACATAAGACTACCCAGACACAGACAGACACTAAGGAAGCAATTAAGCTACATGTAGCTTCTCATGTGGTTTTCATCCTCATAAATCTACTGCTATGAATGTAAGACTAAAAATTGAAAAGGCAGTATGTTTTATCTTATGAACTAAGTTTGTAAGATATCTAGAGTAATAAGCATATACACAAGAGAATTTCACATAAATATTATTCATGTGCACGTGTGTGCATGTGTGTGTTTGTGCATGTGTGTGCATGTGTATGTGTGAGTGAGTGAGTGAGTGAGTGAGTGAGTGAGTGAGTGAGTGAGAGTGAGAGTGAGAGTGAGAGTGAGAGTGAGAGTGAGAGTGAGAGTGAGAGTGAGAGTGAGTGTGTGAGTGAGGGTGAGGGTGAGGGTGCGCGTGTGTGTAACAGCACGCCCCCCCTCCCCCAGGGGAGACTGGGTGTGTGCGTGCGCCAAGAATGCACAAATCTGGTTTCTCGAGGTTAAAAAACATTTACCGTTCTTTCGTCGTGAATTTAAGCTTAGCAAAGTTAGACATAAAAACCAGTGAACTTGCTACAAAACCGTCGCCGTTAAGTAGCTTAATTAAGTCTTATCAAATGCTGGCACCCTAATTCAGCCAAGTTAATAATATGGACGAAAATGCCGCCCGGACCGAGCGAGGGCGCCGCCTGACTCTGCGACTGGAGCTTCGCCTCACAGCCAGCTGCTTCCTGGCGAGTCACACGCACATCACCTGTACTGCGACTGTGCTTGTAGTGGGGTATAGCATCTGTAAGTGGCTGGCGTCTTTATGAGGCCAAATAAGCATCGCTGAGATTTGTTAACGCGACCTGAAGATAAACCTCCGAAATGGAGGGTGGGTTGTGTACACTCGTTGGTCAATCGCAATATCACTCTCATCATTCTGGTATCATGAACGCTGAAAAAAATTGTTTTCTTGTCACAACGATCTCTCTCTCTCTCTCTCTCTCTCTCTCTCTCTCTCTCTCTCTCTCTCTCTCTCTCTCTCTGCTTCCCGTCCCGTACCCTTATAAAAGTCCTAGTGTTCTTTCCACGATGAACTCATATAAATCTCGGACTTTATGCATTCCATATCTTGAAAATCTCAAAGAAAAAGAAAAGAAGAGAATAACAGTCAATCCATAAGTTTTATAATGTTGTCAAGGGCAAATAAAAAGCAATAAGGAAAAACAAAAAATCAGCACATAATCGTGTTTCCTATTTGCTTCTCCAATGTTTAGACAACTTTAAAGGAGCTGACAAAGGCAGAGCTCCAGTAGCGAGTTCCCCCCGTGTCTTGTGCGACAACTTGACGCAGCCTTCAGAGTTCCCCCTACCTCCACCAACATGTTGTAAACACGTTCTGTACACATAACTTTCTTGGGCCCAACTTCATCCGCCGTAACCGAGCTAAATGCGAAAGTATTTGATTAGCGCTAATTAATAATCACGCAGACACGAACGAAGCCTTTGAATAATGGACAAAAGGTGGAGGTCCTCGCGGCGGTGTTTCTTCGAACCGTTGCACTGCGGCCATTCGTACCTCCTAAGCCCCGTTAGAAAATTACTTTGACAAAACCTGGCTAAATGTGTACCTTAATTGAACCCGCCACGCCCTCCATTTCCTAATCCCTTGCAGATTTAACTGAGGCACGTGGCCTAACTAGACAGGTAATAATAAGTCCATATTACACAACCCTACAACGAAGTTCACCCTGCAATTTACAATTGCACGTTCAAATCTTATTGCAAACACCAACACAGTCAGAGCTTTCTCTCTCTCTCTCTCTCTCTCTCTCTCTCTCTCTCTCTCTCTCTCTCTCTCTCTCTCTCTCTCTCTCTCTCTCTCTCTCTCTCTCTCTCTCCTTCTCCCTTGTGTAGCGCGAGGCCCGACGGAACAAAGGCACAGACAGGCGATGGAATAATGAACTCCTGCAGTAATCAGATTCACATTCATATTGCATCATCCTGCTGGCTGCAACCGTGTGCTTGTTAGGCCCCGCGCGCTGTCCTTAACTGCGAGCTTTGTGCCTTTGTCCTTGCGGAAACTTCGGTCTTTGTGGACGCCGCCGAACGCGTCCCGTGCCGAGCGGGGCGAGGAACGCGATCCACACGGCGTGAGGAGGCCGGCCGCTGGGACAACAACCGGGCCTACGTCTCTGTCGTCAAAGTGCTCTCGAGGTAAATGTAATTTGTTTTCTTCACGAGTTTCGACTCTTTCTCAGCGAAGTCGGGATTCTTGTTCAAATGCTCCTATGTCTGTAGACCAAATTCGAAAACAAAAGTACTTTAATATAAAAGTTGCACTTTACCTGATATTTTCAAATCTCTGATCCGGCAGACACATACCTGAAAAAAGAAGATAGTCAATAACTTAATCAATTAATTAAACTGGATAAAGTAACATTGATTCTAATAACCAACTAATAACAACAACAACAATAGTCTCTAATAATACAGACCATCGTTAAACTACCATAAAAAAAATAACAACTAACAACAATAACCGTAACATCAATAATTACATTAAGACAAACAACGAAAACAACCAAACGCCGTTAACAATGCTGAAGCAAAGAGCCGCAGGGCAACAAGGCAGCGGGGGTCAATAATGCAAGCAGGAGAAAGCATCGACAGAGAGGAGAGGATGAGGGAGGGGGGGGGGGGGTCCAGTCCACCTGATGTTCCTCAGATTCTGCGTTCCCGGATGCTACCTAATCCTCATACTTCCTCTGGCTCTAGGTTCCCCCAGTTCTTGTTGCGTTGGTCCTATGTTCCACGATTCCTATGTTCTGTAATCCCTATGCTCTCAGATCCTGTTCTGTAATCCCCATGTTCTCAGATCCTGTTCTGTAATCCCTATGTTCTCAAATCCTGTTCTGTAATCCCTATGCTCTCAGATTCTGTTCTGTAATCCCTATGCTCTCAGATCCTGTTCTGTAATCCCCATGTTCTCAGATCCTGTTCTGTAATCCCTATGTTCTCAGATCCTGCTCTGCATTCCCTATGTTCTCAGATCCTGTTCTGTAATCCCCATGTTCTCAGATCCTGTTCTGTAATTCCTATGTTCTCAGATCCTGTTCTGTAATCCTTATGTTCTCAGATCCTGTTCTGCAATCCCTATGTTCTCAGATCCTGTTCTGTTCGCAGGCATTGTATTCCCTTTTGTTCCTTAGTCCCTGTGTTCCACATTCATATGTTCCGCAATTTTCATGTTCCCTCGAGTCTGTGAACCGCACTCCTCACGTTCCTCACTCCCGACGTTCCCGAGTCTTAGGTTAAATTAGGTTAGGGACCGGGGAACATTATGTGTGTGTGTGTGTGTGTGTGTGTGTGTGTGTGTGTGTGTGTGTGTGTGTGTGTGTGTGTGTGTGTGTGTGTGTGTGTGTGTGTGTGTGTGAACAAACGTGCGCTCCCGACGCGTGGAGAATACGGGAGCCGAGCCTTGTGCGTCCAGCGAGCGAGCAGTGCAAGACCTGGGTACATCAGTCCAGGGTACACGAAGCTCACAGCGATGATACATGTTGTATACTAAGAGAACAGCAAACGCTCCGCTCTTTTCCGCCGCTCCTGTGCAAGGTTTTCCTCCCGCCGTTTGGATCTGGCTTGGCTTTCGATTGGTATTGCGATTCTCTTTTTAAAGTGCTGGGGGAAGAATGATTATGTAGATAACACGACAGTATGATCAATCTAAAATATGATAAAGTTAAACTATATATTAACACACAAAATAAACATGGTCATTAAAGCAAATATGAAAATTACTTTGGTTTTATAAATAATCTGAACGATAAACTGTTCATTTTCCATTACACAAACGAATCGTCAATGCTATGCAAAAAACTCAATAGCATCACCAAGGACTTGCACAGATGTCTAACCTGGAACTAAACAAAGAACGATATTTATTAAGTGGAATTTGTTTGCTTTGCGCAGATTGAACGCGACATTTTATCGAAGACTGCGTTATCGAAACATATCTCACTAAATTGCCAGATTATCTAAATAGTCTTTAACACACTGACGTATAACTGCCTCAACACACACGCTACATATAACATGGTCGTGTTAGATAACGGGGCGTTCTCGCTTGCAGTGCATTGTAACTGTCCAGCAGTTGATCACTCACGGAAGATTGCATCCTTAGGGCATTTGGGATTTTACTGATTTTCCTGTGTAATGTCCTGCTACCTCGATTCGAATTACCGGCGTATCGCACGGCAACAAGTGTATCACGACCCCGCCCACTATGATACCATATGTTACAAATTCTTGCATAGTTTTGAAGTGACGTAGGTACTATATATAAAATCCTTCATCTCTACTAAGATAAGCATGGCGAGGTACCTTTTAATTAAGCATTCATTTTTTTTAAATACTACTTTTTATTTATGCAATGTACTATATTGCATCGCACTGCAAAGTATTACCATTCGCTAATACATTAAACAAACTATATCTGTGCATCATAGAATTACGTCATTCTTGTTGTATTTTTAAGAGTATATCATTACAATACAATCTCTTTACTATAAATCTCACCAATGCAAAGGTATCGGAACATCAGATAAAAAGCCACCACTTTTCCCCATTAAAAAGTGTACGCAATACCTGCAGTTCTGAATATACCCATTCCCCTATTTGCAATCAAGGTTTGATGTGTATACTTCCTGCACATATTTACATATAAAAGTACAGTTACCTACATAAAAAAATAATAACTATCATCAAACATTCAATATTTTTAATGTTTTATAAGCTTTTCATTCGTAACTAGCCATCTAACTTCAAACAGAGGTCGCATAAACAAATACTATACAATGCTGCCTCTTTGTTTCATTGTTTTGCAAACAATGTTATTTTACTGTCATCCAATCTGCAACGATTATAAACAATGAGCTTAATCAAAAAAATATTCAAACATTTTCTTTAGAATGCAAATACTAATAAAAGATTGATAGATGAATAAATCACCCGATTGATAGAGCGAATTCAACTGAATTGAAAGAGTAAAGCCCAAGGTAAGATAGCAAGAGTAAGTGACCAGAAAAGAGTAGAGGAAAGGAGCGAGGAGAAGAGAGAGAGAAAAGGAAAGAGTGGAGGAAGAGGAAGAAGGGAAGGGGGAGAGGGAGGAAGAGAGGGAAGAGAGAGAGAGAGAGAGAGAGAGAGAGAGAGAGAGAGAGAGAGAGAGAGAGAGAGAGAGAGAGAGAGAGAGAGAGAGAGAGAGAGAGAGAGATTTGATTTTGATTTTGATATGTTTATTCATACTATATATATTGTATACACATGAATAGGCATAGGAAGAGAGAAAGAGAGAGAGAGCAGAAAAGGGGAAAGAGAGGAAGAGAGAGGGAGAGGGAGAGAGGCAGAGAAGGAGAGAGAGCGACAGAGAAAGAGAGAGAGAAAAAAAGGAAAGAGAGAGAGAGAGAGAAAGAGAAAGAGAGTGTATAAGAGAGAGAGAGAGAAAGCTTAAGAGAAATAGAGAAAAAGAGAGTGAGGCCGACAAAGGGAAAGAGAGAGAGAAAGTGAGGAAGACGAAATGAAGGAGAGAGAGAGGGGGGGTGGGGTGGAGGGAGACAGAAGGAAAAACAGAAAGACTATAAACCAGTGTATTAGAGTGTAAGGGTGCAAGGAGAGGGAGGGGGGGCATGGGAGGAGGAGGGGGGCGGGGAGCCCTAGGCGTCTCTGCGCCTTGACAAGACCGATTCAGTTGTGTGCAAATAATGCCGGCGTCTGGATAGGAAAACGATATTGAAACAAGTTGGCCCCCTGAGCGAGTCTAGAACTTTCTTACTTAGGGGCGCGAGGGAGGGAAAAAACAAAGGGGGGAAATAAAAGGCGTTTCACTCAACGGGGACCTAAATATGAGCGATCTTGAGAGAAAGAGAGAGAGTGCCTGAAGTGGACCAACTCAGTGAGGCACACACTCACTCACACACACACACACACACACACACATGCGCGCATGCCTGAAGCCTGAAGTAGGCTTTTATCGCTACCATGCGTATTTATGGGATATAAAATGAGCGAGACTGCGTAGGTAGAATTACATGATAAAGGAGGCAAGAGATAAAAATCCGCCGACGGATTCCGACTCAATCCCGTAAGAATAGCACTGTCTACGGCCGACAGATGAGCTGAGTTAATTGTTCAGCTTTGGGATTGGGTTACCGGCACTTCTGGAGAGCGAGAGAGCGAGAGAGAGGGAGGCTGAGGGCGAGAGAGGGGTTGAGATGGATAGAAAAAGAGCCAGAGAGAGAGAGAGAGAGAGAGAGAAAGAGAGAGAGAGATTCCTAGTATGTATGACCTGATACAATATTGTATTTGATATTCTTAAATACTGTTCATAGCGTTTATTTCGCTCCCGTGCGGCCCATGAGCAGACCTTTTATTCTGTAGATTTTGATGCATCATTCTAACCCTGTTCATTGATGTTACTTACTTTGCATTCCTTTTAAGTGGAATCATTACTTATTTGAATTCATTTCCAATTCTAGTAAGCATTAAT
>BOPN01000127.1:649599-652099 GCA_017312705.2 Penaeus japonicus
AATAAAGAATGTTTGTATATATGATATGATATGATATATATATATAATATATATAAAAATACATATATATATGTACATATTCATATATATATATATATATATATATATATATATATATATATATATATATATATATATATATATGTATCTATAATTATGTGTGTGTAAATGTAAATCTATGTACATAGAAAAAAAAAATATATACACATATATACATACATATATATATATATATGTGTGTGTGTGTGTGTGTGTGTGTGTGTGTGTGTGTGTGTGTGTGTGTGTGTGTGTGTGTGTGTGTGTGTGTGTGTGTGTGTGTATGTGTGTGCGTGTGTGTGTGTGCATGTATGTACATATACGTGTGTGTGTATGTGTGTATGTGCATGTGTATATGTATAATATATATATACATATATATATATATATACATATATATATATATATATATATATATATATATATATATATATGTGTGTGTGTGTGTGTGTGTGTGTGTGTGTGTGTGTGTGTGTGTGTGTGTGTGTGTGTGTGTGTGTGTGTGTGTGTGTGTGTGTGTGTGTGTGTGTTCATATTTATATCTATATCTATATATATATACATATATACATATACATAAACATACATACACATATTGTGCAATATCGTGTATATGCTCTGCTGTTCCGTATCCTGGAAATAAAACAAGCACAGAATTTGTTGAATAAATTTCGAGTAACTATTCGCAAAAGAAGGGTTACGTGACAGGGAAGAAGCAGACAGTAATTACACGTACCGTGAGGGCAAGACGTTAACTAAACATCTGGTACAAATTGCACGAATACCAGGCGCTTTTCTTCTCAGAGAATAAATTTTACACTTTCTTTTGAAAGCAAAACACACACACACACACACACACACACACACACACACACACACATATATATATATATATATATATATATATATATATATATATATATATATATATGTATATATATATATATATAAATATATATAAATATATATATATAAATATATATATATGTACATATATATACATATATATATGTACATATATATACATATATATATATATATATGTACATATATATATTTTTTTCTTCTAATATATATAAAATGATAACACTAATAGATATATTACCAGCAATATATACACCTGTAATGTTCTCATTTAACCACCCTACCCCCCCCCCTCTGTCCATAACACCCATTTTTGTCCATTCCAAACGACCATTACTGCCTAACGAGGTGCCTTCCACAACCCATTGTACAGAAGAATAAAAGCTCCATATGTCGCGGGAATGCACGGAAAAAACAGACCTTCCGTCTTGCCTGACTAATGTAGACACTGCTCCTAGTTCCAACTTCTTTTTTTTAGCAAACTTCAGAAGAGTTCGTTCTCTATTCCCGTGCACTTAATAACTGTCTAGTCTTCTCCTTGGCTCTCATCTCTTGGTCTTTTCATCTGAAATCTCTCGTTCTCCTTGATTCCTGTTTGTCTTCATTGTCTCTCCCCTTCCTTGGGGAAATTAATGCCATTTTCATTTCTCCTTCCCCTTTGATTCCACTGGATGTTCCGGGTTTTTTGTTATCTGTGCCGTTTTATGCATCCCTTTTTATGTATAAAAAGAAATACACTTGCAATCACAAGCACAAGTACTACTGTCAGACACTGCAATAGTTTTCAGTTCGATCACCATAACCGGAGTGATCCCTTCACCCTCTTCCTCTCACCCCTTCGACTTAATAGTTTCATCAACGAGCGTCACAACATTATCGTGAAGCACCACCGCTATTCCCGAGCGCATCACCATCATCCCATCAGCGTCCCATCACCCTCGCAACCCAACCCATAGCAACATCATCACCCTCACAACCGTCCCACCGCCACCTCATCACCCTCACAATCATCCCATCGCCACCTCATCACCATCACGGCTGCTCCGCGACCCGTAATAAAGTCCCCTTCGCCAGTCGTCCATCACCCGGTCGACGCCTCCCGACCTGACACTCGACTGCAGGGAAATGGCGCGAAGCCATTAGCCCTTCGACCCCCCTCAACCCTTCCATCCCGGATCCGGCATCTCATATTCCGGCCAGCCCCGAGGTCATTCCGGGGCGCTCGAGGGCCGGCCGGCAAGATGACAAATGGCAAGAATCAGATTCCAAATAGGAATCTCTCTCTCCCGGGCGATGCGCTAAAGGCCCCCGACTGATCGAGGGGCTTGAAGGGTGTTGGGACTGCGCGGGGAGAGGAAGGCCTGCAGGATATGGTGAAGGAGTGATATCCGGCGGAGCAGAGAGAGGATCGGGCTGGAATAAGTGGGAAGAGGAGTGTGCTCCGTAAAACAGTTGCAGGGAGACCGGGGCGGAAAAGTGGGACAAGAAGCGTTGGAGGCGGGATGCAGCGGGAGGCGAGGCTCGGAAGGGACGAGAGGCAAGGTGTGCGTAGGACAGGAGGCCTAAGGAAAGGCTTTGGACGCTCGATCGGCGCAAAGGG
>BOPN01000127.1:659599-672099 GCA_017312705.2 Penaeus japonicus
GAAGCCGAAAGGGGCAGCCCACACACACGAGGTTATATGAGGTTAGATAGATGTGTGCGTGTGCGTGTGCGCGTGCATGTGAGTGTGAGTGTGAGTGTGAGTGAGAGTGTGTGTGCATACATACAAGCGTGAACGTATATGCATGCATGTGCAATGAACCAAATCAACCACACAATCATGACACCCCAGCGACACCTGAACAAACAGCAAAGTCCCCATAGCTCAGCGGGGCAGTAGCGGAAAGGGCTTCATCCATCATAAATCGGCGCCCCATAAAGGATAAATCCGCGTGTCATCCATGATTTCCGGCCAGGTCACCCCCCTTCCCCACCCCCTCTCCCGTGTCACTCCCTCCCCCTCCCTCTTTGACAGTCCCCCGCGCGATGTGTTTAGCGATCTCGACGCGTATTGCTTTTAATTGTGAAATATGGGCGGGGGAAACATCCGCGGGGGATTGAAAGTGTGTGTGTGTGTGGGGGGGGGGGGGGCTGGTGACTGGAGGGGGGAGGGAGCTCTGGGGAAAATAGAGAGAGGAAGTGCCAGAGATACAGATAAAAAAGTAGGGAGGGAGTGAGGGAAGGAGGAGTGAGGGCGAGAGAGAGGGAGAGAAAAGGAAAGAGAGAGAGAAGAAGGAAGGATAGAGATAGAGAGATAGAGATAGCGAGAGAGCGAGAGAGAGCGAGAGAGAGAGAAAGAGAGAGAAAGAGAGAGAGAGAGAGAGAGAGAGAGAGAGAGAGAGAGAGAGAGAGAGAGAGAGAGAGAGAGAGAAGAGATGGGGAGATAGGGACAGTGAAGGCTGCTAGCAGAGTGGATAAGGGGAGGCTGGAGGGGAAATTACAAACGCAAAGGGGGGAGAAAATAGCTGGGGGTGTATGGAGTGGGGATGCTAGAGGGGGGAGAGAGGGGGAGGGAATAAACGCATCCCCTCCCTCCCTACCTCCCTCCAACCCACCCTTTCCACACGAGCTCACTACCCTCCGTGCAACATTGGGAAGTGACTCATCACTGTCATGATCGCTCCGTAAACAACACTCGGGGCGTTGGTGCGCTACGGGCCGCCGTGCAACTGAGCGAACTCTCCGCTCGAAATTTAATGGAAAAAGCAATTTATTCGCTAAATGATCGTTCACCTTAGTGGGAACTCGAACAACAAGCCGCAAAATGTATCTACACAAAGGAGTCAGCACGTGTTTTTTTTCGTACGTGTGTGTGTGTGTGTGTGTGTGTGTGTGTGTGTGTGTGTGTGTGTGTGTGTGTGTGTGTGTGTGTGTGTGTGTGTGTGTGTGTGTGTGTGTGCGTGTGTGTTAGAGAGAGAGAGAGAGAGAGAGAGAGAGAGAGAGAGAGAGAGAGAGAGAGAGAGAGAGAGAGAGAGAGAGAGAGAGAGAGAGAGAGAGAGAGAGAGAGAGAGAGAGAGTAAAGGTCAATCACAGAAAAAAAAACATACTACCACGCCCCTACTATTAATGACGATGATACTGATAACAACAACGATAACACCACCACCACCACCACCAACAATCAGCGTCACCAAAACGACCCATAAAGGACGGACTACCCGAGACCCACACTCCCACCAGGGGAACGACCACCACCGCCTCGACGACGATAAGTGAAATGCGAAAGATAAGGAATTGGGACGGCCACGGCCACGACTCCAACGCTTCCTCCTCCTCCTCCTCCTCCGCCGCCGCCTCACAATAACACCCTAGGGCACTCTGGCACTCTGGCACTCCGCGTAACAAAGCGGGGTGACGTGCCATTGATATTCCCTTTCTTGTGATAAAATGGAAGGTGCGATGCCATTGCAACAAAACGGTAAATATGTCGCATGACAATAGGAAAGCTTTAGCCTTGCAGAGCCTTTCCTGACGCTGCTCGCGCGCGCGCGCGTGCGCGCGCGTGTGTGTGTGTGTGTGCACATGTTGTATATGATTATGTGTGCCCGTGAGTTTGCCCCGTCCTGAGACATTATTTGCATTCCATCCATCCTTCTCTAACCGCTTTTGATTTTACTTAATCTTTCTCACAACTATCTGTTCTGTTCTTTCTCTGCTCACCCTCTCTCGCAACTTTTTTTCCCTCTCTTGTAGCCAATACTACGTGATCAAAATATTTGGAAGTTGATATAAAAAAGGCAGAAGGCCACTTTTCATCTGTTTCAATCTCTCAACTGGCGTAATTATCTCAAAGGAAAAGAACAATTGAGCTGTCCTTGACGCATCTAGGCCTGACTAGAAAAAAGAAAATGACATCACATTACTATTTTGGTATTTCAGCCGACAGGCTTAAATAATGTAAGTGCGACAGTTTCTTAAACATCACCATGTATCTTGCATAGGAAGTGTCGATGTGAAGTTAGTGTATGTATTCTTTTGTGTATCATACATCATGGGTAATGCACAGTATTTTGTATGCTGTGCCGCGAGCCATCCAAAATATGTGTATGCATTATTCATATATTGTATTTTGTAGAATACATGTTTACCGCTCGTAATGAAGCGAACACACACATATATGCCTATTTTCTCTTGCACGTGGCTATATGTGTGATAAACATAAATGCACCAATACCTCAATATAAAGTCACACAAAGCACGAAAACGCACACACATACATAAAACAAACAAAATGAATACATAAATCAAAATGTTTACAATGACAACAACTGAAAAACAAACCACTCACCCAGCCCGCCCAGAGGACCAAAGGCGTTGCATTACCTCGAGCAAATGACCCAGGTCCAAGTGCCGGATCTAAAATGGCGTCATTGAGCTTACTGAGAGGACAATAACTTGAGATAATTGTCATGCTAACTACCTCACTCCTGGCGGAACGGAGGTTGTTTGCTTTGCCTTGCTTTGGATGTGGTGCTGAAGATAGCTCCCTCAGACCCTCCCACTGATACCAGTCTCCCCCGCCCACCTTCCTTCTTATTCTGCTATATCTATATCATTTCACACGAGATGAGAAAATAGTGCGTGCGAATCCCCATGCGGCAGTTAAAATAGGCGTTATCCAATGTGTTTCCTGGCTTAGTAACTCATTTTATTTCTTGCAGAGTGAAAAATACAAAAAGCACATTAAGCATATGGAATTGTATATATAACATTATGAAAACCCTGTGGTTAGAGAAACTAATTTAATATTCGCATAATCATATTACAGGGGGGAAACTGCTATTCAAGAAAAAAATAATAATTTCGTAAGCATTTTTTCTCTTGAATTTCATAAGTAAATTAATTCTCTATCTATTATCTCCTCTGCATGTAGACTTTTTTTTCATTTTACATGTAGGCGTTTTTCGTTGTTAATTTGTGTTCTCATTCTCACAAAAAAGACTTTATTGGCTTTATTGGCTGAATTGTTAGAAAAAGGAATAAATATGTAATTCTCTGTGACATAAGATGAAACGTGGCGGGAGCTTTCCGCAGACTTATCGGATACGAGATGTTCTGGATGTACAAATGCATTTGCTCTCGAGTAGTGTTCTTCTGGTAATTAATCAATTCATTATTCCACTTGAAAATAAACATTTGCTAATAGTGGCTACAAAACTAACAATAGAAACTAAAGAACTACAGCTGTTCTTAGAGGAAGGAATGAAAGGAAGGGGGGAAAGAGAAAGAGAAAGAGAAAGAGAAAGAGAAAGAGAGAGAGGGAGATGGAGAGAGAGAGGGGGAGAGAGAGAGAGAGAGAGAGAGAGAGAGAGAGAGAGAGAGAGAGAGAGAGAGAGAGAGAGAGAGAGAGAGAGAGAGAGAGAGAGAGATTAAAAAACACTGACATCTATATTGTTTTACTGTATCCCTGTAGTAATTAATTTGATCAGCAATACTTTAAACCACAATTATCCAAACTAATAACTTGCAAAGTACTCTTGAACGGTAAAAAAAATATATATAAACATAGAAGACGTAAGCACAGAAAACGTGCATATATATGGAAAACGGACTCTCATTTAAATGAAACCAAAGACTAGGAAAAATAAAAAACGAAAGAAAAACATTGGACAAAAGAAAACATAAAAAACAGTAGACAAGAATAAATGGAAAGAACATAAAATTAAAAAATAATAAAATCGACCCGACACTGCGCACTCTAAGAGCGTGGTGGAACAAGACATTAAGCCGCGAAGCAAGATAACAATGCTCTAAAGCACAGCACTCTAAAGATGACAATAAGTAACCTAAAAGCATCGCACGACTTTACAGCGACGTAACAGGCCCTAAAGACTGCAGCAACAATGACACAACAAGCAAAAGGCGCAAGCTCGCACAATGGCGGGCGGCGAAGGGAGCGCGCCCATAGGCACTGGACAATCGCCACTAAACCAAGAGGCAACACAATGGCAAGTGATCTCGTCCCAGCCCGGGAGTGCCGCGAGGACGGGTGGGCGTGCCTGTGTGCTTTGCTGGTAGTAATGAGACGCCCTACGTTCCCTCCCTCCCTCCCTGCCCCCCTCCCCCTCCCTTCCCCTTCCCCTTCCTCCCACCCCTATCTCCCTGATCACTAGCGGCACAACAAGGCTTCCCTACCTCATTTGCAAATCTGCCGTCACGCCTCAGTGGAAGTATCGATGAAATTAAGTAAAATACTGGCAGTGGGCACGTCCGTTGGATATTTTTGTAGTCTCTGTAATGTTATTCCTTCTCACTCGGCTGAATAATGTATTCTGAAATACCGTAAGCGATGGGGGACACAAAATGCCGTGTATTTTGTTGCTATACCTCACTGGTTCTACAGAAAAGGGTATAACAATACTTCACAAAAGTAGTATACACATGGGAGAACATCGAACAGCACACATTAGGCTTTACTGATGAGACATTACAGAGGGGGATAAGGTTGGCGATGCTGAACTTTGAACGGTCTAACCTTGCTCCCAAGTACCAAAGCGACGAATATGGAATAAGGAGAAAGACAGAGGGAGGGGAGCTAGGAAGTGACTGAGGGAGAGAGGGGGGAGAGAGGGAGGGAGGGGGGGAGGGAGGGAGAGAGAGAGAGAGAGAGAGAGAGAGAGAGAGAGAGAGAGAGAGAGAGAGAGAGAGAGAGAGAGAGAGAGAGAGAGAGAGAGGGAGAGAGGGAGAGAGGGAGAGAGAGAGAGAGAGAGAGGGAGGGAGGGAGGGAGGGAGGGAGAGAGAGAGAGAGAGAGAGAGAGAGAGAGAGAGAGAGAGAAAGAGAGAGAGAGAGAGAGATAAAGAGATAGAGAAAGAGAGACAGACCCTGCAATGGCTCTCCTGCACATTAACGGGCGGGATGTCATCTGGAATCAACGGACGCGTATCCCGAAGCGTCCTCACACGAGAATCCGTCACCAGATTGCAAGCCATAAATCCCGCGGGGAAAGTTATCGGCAATAATAAGATATATTTCAGGAGTGGCCGGAAATCAATCATGGATCAAGAACGAGCGGAATCTGAGAAATGTTCTCATAACATCGGTGGTATTTTGGTTGGTGATCTTGTCTGCCGAGAGCCAGCTGCCGTGGCGGCTGGAGCTCTGCCGATAACACCAGCGGCTATTCTCTTTCTCTCGCCGCTAATAACCCTTTTCGTTAGAGTGTTGTAATGGCGGGTTGGAAATATCGATAAAGAAGACGACAGTGCCCGAATCGGCAGTCTTGTGCTTTCAGGCAATAGTTGTTGTTTTTTCTCCTAAAGATATTGGTGAAGATTATCTCTTTTGTCTTTTTTTCTCTCTCTCTCTCGCCCACGCTCTCGCTCTTGTATTTGCTCTCGCTCTCGTTCTCGCTCTCTTACTTTCTCTTTCACTCACTTTTTCACTCTCACTCACTCACTCTCTTACTCTCACTCTCTCTCCTTCTTTTGAAATCCTCGTTCTTAAAGCAACGCTGGTCATTCGGAAGTTCTTAACGCGGTGCTATTAAAACTTTCGACGTTTCAAAAACATCGTTCGTGCGTAATGTTTTTAAAACTGCAAGCTGGAATCCATTTAGAATATCCGTATTACATCCCAGAGCACAACACATTTCTCGAGAATAATGATACTAAAAAATAACACTTCAACAGGACACAACAGTAACTTATTCGTAGGTGAATGTGAAAGAAGACACTTATCACGCATAGTTGTATGTGTGTTTCAGTGTGTGCGTTGAGAGAGAGGGGGAGGAAGGGAGAGGGAGGGAGGGAGAGGGAAGGAAATGGAGACAGACACAGAGAGAGTGAGTAAGTGAGTGAGTGAGTGAGTGAGTGAGTGAGAGTGAGAGTGAGAATGTGTGTGAATATATGTGTGTGTGTGTGTGCGTGTGTGCGTGTGTGCGTGTGTGCGTGTGTGTGTGTGTGTGTGCGCGCGCGCGCGTGTGTGTGAATGTGTGTGCGTGTGTATGTGAATGTGTGTGCGTGTCTGCGCGAGCGTCGCGTGCATGAAACCATATAAACTGATAGGAAGAGAACGGACAAACTGATAGACAAAAAGAAGCTGGTAGATAACACACCTCCTCACAAACGTACCTCTTAAAATTCTTATCAGCTCAGTCTTTGGTAGAAACCCAGATTTCGTTACTCGTAAGAATTCTGCGATTTCTTCTTCTTGAATTGTGACTCATCGTTCAAACAAGCTCACCATCTGCCCCTTTCTCTGGCCGAAGAGTAACCCCTTCACATGACAAATTATTACGGCGTTTTAATCGCTATTTGCAAAATTGAATTTCTCTCGAGTTGTAAAGAATTGGTACACACTCAGTCTCGATAATCCCCGAAACACAAATCATAGCTCGCGTTTACAGACTGCAGGAAAAAAAGAAAACTTTCAAAAGCTTCTGCAGATGGGCCGGTATATCTGCCCCGCTCTCTGACGTACGGCTGTGTTATCTGCCTCCAGGAACCTCCTCAGCACAAAGCGGTGCCGAGGCTGTTCCTGCGTCGCCATGTTAGATAACTCTCAAGTTCGAGTCCTTACTTCATCGGGTCTACTTTCCTTTCTCTCTCTCTCTCTCTCTCTCTCTCTCTCTCTCTCTCTCTCTCTCTCTCTCTCTCTCTCTCTCTCTCTCTCTCTCTCTCTCTCCCTCCTTCGAAAAACTTTCAAAAGCTTCTGCAGATGGGCCGGTATATCTCCCCCGCTCTCTGACGTAAGGCCGCGTCCTCTGGCCTCAGTAACCCCCTAAGCACAAAGTGGTGCAGAGGCCATTCCTGCGCCGCCATTGTTGGATAATTCACAAGGAATCTCGGGTCAAGTTCGACTCTCTACATCTTCGACATTCTCTCTTCTTTGTCACCTTCATCAGACGGCCACTATCTTCTACTTTCTTCTTCTTCTACTTTCACTTTCGAGACTTGGCTGATCTTCGCCCCTTATCACTATGTAATTCCGCTGAAAAGGGATATAACAATAATAATAACAACCAAATAACGGAGAACCACGAGAGAAAAATAAAACACCGGGAATAAAAAAAAAAAAAAAAAATACGGGAAACCACAAAGGACTCCCCCTCCCCATCCGGGGTGGGGGAGGAAGAGGAGAGGAATCCGTGTGCTTTTTCCCGAATGAAGTCATTAGGTCTAACCCTCGTCTCATTGATTACCGACCTGTTCCTTATTGACATTCGATTACCGGCTCATTATTCATTGTTACGTCCCTGACCGAACGATGTTAAATGAAGTTATCTGGGATGGTGGTACCGCGGGCCTGCAATACCAAGTGGTTTAACGATCCCTCCCTCCAACCACAAAGATGCCTGGATGTTTTTATTCTCTCGATTTCTCTTCCTCTCTCTTTCTCTAGTTCGGACTGTGATCCTTCGTGAATAGTGATTGAAGCACGGGGGAGGGAGGGGGATGAGAGAGGGAGAGGGTGGGAGAGGGAGAGGAGAAGTAGAGAGAGAGAGAGAGAGAGAGAGAGAGAGAGAGAGAGAGAGAGATTAGAGAGGAAGAGAGAGCAGAGATAAATAGAAGATGAGAGAGCAAAGAGAAACAGAGAGAGAGAGAGAGAGAGAGAGAGAGAGAGAGAGAGAGAGAGAGAGAGAGAGAGAGAGAGAGAGAGAGAGAGAGAGAGAGAGAGAGAGAGAGAGAGAGAGAGAGAGAGAGAGAGAGAGAGAGAGAGAGAGAGAGAGAGAGAGAGAGAGAGAGAGAGAGAGAGAGAGAGAGAGAGAGAGACGAAGAGCAAGAAAATATGGAGAGAGAAAAAAGAAAGTGACAGATATATTTATAAAGAGAACAAAAAAAAAAAAAAAAAAACTTACCTTGGTCTACCATATCTCGTCAGGTTAGGTCATAGAAACTCGATCTTACCTGCAAAAGAAACGAAACAAAAATGGTCAGCAATTACAATAAGTCAAAAAAGCAAATAACTAAAAAAAAAAAAAAAAAAAAAAAAAAAAAAAAAAAAAAAAAAAACCCTAAGCACTCCCTCCTCCCGCGCGTGTCCTCGGGGTCAACGGTAATGACACACGGCGGTTTATGGATCTGCTATCTATATTGTATGCTAGTGCCACGCTGGCCGACGTCACGGCGGGCTTGTATCCGCCGTGAGTGATAGCGTCACGCGAGTCCCGCCCGGTAGGCTCATAGCCCGCGATAACGAGAGGGCCAGCGAAGGACGCTAATGATGGATGGGGACGAGGCGATAAGTGCATGATCGGCCGATGAAAAGATGGAGGAGGAGCGGCGGCGCCACTGTCGACGAGAGAGGAAATTGCAGGTCGTGAGGGTGGGCGTCGAAGAGGTGTGGAGAGGAGAGGAGAGGAGAGGAGAGGAGAGGAGAGGAGAGGGAGAGAAGGAGAGGAAGAGGAGGAGCCGAGGAGAAGACTCGGAGGGGGACACGAGCAGGAAGGGCAAGCAGGCAGGCGCCATCAATCAATGTCAGCAGCTGCGGGAAGACTCTCGTGACGACCATAATTGTCTAACTGATTGTTTATCGGGGAGAGGATGGCGTGCGAGTCTCCGGGGCTGCCGCGCGCGCTTTTTACTTGCTCGCCAACGGACGCTAACTCCCGCCGCCCAAGTATATTACTATCGCAAACGAGGCAGAATTTTTCCCACTTATCTGACCTTTTTGATAACGTATGATACATATGCACAAACATTTAATTCCACACACACACACATATATATATATATATATATATACATATACATATATATATATATATATACATATATATATATATATAATATATATACATATATATATATATATATATATATATATATATATATATATATATATATATATATATATATATATATAAAAGTTTCGTTTCAATCGCCGATATTGCCATTAACACTTCAGACAACAATTTATGCGAGTGCATTTGAGTGCGTGTTTGACATGTGTGTGCATAAAGCAGGTGAATACGCGAGAGTGAGCATAAAGGTGTGCTATAAAGAGAGTTGCAAATGCAAGGTGAGCCGGATTTTATGAAAGCAAAGTCCCGGTTGCGAAATGCAGGTTAAATTCATTCTCCTTTATTTCCATTGCTATCATTATATGTCGTATATTTATCACTACAGATGGCGTCATCTTCATCATTATCGTTTTTATCATTTCCATTATTTGAATTAAAACTTAATCCTGTGCTGACTATCAGTAACAGTGTTGTGATTATTACGTTTTTCATTATCATCCTCATTATCATAATCATCATAGTCATTATCCTTATCATGATAAGATTTATCCTCACATCATCATCAGTATTGCAATAGTTATCATATTTATTATCAATATCGTTATCACAGTTGCCATAATAATTTCATCATCGTATAATTACAAGTAAACATCTGAATATTTATTTATATCATTTGCTTGGACAGTAGCTTATCACCTTCCCATTCCATATAATATAAAAATGCCTAAAAACACTACATTTTTTTGCAAAATCTGAATTGCAAATAAGCCTTCAATAACTTTTTTTTTTTTTTTTTTTTTTTTTTTACATTAGCTAATATGTAAATACGCTTGTAATAAAACGACTGATTCTTGTATAATTTAATATGGGAAATAATGTCTGCAGTGACACAAACACTTTTGAAAAATATGAAATATGTTTACAATAACAACCTTTTTTTCCCTTTTTTGTGTGTCATTTTGTGTTAAAAAACGACGGCCCTTGCAATAGCACACTCTTTCCGTTCTTTCTGCGTAGGTGATTTCATTTACGCATAACAGCTTTCATGTTGCAACTCGGTAAGAAAAAAACATCTCACGAAACTAAAATGTGTTGGGTTAGGAAACTAAAAATTCAAGTGACTGAGTACACGCACCTGCCGTGTGTTTGTGTATACATATACATATACATATGCGTGTGTGTGTGGGGGGGGGGTGAGTGAGTGAGTGAGTGAGTGAGTGAGTGAGTGAGCGAGTGAGAGTGCGTGTGTGTGTGTGTGTGTGTGTGTGTGTGTGTGTGTGTGTGTGTGTGTGTGTGTGTGTGTGTGTGTGTGTGTGTGTGTGTGTGTGTGTGTGTGTATGTGTGTGTGTGTGTGTGAGGGTGTGTGTGACTGTGTGCGTGTGCAAGAGCGCGCGTTTGTCCTATTACACAGCGCAATATCACATGAACTGCATATCAATAAACAAAAAAGTAGTTTATATTTGTGTGGGATATAATTTCTATTTGTACATTCAGTCATTCCCCTTGCTGTTATTCATGTGTCGGAAATTCTGTTAACGAAGTATATCCATCTTTTTTCACATTTCACATTTCGTTTAACAACACAACAACGATTAATATAATTTCACAATAACACAATAACTACTGCATTCACTCAATAAACGAAATGAAACACAGCACAGAGGAAACAAAACAAAAAAGACATACATACAAGAAAAAATATAATGTAAAAAAAAAAAATAAATAAACATATATAAATAAATAAAATCCGATTTTATGACTCATAAATTTTCCCTCGAGACACACCTGCGACCTGGTTTCTTAAAATAAATACCCGACACTAGACAAAGAAGCCTCGATCATTTCAAACACGCCAAAATCAATGGTGGTTGTTTCTTGACTTCGAAAGGTCGCGGAGCTGGCGGTCATTTGACCTACTGGATGATGCTGTACGCTTCAAGACAATATACATATATTTTTTTTCTTTTCATTATTCGTTTTTCTTCCTTTTCTTTTTAGAGAGATGTTTGGTATTCGCATGACCTCTGATGATAATCATGCACTTGGGTCCTGAAAACTTGCCTGATTGAGTTTTTATGTAAAAGGAAGAAAGAAAGAAAGAAGGAAAAAAAAACTCTCATACTGACATTTTCACAAACAAACAAAGTGAAGCGGGGACTATACACAACCCACGTTTCTCCGAGTTAATTTGTGCCTTTTTTTCACCCTTTCCATTAATTATTGCACAGTGTAAAGTCGCTCTGTCCTGCAATACACACATATCATGAGCGATGTAGCGATAACACGGACATAAACACCGAGTTAACGACTCCACTGCTATAAAATGCCTATCTACAACAGGCATGACAAAGTGCTATAACTCCTTCATGCTAACAAGGTGTCTACCAACATTTTACAAGACCTTAGCATTTAGCAGCTCGTTAACCCCGCAGATAGCATCTAAGTACCATTTTTATTAGAGGGTAATAAAATGCTATACAAACAAGCCATTTGTAATGGTTATCAATTAGGTGGGGAAATGTGCCCCGTGATAGAGACAGGCGAATGGGACGCCAGCTTCTTCTTGGTCACGAATGGCTCACGAACTCTACCGAAGAACGACTTACTCACGAACTCTACCGAAGAACGACTTGCTCACGCACTCTATCGAAGACGACCGGAGGAGCAACGAATATAGTGTCAAGGATCTGCCGTGATTCCTAGCCCTTATCTAGACTAATGGGCGTGTAATATATCGTAATCCGGTTATGTTCCAACACCGGTCTTATCATTCCCTCAAATACAGCATGACTTGCAGCCCTTGAGAAGGTGATGGTAGCTTTTCGTATAAAAACATGATTTTAATTATATACGGCGTAAAATATTGAACATACAATAAATGCAGTACTAAACGATTGCGTGCATATAATATGAATAATAAAACCAATTACAGCCAAATAAACATAAGACTCACAAAACACAACAATAACAACGGAACCGACGGTAATAGGAATATCAGTGACAATAATCAAAATGTTTGTGTGTGGTGATGAGGGGAATGATAATAAAACAATACTAAAAATTGCAAAGATAATAAGACTAATGATGACAATAAATAGTAAAGATAATCATAACATATCCACATAAGATAGATAATAAATACATGATAATAATACCAAAATAATTATAATCATGGAACACTAATAGCAAGTGTAGCCTAATTATGATGATAATGATACTAATAACAATAGCTTTTAATTATAAAACCAATCACCAAATTATCAATAATGATAGTAAACATTTTTTCGAACGAACAATAAACAACGGCACGCCCAGACACGACCACGCACGCCCACGCTAAAACAGGCACCCGTTCGCCAGCGCCGACCAGGAATTTACACTTCCCCAACACGCACGCATAGTACACTGATTTCCCCAGCAG
>BOPN01000127.1:677099-687099 GCA_017312705.2 Penaeus japonicus
ATGCATATATATATTTATATATATATATATATATATATATATATATATATATATATATGTCTTTTTGAAAAATAATATGTATTTCAGTACTTCTTGCAGCAAAATAAACACGAAATTGCTGTCTTGGTATAATAGGAAGGAAAAAAACATCAGGTTAGAGACGGCAACAGGAATTAAGCTAAAATTGAAGCAAGAACAAACATCCAATACACGGTGAAGCTTGGCTGGAAGAATGATGACTTCGTTAATGCTTTAAGAGAAGTTTAGGAAGGGAAAGCTTCCAAGAAATCGGCAATATGCAAATGTAGAATTCGCATTAAAAGCGAACGCGATGATGTTAAAAATGAAGCCCGCAGATCACCCCCCCCCCCAAAAAAAACAGAAGAAAAATAGTTGGTGTTTGGGTCCTAATTGAAGAAACAGACGAGTAACAAACAAGCGTTAACACCCTACCACCCCGAGACATCTCAATTGGTTCAGCACCTTTTCCGACTGAGAATCTGAAGCAAACCCCTCGCTTGATGGGTGCCGAAACTGTTGCGTCCAGACCAGTCTATAAAGAGAGATTCTAAACAAATGGGATCAGGATCTCGAGATATGCCTTTCCAGAGGTCAAGCTGCAGTTTTTTTTTCCGGATGCTCAATGCGTAGTATTTTTTGACTTTCATAAAACGAAAACATTTCCTTATTTTGAGTATTTTGAAAAACGGCCGAGAAAGCTTCACCGGTCTTTTTCTTTCCAGCACAACAATGCTCCAGCGCATTCCTCTCGGCAAATAATGGCAGTTTGGCGGAAGTTTCGAATGTAAATCATTAGGCATCCACTTTACAGTCATGATATGGCTCTTTCAAACTTCTTTTTTTCCTAATAAAAACAAACAAACTTAGGGGCACACATTTTTCTTCAGACTGCATTAACATGGTTGAATTCCCGGGAGCCTGAATGCTCTTAGGATGGACTAAATAGCGGGTATCATCGTTCGCAAAAGTGTCCTTAACATGACTGCGGTTTATATTTTATATTGCTATTCTCTGTGTGTGTGTGTGTGTGTGTGTGTGTGTGTGTGTGTGTGTGTGTGTGTGTGTGTGTGTGTGTGTGTGTGTGTGTGTGTGTGTGTGTGTGTGTGCGTGTGTGTGTGCGTGTGTGTGTGCGTTTGTATATGGGTGATTGCCAGCACACCCAAACACATATATATATATTTTGTTTACAGCGAGAAAGTATGAAAAGGAAAGTTAGAAAGATGGGAGATGGCATGAACAAAAAGTAAACGATAAAATGCAGCTTGAACATCACAAAGCGTGTGTTGGCAATGGAGTCTAAAAATATACTGAAGAGTAATTTTAGTAATACAGATTGCATGTACGATTAATTCGGATGAAGTGATATTAACTTAGCTCATCATGAACCATCTAATAACAGGCATTAGCAAGATTACTGCAGCAATCGGCAGAGAAGCAATCGGGAAATGATGCCATCGTCAATAATCGCACACCAGCACGCTTGACTTTATATTAATTCGAATCAAATTTCCCTCACGGTGCCATGGCTTCGCGGAAGGCGGCGTACGCAAGCACTCCATAAAAACAGACATTCCTGCATGTCCGAGCGCTTCCGTGCCTCCTGCTCGCAATCTGTTGCCGCATTCCTTGCTCCACTTTATATTCTTTCTCCCTCCTGCACAATTTTTCTCCTCTTCTGGTATCTGTGTGTCACACGAGAGCGCGTGCCTCTTCCTCTCTCTCGGCTATTTGCATGTTCCCCATTTCCTCTTCCGCCGCTCATTTGGACTTCCCCTTAATATCCCCGTGTTCCCTTTTCGGCCTTTATGCGAGCGCCCCTTATTTGGCATTCGCTCCTGACATCCCGGCGTCCGGCATTCCTTAATGACACCTTTCTATCTGGGGTTCGCCGAAATGATTCAGTCCGATTAAGCCCGAGCCAATCAAGGCTAGTCTGATTACCCCGTTCCTCTTGCGCCGGGGGAAAAGCGACCTTCCGGAGAGGGACGATAAAGCATGCACAATCAAGCAAGATTGATAACGAGGAAAAGGGGTGATAGAGTGACAGAGGAAAAGGGGCGGCATGCAGCGTCTGCGATAAAAGAGCAACCGCAGAGTGAAGGAAACATGGGAACGACCCGATGGGAGGAATAATGAGGCGCTGAAGCGGACGGCTGAGCGATGAGACGGGGCTGGAAAACGGGGCGGCGGCATGAGGGGAGTGAGGGCAGTGAGGGGAGTGAGGGCTGAGGGGAATGACGAACGGCGGTGGAGGAGGCGGAGGGGGTAGAGGAAATATGAAGGGGGAGGAGGGGAGGTTTCAGAAAATAAGGCTACTGGCTGTACAGGGGGAAGAGCAGAGGGAAATGGAAGAAAGGGGGAGGTAGAATGGAGCGGTGATAACAAGATCCTGTGACAGGGAGCCCTTCCTCGCCCTCCCGGGAGAGATCAAAATCAAAAGGGGAAAAAAAAAAAATATATATATATAATTGAAATATTTTTTTTATATAAACAAATAAAGAGAATAAAATTAAACATGCGTTTATAATCATTACAATAAGATATGTACCTATATACAAGGACTCCAACAAACGTACCTATAAGGATTCCTATAAACACTCTTAAAATCTAACGAGAAAACAAACGTTTACAAACAAAAATTCCTACAAACACGCTTCTCATATCCTCACGAGAAAACAAACATCCACAAACAAAGGATTCCTACAAACGCACTCTAATCAGTAAACAACAATCAGTAAACAAAACACAATAAACAAAATACAGGAGGAAGATTCGTTAGAAAGATAAACCCGACGAGAGAAAGAGAGAGCTTCAGCGTCTGCGCAAGAGATATTTTCCCCACACACCCCGAGGGGAAATAAGGAACACAGGCAACTCTGAGGAAATGGTAGCAAACAGAGGGGAAGGCAAAGGGAGGGGAAACGAGGGGGGAGGGGGAGGAGAGGGGAGACTTGTTTAAATTGAGTAGAAAAAACGAGGGGGACGAGGAAATGGAGCGATAAATATGTGGGAAGATGTGAGACCGTGAAAACGAAGGAGATAAAGAAAAAAAAATACAGATTGTGATATACGCCGACAAAATAATCGAGCATCAGCACTGGATGCAAAAATCATCAGGCTGAGAATTAAGAGCGACGTGAGGTACCTCGTCATCACAGACGGCGTGTGGGCATGCGAGGGGAGTTATGATGACGTGAGGGCGGTGATAATGCTGTTATGGTGACATGGTTGCGGTGTTGGTGATGTTATAATGGTGACATGGTGGTAGTGATGTTATGGTGACATGGTAGTGGCAATGTTGATCTTATGGTGACATGGTGGCGGCGATTATGATAACATGGTGGCGCTGGTGATATTATGGGTTAAATGGCGGGGGCACTGATTAGGTTATGGTAATCTGGTGGTGACTCTGGTGCTGTCATGGTGACATGGTTGTGGCGCTTATGATATGATGGAGACAGTGGTGATGTTATTATTGTGACAGCGGTAGTTCTGGTGATGCTGTTATGGTGACACGGTGAGGGCGCTGGTGACGACGCTGGTAATGTTATTATGGTGACATGATGGTGGCTCTGATGTTATTTTGACATAGTGGTGGTGCAGGTTATGGTGGTGTGAGCGGTTGGGGAGGTAGCTCAGAGCCTTCTAGTCCATATCAATTTGAATCATGTTGATAAAACGATCAGAGGTATTATCACTCTCGCTTTCACTTCCATTACAATAACTAGTGCAATTCGTTTCAATGTCATCACTGCAAAGCGCAGTAACATTATAGGCAATATCACAATAACATTAATCTTCTATAACTACAGCATTCATAACAACTCTAAAATCATGTTTTGTCATATAATTTGCCATATTGATCATATTTCTAACGGGCATTTTCTGAGAATTGCTGAGTCGTATATCTAACTAGCAATATTCTGCATTTAAACAAGAACAAAATTCCCTGCTTAATATAATAAATAAAATGTTTCTCAGTATATCTATTGTCCTTTCTATTAAATCCTCAAAATCCCAATCGTTCGAGGAAAAAATAATCCATGCTTTGCAAGAAAAATCATGTCAAATATTATTTTACTTGCAATAATTTTCATGAAAATATTAAAGATAATTAAGATAACATTACATCCCTGTCATTGTCACCATTAATGCTATCATTATAATTACTTTTATCAATATTATTACTTTAATTTCTTGTGTATTGAAAATCGAACAGACAAATAGAGAGTGCCTTATCAATTTTATTCTACGGTGAGGTCCAGCCACATTTCACATATTCCCCCTATTCATACACCAATCAAATATGCCCACAGGTATGGACCCCATATGGTTGTTCTATTCTACCTCGGCAAATGTCGGCAGTGAACTTATTCTATGCAAATGGTCTAAAATCAGTAAACCCTTGAAACTATTAGTGAACACTTTGAAACTTGAAATAATGATTATGAGTGCTACTCTGATGGATCCTTACAGTCAGGAAGCATAACATTGTGCGCTTATGTTGTGTATATATATATAAACAATATTTTACAGCAACAGGATTGCTCGAGTTTATGACTGGGCCAGCACTACGCAAACTGAGTTGGCAGGAATACGCACAGCCACAGAATTTTTTGTTACTCAAGGCTCAGGAGTAATTTTCTGATTCACAAAGTCCCTTTCAGACTCTGGAAACTTTTGATAAAGGTGCTGGATATATTGTAACTGATGTAAGAATGAATATACATCGCGCTAATAAATGGGGATATGTTATGTATTTGTGCGGATACCACTGCATGTTGGAATCCATAAACATGATCATGTTGATCGCCAAGCGAGGGCAGTATGTGGTCAACAAAATATGGACATGGACTTCGGAATACCTCTTGTAAGGAACTCAAACATAAGAAACTCCAACACGGGGAGCTTGATTGAGCTGATAGACTCTCAAAGACCTGAAAGCTGTAGCATAAAATATTATGACTAGTTTTCGCAGGATAATTTTATTTATGGCTATTACAAGACAAGAATAAGACAATGTGATGTTGTGACTGCATGAATTAGGCTTGGATAATAGCTATATTGGCAGGTCAGTGCAGAAAGTAGTGTAAAAGAAACTTAATGCTGTTTGCAACGAATAATATAGATGAACATTTGTATATTTTATCTCAGAGTGTCATGTGATATTGACTCTACGGCCGCCTAGCATAAAGTATGCATTTATGTCATTCTTTCATATAATCTAATGTACTAGAAAATATACTTATGCTATATCCTAAATTCAGTATGCCTGCCCACGCCCAAGCAGTATGCCGGTATAGACTATGCGATATTTTTTCAGATGATATACTAGAGGATATGATCATATTATAATCTCAGTTTATGATGTAATGGCATCATATAACGCCATGACCCTACATCAATGTATCAAAGCTTGCTCACGCCTGTGCAGTATAGCAGGGTGGTAAATAAAGGACTTAACTAAGTAAATTTTCCTTGAACAAGACAATGTGATGCGACTGCAAGAATTAGGCTTGGTTGTAGACCGTACTGGCAGCGAATTCTTGTATATTGTATCTGACAGTGCCATGTATAATACAGCCTTTCCGGCAGCTTAGCATGAGGTACGCAGAGCTATCTAACTATTTCATATCATCTGATGCACTAGATGATATACTTTTGTTATGACCTAAATCATGAATGTAACATGCTATTATGACCATGCATTAAACGCAACAACGCCTGGCCACGTCGAAGCAGATCATTGGAGTGCTAAATGAATAGATTAGGAACTTTGTGATTTTCTTTATCAAATCAATATACTAAACGATACAAACACTTTATAATTTCTTTTTATTAATGTAATTTTCTGACATAACATCATAACCATGGATCTAATATATCAAAACATAACTAAAAAAAAAAAAAAAAAAAAAAAAATATATATATATATATATATATATATATATATATATATATATATGAATTGTAATAAAAGAAAAGAAAAAACTTATAACTTATAGTAGGTGAGAAATGACAAAGTTCTTTCTATAATCTGAACTATATGCAAATCTGACAGCGCTTGAATAGTTAATAAGCGTGTCGAGTAAAGGTCTTATATAAAATAAGTTGTAGAATAAAAATGGTTTGGCTTTATTACGTGAATGTCTGTTACTCAGTCCAAATTTAGGTGACGGATTCAAGAAGTAATGAAGAAATTCCGATCCTCTTCCGGTGAAAAGCAAATACAGAGCTTAATCAAAAGCAAACGGCATTTCTTCTTCACTGAAGTAAAAAGCAAGGTAAAATAATCGATGGTAGATATAGTATAAAAATGTAGACACTATTGACTACAACCTAAAATTAATAATTCCGTTTCATTCACACCTTTCTCATTTCTTCATCACAGTAATATTATTCATCAGTCAAATAATATCTTCATATAAAACATAAAATTACACACACAAAAAAAAAATAAATAAATAAAAAAAATCACACAAAAAATCGAAAACCGGTAACAGTGTTCTTGCAATATCACAATCACCATAACGAATATTGCTGTTCACTGTTAATAACCTTAGGGCTACCTTTACTTAATCATTCATACCAGTCCTCACTATTATCATCCCTACCATCGTCTTCCTCGTCACAGGTTCTTATCCCAATTTCGGATCGTCACCTATTCTGATCCCAATTTCGGATCGTCACCTATTCTGATCCCAATTCTGGATCATCACCTATTCTGATCCCAATTGCGAATCGTCACCTATTCTGATCCCAATTGCGAATCGTCACCTACCTAAATCCTCATCTCTGTCTGTTAAAATCTGCGTTGGCAACACATCCCTCCCGCACTCTGATTATTTTAACGACACACACACACACACAGAAAAAAATAGAAATATGAGGGGACTAACCCAGCAGCAACATCATTATACAAAAGCCTCCAAGCCCCTACCCCCATAAAAAAAAAAAAAAAAAAAAAAAAAATCAGAAAGAGAAAAATGGACCAAAAAAATACGACTTTCAAAGTAAGTCTCAAAAACAGGCCAGATAAAACTGTCGACACAATTTCCTTTTGTGTGTCTGCGTTGCAAGAGAGGATGGTGATATCGTCTGTCCGGCGGTTATATTTTTATTTTCTAGGTTTGAGGGGAAATGCTGCCACTTTTATGTTTTTTGATTCCAAAGCCCATAGGGGCACGCCTTTTTTTTGGGGGGAAGAAAGCATTTCTTCTTCATTTTACGTTTAGATAGATATGCAAATTGAAAATGAAAATGCAAATTGACTAAAGGCCTCGTATTATCGTAAAATATGCATAGCTTAGTCTTTTTCTTTGCGATTTTTATTCCTGCTACGATCTTTCAAGAACGAGACGGAGAAAAGGCAATGTGAGAGAGATCCTGCATTAAACTAGAGCTTCATTATGAGCGATGCTTAAACGAAACGGTGTACTGCATGCATTGCACTGTACAAGCCGCCTATTTGAGCTTTTCCAACCACTCTTTCTTTTTTTTCGGTCGTTATTCACCATTTTATTCCGATTACAATAACGTATTCATTAAAGCGGAACATATCATAAGTGCGACCCCCCCCTCCCCTACCTTTCTCCCTTCCTCTTCTGCCTAAGCGCCCACTAACACTCACACTCGACATACAGTGCGACTCTCTCTCCCTAGTCGCAGCCTCCCTCCTCTGCTCCTCTCGAACTCTCGAAATAAAAGGTATTCTATCTCTCAGATTCGAGAATATTCTTCGTAAAATATTATGTTGAAATCTGTGCTCCGCTTCGAGGCCGAGGGGAGGGGGGGGGGAGGAGGAGGGGAAAGGGGGAGAGGGTTGCCACAATCCCTGAGGACAACGATTTCTCTCAGCCATCATCTGTCCCTTTCCAGCAAGGCGTGTTACATATATCTCCCTTGAATAATATATGTGGCTATCTAACGATGCATGTTTCTGCGTTTTCAAGTTTGGAGCTTGTGGTGCCGCCGAGTATGCGTCTGTTTTGGATCATATTCACACCTGTGCATACACGAACACCAACCAATAATTTAAAAAAAGAAAAGAAAAGAAAAGAAAGAAAAAGAATCAAACATGCACGCACGTACGCACAAACACACACAAACGAACACACACACACACACACACAAAACCCATTCGTTACATGTCGACCCTTCTGTCTATATTCTTTTTCAGCTTTTCTGTCTCTCTTTTTTCCTTTTTTTCTATCAATTTGGGCGACAGAGACAGACAGGGAAAGCCAAAGATAGAAAAAGAAAACGAAAGAGATTACAGAAAGAGGAAGGAAGGAAGAGTGAGGGTGAGGGAGGGGGAGAGGGGAGAGGGGAGAGGGGAGAGGGGAGAGAGGGAGAGAGAGAGAGAGAGAGAGAGAGAGAGAGAGAGAGAGAGAGAGAGAGAGAGAGAGAGAGAGAGAGAGAGAGAGAGAGAGAGAGAGAGAGAGAGAGAGAGAGAGAGAGAGAGAGAGAGAGAGAGAGAGAGAGAGAGAGCGAGAGAGAGAGAGAGAGAGAGAGAGAGAGAGAGAGAGAGAGAGAGAGAGAGAGAGAGAGAAGAGAGAGAGAGAGAAGAGAGAGAGAGAGAGAGAGAGAGAGAGAGAGAGAGAGAGAGAGAGAGAGAGAGAGAGAGAGAGAGAGAGAGAGAGAGAGAGAGAGAGAGAGAGAAGAGAGAAGAGAGAAGAGAGAAGAGAGAAGAGAGAGAGAGAGAGAGAGAGAGAGAGAGAGAGAGAGAGAGAGAGAGAGAGAAGAGAGAAGAGAGAAGAGAGAAGAGAGAAGAGAGAAGAGAGGAGAGAAGAGAGAAAGAGAGAGAAAATGAGAAAGCGCCAAACAAAAAGAGGTCAAACAAACAAAAGAAAGAAAGGCAGCGAGAAAGAGAGAAGGGAGGCCACATTATATTGTGATATTTCTTCCAATCTTGAAAACGATAACAACTCAGGTGTTATTGCCCGTGTGTCACGCGGAGAGAAATTGTGACCAAATACAAATTAAACCTTCGTAATCCCCTCCGATAATTTATGTAATTAGTAGAAGTATTAACCAATAAAAGGACAGCAACGAGGCCATTTCGTTGGCCGGGATAAAAAGGGAGATTATTCATTCTACGATATACAACTGCACAGAGAGAGAGAGAGAGAGAGAGAGAGAGAGAGAGAGAGAGAGAGAGAGAGAGAGAGAGAATTGCAGAGCGTAACGGCTTTCATCAACGCAGTGCACCATCACGCAACTTGCAACGTCCACTAGCTTAAGCCTAATCACCAATCCAGCCCCTTAAATCTCCACAGCAACATCTATCAATACGGCTTGCAATCGGTTAGGCCACGCACCGCATCCCTCACCCATGTGTACTCATACTCGACCAAACGCAAGCTCCGTCTTTAACACGTATAGTACATTACGCAAGACAAAAGAACCCTAGCTGAGATTCTCACGCAGGTTCTAAAAGAATTTAAAAAAAAGAGGGTAAAAGAGAAAAATGAGTAAAAACAAAAAAAAAGAAAAGAAAGAACAAAGAAAGAAAAGTGAGAGCCTTGGAAGAAGAAGAAGAAAAAAACAAGAAAACCATAAGACAGAAGATGGAAGACAAAAAAGCCGCCTTGAAAGGGAGGTAGAAGAATCTGTATCGTAGCCCGAGGCGAAGGTGTGCTGGGAACACTAGCCCATCATACGAGCGAGCGGCTCACACACATGTTAGGCCAATAATAACCCAGCTCGGAATTTCCCTTAAAATGCTGGCTCTTTCTAAATATTATGGTACGGAATCTGCACTGGAAATTCTTGGGATGTTTGTATCTTTATCTAGGTAGCCTTCTCTGTCTGTCTAGGTATTTAGACTAGAACGTGCTTCACTGATTAGCATTCCATGTCACAAATATCGATAATACCATGAGATGCATGTTGCAGATGAAGGAAAAAAAAGGCAAATATTTCATATGGAACATTGGCATATGAACTGGAGGCACGAAAGGAAGACAGTCCCTTCCAC
>BOPN01000127.1:689599-692099 GCA_017312705.2 Penaeus japonicus
AGACAACTCAGTTTCTTTATATTCTAGACATCTTATATACATATATCAAAACATATATAGTTGCATTCATCTGAATCTGTATATGTATGTATGTATGTATGTATGTATGTATGTATGTATGTATGTATGTATGTATGTATGTATGTATGTATGTATGTATATATATATATATATATATATATATATATATATATATATATATATACATATATATATACATATATCTATATATGTTTTGTGCCTGTTTCATTACTGGGCTGGCGGCTTTGTAGTTTTTATGTTTGAACTATAATAGATCATATGTTGCCGCAACTGAGGAGTGATGTGCGCGCGCCCGCGCGCATGTATATATATAGCTATATATACGCACACACATACAGTCCAGTAATGAAACAGACAAACACCAAAATGAACACGGTGAGAATCGAGTGCACAATAAAGATACACAGAATTGACACGGCAACATTGATCAATCTGCTGCTCTCTGCTTCCCCGACAATAACCCTCAGGCTCTTTCCTCCCACCCTTCCTCTTCCTCTTTTCAAAAAGCTCTTTGCCACTTTTATCAGTTCATTTTTCTATTGATTTACTTCATTTTTACTTTTTTTTGTATTTCGACTCTATCTCCCTTTCAGTTTTTTTATTCTTTCTAATCTTCCACTTTTCCGTGTTTTTCCCGTTTCACTCTGTTTTTTCGCCTGTTTGTTGTTTTTTTGTTTTGTTTTGTTTACCTGTCTCTTCTCTTTCTTTCTCTTTTATCGTTGTTTCGCAATTCGTTCTTTTTATGCGTTCTCTTTCCCTTTTTCCTCGTTTAGCTATTATTGTTCTTCTCGTTTGCCGCTCATCTCCCCTTCTCCCATTTTCTCTCACTGTTCGCTCTCCATCTCTTGTTTCCCTTCTTCCATCATCCGCAAGTCTCTCCCCTCTTTCCTCATTCCTCTTCCCTCATCCGCACATCTCTCTTCTCTTTTCTCTTCCGCCTATCTTTCCCCTATTTCGTCATCCGCCCATCTCTCCTCGTTTTATTCTCCTCACCCGCACATCTCTCCCCTCTCTCCTCACTCCACTTCCCTCACCCGCCCACCTCTCCCTTCTCTCCTCACTTCATTTCCCTCACCCCTCTCCACCTCCATCCCTTCCACTCTCCCTTCTATATCATCCATCCTACCCCAACCCCCTCCACCTATCCTTTCCCTGTCCCCCCTTTATTCCGTCACCCAGTCTCCCTTCCTGCACATCACACCTGCCCCACGACATAACTACTATCCCTTCCCCTCCTCCTACGCCTCTCTTCCTGCCCACTACCCTCCACCTACTTCCCCTCCCCCTCCCTCCCCCACATCATACTTACCCCATCCCCTCTCCCTTCCACCCCACCTACATACCCCACGCCTACCACCCATCCCTTCTACCTCTCCCATCATACCCCAATCCCCATCCCCTTCTCCCCACCTACCCTTTCCCCTACATCCCCCCTAACCCATCCCCCTCCACCTTTCCCCCCTCTCCCCTTTTCCACCCCCACCCCCACCTCCACCCCCACCTTCCTACCCCATCCCCCCTCCCCCCACTTTACTACGACCCGATGCGCGAACGCCATCCATCTCCGCGTTTTCTCATAAGCTTGTCAGACACCAACGGTTGCTTGGCTAATTACGACTCCGGGCAGAAGGGCAGACAACACCTACTCTACGGCACTCTCGCTCGGGGGCGTCTGTAGGCCCACTAGTCTGCGACTTGTCTCTCTCTTTCAGATATAGTAATAGTAAGTAGGGTAATAGTAACAGTTGTAGGAGTAGTAACAGCAGAAGTGGTGTATGTGTAAGTATATGTTTAAGCATAGGAAGTGAGTATAGCAGTAGTAGTAGTAGTAGTAGTATAGTAGAAGTAGAAGCAAAAGAAGAACACGAAATATAGTAGAGTAGTAGTAGTAGTAGTAGTAGTAAGAGTAGTAGAAGTAGAAGTAGGAGTATTAGTACTAGTATTAATAGGAGTAGAAGTAGTAATAGTAATAGTAGTAGTAATAATTGTTTCTGTTCTATCATCACCATCATTAAAACTATCTATATGATATTTGTTTTCATACTTATTCCAATAATGGCAATAATAAGTCAGTATTATTATCATCATCACTCGCCGTATGAGCAGAACCATCATAAATGAATATTAACTTCAATCATAACAGCAAAAATATTAATAGCTCATATGCCAATGATAACGATACATTTCTTGCTAAAATAATATCAACAAATATAAATACAATGATGGTAATTATAAAGATAACATAATTACAATTATAGTTAAATCATAGTAATGATAATTTTTAACCACATCACATATTTTTAGGGTTTAGTATCATAACGATCATCATAGTCATTACCATTCTTATTATCATAGTCATTATGACAACGATGTCGGCGATGACGGTAACAACAAACATGATAAAGAAAAATAAGAATAAACAGAGGGAAAATAATAACCTAAAATAACAACAGACAAA
>BOPN01000127.1:709599-714599 GCA_017312705.2 Penaeus japonicus
AGGGTGAAGGGAAAATGGGCGAGGGGGAGAGTGGGTGAGAGGGAAAGTGGAAGAATGGGTGAGGGGAGAAATCTAGCCGGGTGAGGGGGAGGGAGGCACCGAGATGGGGAGACGAGAGGTGAGGGAGGTCAGAGATGGGATTGTAGGAAGAGGAGGAGGAGGAGGAGGAGGAGGAGGAGGAGGAGAAGAAGATGGAGATGAAGAATGAGAATGAGAAAAAAGAGAAAAGAAGGAGAAATAGAAAAAGAAAGAGAAGGCGGAGAAACAGAAAGAGACAGAGAGGTAGGAGGAGGAGGAGAAGAAGAAGAAGAAGAAGAAGAAGAAGAAGAAGAAGAAGAAGAAGAGGTAGAGCAAACAGAGGACGAGAGAGAAACGAGAGGGGAGAGTAATGAAGAGGGGAAACGGGAAAAGGGAGAGCGAGGGCAGAAAAGAGAGAAAGGTGAGTCTCCTCCCTTCGCTTCCCCTCGTCGAACACCTGCCCTTTTCCTCCCTCGGAACCACTTACCTTAAAGCCCAACTCTACCTCTTACTTATACCTGCTTCTTACTACACTTCCGTTCTATCTCATATAACGCTCTCCCCTCGCGCCCCGCTTCCTCTCTCGTGTCCCCTCTTTGCCTCGCCTTCAGCCATGTCTCCCCTATACCCCCCCCGCTAACCTCCTCCTCCTACTCCCCCGCCCCTTCTCCCCCTTCTTCTACTTCTTCTTTTTCTTCTTCTTCTTCTTATTATTATTTTTATTCTCCTCTTCCATCTTGTTCTTCTCTTTCTTTTTCTTCTCATTCTCCCTATACCTCTCCTTTTCCTTCTTCTTCCCATTTTTCTTCTTCTCCTTCTCCTCGAACTCCTCCCCCACCTACTCTTCCTGTTCCCCTCCCCCCCCCTCCTCCTCCTCCTCTTTCTTCTCCCATCTTTCCACCTCGCCAGCCCCCCTTCCTCCCAAACGCATACCAGTTTTATATTCTCCGGGCGCGTCTCCCCCTCATCACACATCTTAATATTTCAATCCATCGTCCTGGCCCCCCACCACATGACTTCTCACACTTCCCCTCGCCTCGTCCTCTGCGCCTCGTCGACTCTTCTTCCTCTTCCTCTTTTCCCTTCTTCGTGTTACTACTCTTGTTTGCGTTTACTGAGGTGTCTCCCCTCTCCCCTCTGTGCCTATGTCTCCCTCTCTGTCGTGGTCTCTTTCTCTCTCGCTCTCTGTCTGTCTGTCTGTCTGTCTGTCTGTCTGTCTGTCTGTCTGTCTGTCTGTCTGTCTGTCTGTCTGTCTCTCTCTCTCTCTCTCTCTCTCTCTCTCTCTCTCTCTCTCTCTCTCTCTCTCTCTCTCTCTCTCTCTCTCTCTCTCTCTCTCTCTCTCACTCACTCCATCTGACCGATTTTTCAGTATGTCAAGTCTCGATCTTAGTTTTCGCTCCCTGTCTCGGTTATTTGCCAGTTCCTCTTTCGCCTCTTACCGTTTACTAATGGCCTTATATCTTTTCATTTCCTTTTTTTAGTTCTTTTTTTTTACTCTCTCTGGGTCTTTTCTTTCGTTGCTTATCTTGTCCTCTATATTTTTCCCCCTCCATAGATTGTCCTTAATCCTTTCCTTATAACCGGGACTTTTTCTATGTCCACCCCCTTCCCAACCCCCATTCCCTTCACCCCGAACTGCATCTCCCAATCCCCATTCCTAATTCCGCACTGCATCTCCCCTCCCCCTCAATCAGTTCTACATTTCCCCCCTCCCCCCAATCAGCTCTACATCTCCCCCCTCCCTACCCCAATCAGCTCTACATCTTCCTCTCCCCAATCCGCTCTACTCCACCCACCTGCCCCTCCCGCTCCTCCCGTCCCTCCCCTCCCTCCCCCCACTCACTAACACGTCCCCTTTCCCGGCCGCTGTGCTCATTCGCCGTTAAATTGCCTCCGGGCGTTTGGGTGCCAGAAATTAGGAATCAGGAATGAAAGTGTCAAACTTTAGCAAATGTCGGAGCTCACGAATAAACGTGACCGGAATTTATTCCCGACATCGTCCTCCCTCCACGCTTGTTATCGCTGGGTCACGTTATTGATAAATAAAAGACACACGTGTCACTTGTGGAATGCTGAAGATTTCCTGCAAGTTCTGCTTACACCTATACTAGATACCTACGGCCGCGCATGCTCGCAAGGATTTGACATTCTCTCTGTCTCTCTGTATGTGTGTTTGTGTGTGTGTGAGGGGGGGGGAGACGGAGAGGGAGAGGGAGAGGGAGAGGGAGAGGGAGAGGGAGAGGGAGAGGGAGAGGGAGAGGGAGAGGGAGAGGGAGAGGGAGAGGGAGAGGGAGAGGGAGAGGGAGAGGGAGAGGGAGAGGGAGAGGGAGAGGGAGAGGGAGAGGGAGAGGGAGAGGGAGAGGGAGAGGGAGAGGGAGAGGGAGAGGGAGAGGGAGAGGGAGAGGGAGAGGGAGAGGGAGAGGGAGAGGGAGAGGGAGAGGGAGAGGGAGAGGGAGAGGGAGAGGGAGAGGGAGAGGGAGAGGGAGAGGGAGAGGGAGAGGGAGAGGGAGAGGGAGAGGGAGAGGGAGAGGGAGAGGGAGAGGGAGAGGGAGAGGGAGAGGGAGAGGGAGAGGGAGAGGGAGAGGGAGAGGGAGAGGGAGAGGGAGAGGGAGAGGGAGAGGGAGAGGGAGAGGGAGAGGGAGAGGGAGAGGGAGAGGGAGAGGGAGAGGGAGAGGGAGAGGGAGAGGGAGAGGGAGAGGGAGAGGGAGAGGGAGAGGGAGAGGGAGAGGGAGAGGGAGAGGGAGAGGGAGAGGGAGAGGGAGAGGGAGAGGGAGAGGGAGAGGGAGAGGGAGAGGGAGAGGGAGAGGGAGAGGGAGAGGGAGAGGGAGAGGGAGAGGGAGAGGGAGAGGGAGAGGGAGAGGGAGAGGGAGAGGGAGAGGGAGAGGGAGAGGGAGAGGGAGAGGGAGAGGGAGAGGGAGAGGGAGAGGGAGAGGGAGAGGGAGAGGGAGAGGGAGAGGGAGAGGGAGAGGGAGAGGGAGAGGGAGAGGGAGAGGGAGAGGGAGAGGGAGAGGGAGAGGGAGAGGGAGAGGGAGAGGGAGAGGGAGAGGGAGAGGGAGAGGGAGAGGGAGAGGGAGAGGGAGAGGGAGAGGGAGAGGGAGAGGGAGAGGGAGAGGGAGAGGGAGAGGGAGAGGGAGAGGGAGAGGGAGAGGGAGAGGGAGAGGGAGAGGGAGAGGGAGAGGGAGAGGGAGAGGGAGAGGGAGAGGGAGAGGGAGAGGGAGAGGGAGAGGGAGAGGGAGAGGGAGAGGGAGAGGGAGAGGGAGAGGGAGAGGGAGAGGGAGAGGGAGAGGGAGAGGGAGAGGGAGAGGGAGAGGGAGAGGGAGAGGGAGAGGGAGAGGGAGAGGGAGAGGGAGAGGGAGAGGGAGAGGGAGAGGGAGAGGGAGAGGGAGAGGGAGAGGGAGAGGGAGAGGGAGAGGGAGAGGGAGAGGGAGAGGGAGAGGGAGAGGGAGAGGGAGAGGGAGAGGGAGAGGGAGAGGGAGAGGGAGAGGGAGAGGGAGAGGGAGAGGGAGAGGGAGAGGGAGAGGGAGAGGGAGAGGGAGAGGGAGAGGGAGAGGGAGAGGGAGAGGGAGAGGGAGAGGGAGAGGGAGAGGGAGAGGGAGAGGGAGAGGGAGAGGGAGAGGGAGAGGGAGAGGGAGAGGGAGAGGGAGAGGGAGAGGGAGAGGGAGAGGGAGAGGGAGAGGGAGAGGGAGAGGGAGAGGGAGAGGGAGAGGGAGAGGGAGAGGGAGAGGGAGAGGGAGAGGGAGAGGGAGAGGGAGAGGGAGAGGGAGAGGGAGAGGGAGAGGGAGAGGGAGAGGGAGAGGGAGAGGGAGAGGGAGAGGGAGAGGGAGAGGGAGAGGGAGAGGGAGAGGGAGAGGGAGAGGGAGAGAGATAGATAGATAGATAGATAGAGAGAGGGGGGGGAAGCCAGGCATGCTTGTGTATGCGCACCAGTGCATTTATGTGTATTTACCCGTAAACGTGCGCGTGGATGGACGCGGTGTTTCCACATACGTGTGTAATGTGTTTCGCGCGTCAAACATTCCAGGCCTTCGACGCAATTCCAAAAATATGAATAAAAACATCCCTAGCCACGACAGACCATCAGATATCAGATCGCTTTCTGTGTATGAATTACGACCGAGCTTGAATTAAAAATAGAGAAGCCACCAGTCGCGCCGGGAATAATGCTCCTGTTTGTCAACAATGTCGGATATATATAGTGCAGCGTGAGGGTATAAAAAATTGCAAGAGCAAGAGGAATCTCAAGAGGCGAAGGTAAAAATCCCCTTTTTATGACCAAGATAAATCAAGACGAGGAAAGATAAGAACGGGGTAGGATGTAGAGCGTAGGTGGTAGGGGGCATGGGGTAGGGGGTATGGGAAGGGGCAAGAGAAGGCGGAAGTCGGGGGTGAGATGCTCGGGAGGCTGGAGTGAGAGTGCCTGGCGAAGGATACTCCCTCCCGTCGGGTTATCGCCGTCGTCTAGGATGAGAAATATCAGCGACAAGATCTGCCATTCGGGGCGAATTAGATTCAGATAAGGGGGGGGGGATAAGCAGGATTAAATACGAATGAAAAAAAGGAAGCAGGTGATCTAAGGAACAACGTGGTGACTGACCTAGTTCCCGGGATTTTCGTGTAAAACGCACAGACGTGAACTGGCTCGACCTTGGCTATAATCGCTATAAAATACGAATTTTATCGCGTAAGTTCTGAATTGGAATTTGAAGAAATCTCTGACGTCAGCAATATCACAAGGGCTTTTCCCTACCTTACTACACCTTCTTTGCAACCAAAGTTTACTTCCATATCTATCTCAAGTTATGAAATGTGGCTTTTCGTATGAAGAAAACCTTACTCGAAGAGAGTGTGTGTTTATCAGAAAAAACGCATCTCTTGGCCAAGTATCTTGAAACCTTTAATGGTTAGTCTTTTTATTTATAAAGAGCAATAAGCGAATCTATTAATATTAAAAGTGTTATTACATAATCAAATTATGTATTTTC
>BOPN01000128.1:0-10000 GCA_017312705.2 Penaeus japonicus
GGGGCGTCGGACACTGAGACCGAATACCTCGACATCAATGACTAGGTGCATCCTAGCCGGGAACTGCTAAGGCGTAAAACGATGGTTGCAGGGCAGGTCGGTGCCCTGCAGCGACACAGAGAGGAAGCGAGAACCTCCCCCTCGGCCAGCTGGTACTCAAACGCCACAGGCTATGAGTCGCTGATACTCTCTCCCAGAATATCAAGGTGTGCTGAAGTCAGTCTGCACAGACTGAGAATAGGCTACCCTTGTGCGTGGCAAATCATCCCCACTATTGGGCAAGATGAGCGACGCTGTGAGTATTGTGGCGCGCCGGACGCCAAATTAGAGCACTACCTGATGGAATGCGAGCACACTCGCTTCCTCAGGCAGGGCCCAGAGACGACAGCCGCCGGGCTGGTTAGACGGCTATGCCTGTCATTAGCCCCCTGGCAACTGGAGCGCCTACAGGCAATCCGACCGCCACGGTAAAAGTTCAGTTATGATGATCAGATGAGTCAGCACTTATAGCCAATAGAGACCGGGCTACCCCTTCCACACAACCCGGGCGAAGCGACGTCTTCGCAAAATCTCTCTGAACTGAGCTGAATGTCAGCGATGATGATCAGATAAGATTAGATAAGATGAGTCAGCACTCGTAGCTGACAGAGGCCGGGCCGCCTTGAGCATATAGCCCGGGCGAAGCGACGTCTTCGCATATCTGTCTGAACTGAACTGAACTGATCAATGACATAGTGAACGCAGACAAGCACTATGGCCACTAACCAAAACATACTGCAGTGGAACATCAACAGCTTCTCCCTTAGGACCGCCCTTCTCCATGCAATCGTGCGATCTCAGAACATTGATGTTGTCATGCTCCAAGAGACTCTAGCAGGGGAATCTGTCCGCTTCTCGGGATATCATCCCTTTGTGCTGCCGAGAACGCAAGGTACCAGAGGCCTGATTACCCTTGTGAAGTTGACTATCCCCTGCTCCCTGATTGCCAATCCTGTGCAGTGTGGAGGTGTCGAATTCTTTGCTGTTGAGATCCATTTGGCCGGGGGTCCTCTCAAGTTGTACAATGTATACAGCAGGCCAAACTGTAGGGGCTTAGATATCAGTGAAGCCTGTGCTGCTGCAGCACATGAGCCATTTCTCATAGGGGGGGATTTTAATGCCCACCACCCCATCCTGGCTCCCACTCAGACACATGATATGGCAGGCTGCCACATAGCTGAGGTGCTAGAGTCATGCCCCGAGATTGCTCTTTCTCAACAGCCAGGAGCCTATGCACGTTGGCGGGGGGGGTCCTTGACCTCACCTTTGTCACTGCGGCCCTGGTCGAGAGAATTAGTTGGTCTGTGGACAACACTGCCACAAGCGATCATTATGGGATAGTAGCCACCATCTTGGATGCCCAAGCACAATCCTCGATGGAAGGTGGAAAGAGCCAACTGGAAAGCCTTCCAGGAGGCTCTGGCCAAGTGCCTCAGAACCAGTGACTTCTCACTTAATGATAATGTGGATATACTTGAAGCCAGACTAGTAAATGCCATAGACGAGGCAGCCTCAGAAACCATCCCCAAAACTCGTCCGTGGTCCGGTGTTTCCAAGACGCCTGGTACTACAATGATGAGATTAAGGTCAACCACAGAATCAATATGTGCAGAAGACACTTCCGCAGACAGAGAACTCCCGAGAACCACGCTCTTCTGAGAGAGGCTCTCAGGGATGCTCAGGAAACTGCTAAGAGGTTAAAGCAGGAAAAGTGGCTGGCACGGTGTGAGTCCTTTGGCCACCATACCTCCCTTTCAGAACTGTGGAACCGTATCAGATGGGCCACAAATCGCTCAGTCCACATAAAGACCCACCATGACCCGTGGTCGGAGGCGGAGAGACTGGCACTCGACTTCTCTGCTAGAACAGAGAAGTCAAGAAGAACTGCTCCCAGACAGGCATGCCCTCATCAGAGAAAAGGCAGTCGAACCTGATGATACAGATGTCATGTTCTCTCGGAGGGAATTATGGTGGACATACAAGACCAGTTCCCAATCAGCCCCGGGTTGTGATGGGATCTCCTACCCCATCATTTCCCACCTAGGACATGAAGGTGAGCTTGCACTTTTGCATCTCATCAACAAGTCCTGGGAAACTTCCTTGCTGCCACAGTGCTAGAAGAGGGCTGATATAGTTCCCGTCCCCAAATCAAAGGAGCCGGGACGGTACCATGCCATCTCCCTGCTCAACTGCCTGGGAAAGACAGCAGAGAAAATGGTACTGAATCGGCTCCAATGGAAGCTGGGACCTCCACATGAACACCTACACAGGTTCACAAGGGGCAAGAGCACTACCCACGGCATGGCCACCTTACTGAGCACTGTCAGCAACAACAGCGCTGTCATGGTCTTCCTTGACCTGGAGAAGGCTTTTGAACTGGCAAACCCGCTGGCCATTCAGGAGATCCTGATCTGCAAGGGAATCAAAGGCAGACTGCTTGCCTGGATTGGCGATTATTTTCGGAACAGAACTGCCAGAGTGAAGTTCGAAGGTCACTTTTCCAGGCATTTGCCTCTGGAGAATGGCACCCCTCAAGGAGGACCCTCATGTTAAACATTCTTGACATTTCACTCCCAGCAGGGTGCAAGATCATTTCGTATGCAGATGATCTAGCAATTATCTCCACTGGGAGAAGAAATGTGAATCCAGTCAGAAAGGCCCAGTGTTGTCTGGACCTAATATCTGAGGAATGCTGCAGAGTCGGGCTTAAGATCTAAGCAGCCAAATCGAAGGCTATGGCGCTGAAACATGATGTCTGTGATCAAAGACTGTGAGTCCAAGGTCTAGAGCTTGAGTGGGTACACGTCTACCAATACTTGGGGGTATGGACTGATAAGAACCTCAACTTCCACTCTGAGATCAAACGTCTCTTAGACCGGACTAAGGCAAGGCCCTCTGCCATGAGAGCTCTGTCGGGGCGGCGCTTAGGGGCTGGGCACCATGTACTAAGATTTTTCTATGTGTACGCTGTCCGTCCCATTGTGGACTACGCCTCCATTGCCCTGATCACAGTCAAGCCTGGACTCAGGAAAAGGCTCGACATCATACAAAACAAAGCCTCCAGGATTATTCTGGGTGCCCCTGGGTGGGCTAAGGTTACCAACCTCCTCTTGGAGGCCAAACTCTTTCCCCTGGACACCCGGATTGATCAGATGGCGGCCCAGTTCCTTGCCAATATCCTACAGTCCCTACTGGACTCGCAGCTAAGACAGAGAGTGCAGTGTCGGCTTGCACAGAACCAAGAGGTCTTTGCTAACAACACCTGGCTGTCTCACACAACCAGAGTGCTGAAACGCTTTGAGCTCATAGAGACACTACTGGTTAGGGGCATGGATCTCCCCCACCCTATGTCACAGCCCCGCCATGGGCACGATCCTTGATAAGAGTTTTCTGTCATGAGTCTATCAAGAAGAAAGACACAGTACTCACTGCCTCTATTGAAGGCTGAAGCGGAGAGGAACATTACAGCAATCATGCAGCTGAATAGTAAAACCTACTTCACGGATGGTTCTGCAGACCCCATCACCTGCACTACAGGCGCCGGTTTTGCAGCAAGGGGCATAGAGAAAGCTATGCGGGTATCTGACAATGCTTCCTCGCTCCAGGCAGAGGCAGTAGCTATTATGGGTGCCCTAACCCATGCAGCCCAGACGGACGGGCATGTTGTCATACACACAGATTCTAGGGCCGCCACTGACAGCCTGAAACAAAGCACGCCCCGTGATAACGTTTACCTAGTAACCACAATTCTCACTATTGCTTAGAGAATCCTGGACCAGGGAAGATGCATCATCATCAACTGGATCACAAGCCATGTTGGTATTGAAGGAAACGACAAAGCTGACAGGATAATGGAGGAAGGCAGGAAGAGACCCTTGAGTGATCTTGTGGTGCATCCTAGCCGGGAACAGCTAAAGCGTAAAACGATGGTTGCAGGGCAGGTCGGTGCTCTGCAGCGACATAGAGAGGAAGAGAGAACCTCCCTCTTGGCCAGCTGGTACTCAGACGCCACAGGCTATGAGTCGCTGATAATCTCTCCTAGAATATCAAGGTGTGCTGAAGTCAGTCTGCACAGACTGAGAATAGGCTACCCTTGTGCGTGGCAAATCATACCCACTATTGGGCAAGATGAGCAACACTGTGAGCATTGTGGCACGCTGGACGCCAAATTAGAGCACTACCTGATGGAAAGGGAGCACATTCGATTCCTCAGGCTGGGCCCAGAGACGACAGCTGCCGGGCTGGTTAGATGGCTATGCCTGTCACTTGTCCCCTGGCAACTGGAGCCCCTACAGGCAATCCGACCGCCACAGTAAGAGTTCAGTTATGATGATCAGATGAGTCAGTACTTATAGCCAATAGAGACCGCGCTACCCCATCCACACAACCCGGGCGAAGCGATGTCTTCGCAAATCTCTCTGAACTGAGCTGAATTGAATTCAGTGATGATCAGATAAAATTAGATAAGATGAGTCAGCACTCATAGCTGACAGAGGCCGGGCCGCCTTGTGCATATAGCCCGGGCGAAGCGACGTCTTCGCAAACTGTCTGAACTGAACTGAATTACCATGATGTCATCAATATGACATAGTTTTCTGTGATATAATTAAAAAAAAAAAAAGTTATATCACATTTTATGATATTTGAACACCTAAACTAAAGTAACAGAATCAAAGAAATTATGAAAAATAATCATATTTAAGAACAATCTAGTGCTCTATTGCTGACATTTCAGCATGTAACAACTATCCTGCCTGGAACTCAGAGAGAAAATGCACTATGTCTCAGGATGTCACCGGGGTCTGGTGATATTTTCCAACCATGTGATAGGACGTCAACCAGCACGAATGGGTTAAAAGTGACAAATAAAACTTTGCATCTATTACCTGTGATCACTTGGTATTCCTCATCGGAAGATTCTGCCACTTCAGCTGGTATGGCCATTTGCTTCTTTTGCTGAGCTTTCTTAGTCTTTGTCTTGGTTTTCTTTTCACTGTTTGGTGCAGGGTCCAATTTCTTTCTAGGGATGCCTTTCTTAGGCATCAACTTTTGTTCCTTTTTTGGACTTGATGGAGAAAACCATGGTGGTTTCTGTAATATATGGTGAAGTTATACAAAAAATGCAGTTATCAAATTCTTAAATATTTCCTTTTCAATTGATAAACTACTGTCTGACTTTTAACAAATTTGGAACAACAAAGTATGCTCATCTGTAAATCCTATAAAGCTTGCACAATATAATATCCAACTTGCATTTATGGACATCAAAAATTGCTTTACTATATCAGTGTGACATCTTCCATTTCCTCTGAACTATGGAAATAAACATGGACAGTTTTGGCAGAGGAAAGGACTTCATTGACAAGATATATCTCTTACATATTAAATATATGTTAATATATGACCTCTTCTTAAAATCCATGGTTAGGGATGGCACTGTATTGGTACTTTCAAGACAAATTTATATCTGGGCTGAAATGAATTTAAAAACAAGAAATTTGTGACTGTATTTGTGTTATTAAATATGTTAGTGAAATAGAACAAATTGAATAATTCCTCTTCCTCCTATCCACCTAATTAACCCATTGCGTACGGGTGTCATGACATACATGACGTAGGAGCTTTGGCCTGACGACGGGCGTCATGACGTACACGACGTTCGGGGATTTTGGATCACAGTGCTATTTTATTTTGCTATGAAAAAGGAATGAGTGATGATGGCTACTGCAGTCCCACTACTATAATTACCGTAATATCGTGCAAGCTTAACGTCCAAAACCTAGATGGCACCACTTTTTCTAGCACCAGCAGGTGAGAGAGCCTTGAATGGCACCCATCCACGGCCCTAGCATGCACTGCTCCCATAGAGCGATGGCACACACTAAGTTGATGAACCCTTGCTCTAAAGTACCGCCGATGAAGGATGTGCAGGCAGAACGAGAAGAGGAAGGTGACTCAATCCATACCCAGTGTCTAAAATGTGTTCCTGTGCCAATATGGATGTCTTTCACTGTGGCACTCACAGTCACAAGCACAGGTTTCATTCCTCTTCCCTACCTCTTCTTGTTATCTTTATTGTAGGTGGTTATATGTTTCGTATTCGTTCATGACAGCACAAAAATACGAAAAAATAAAGTTGCCTTTTGTCCTCCCATAAAACAGCAATACTTCTATCACATTGAGTATAAAGAAAATAATGAGCTAATATGGATAACATACTACAATTTTAGTCAACTGCAGCACTGATAGAGCCTGTCATACGGCACATATAAGTCTCTAAACTCAATAAAACACACAAAAAAATAAAACACAAAAACCGCTCTAGTTTTACAATGAATGACTGAAAGAGATTTGGATGCTTCAAATTATATTGCTTCAAGTGGTCTCTCTCTAAAATAAAACCTATCCTGGAGGCTGGGCAAGCAAATTTATCTCCGTCTGCAATGGGTTAACACTCTTCTCTCATCTTTTCTAATAATTGGCCTCTAAATTCTTTATCCGTACCAAATTTGCTCCACGGGTGATTTCGAAGGGTTCTCCATAACCTAAAGTTCCCGCAAAGAAGATGAAGTTATCCAATGTCAGCAAATTCGTCATGCCTTCTTTTTCCACTGTAAAAAAATCAACAACACTTACCATTAAAAATCAAAGTTAAAAGTGCAAAATAAAACTTTAATCCAAGCTTTCATACTTTGTGTTTAGAATAAATCAGTGAAGGTAGAAAAAATTTCCAAAAGGGATATATTCTAGATCAGCCTAGACATTCACCAAATTATTAGAAGCTTGTTTATCAATCTAAATGTAGTCACAGCCCTGTCGACTGTGCCAGAGGTTGACCATCCTCTCTTGGATTTGAAATTATTTACCAATAGGTGATTTACATTTAGCTATCTGCACTCTTTTTTGAATTACGTATATCTATATACCAAGAATCCATACACAAGTTTGGTGGAGATAATGAAAGAGATAATAAAGGTAATAGCCTGCTCATGGTATTGTAACTAAACTGAAGAAATATTTTAAATACTAATATTTGCATTTAACAACTGAACAGTGTGTGATTATTTGTAAGGGTTATCATTATTATTAATCAGTTAAGGACAGGTAACAAGATAACATGTCAAGTGGTGGCAACGCCAGCCGCTGGGGACAAGATATTTCGTTGTGACTATCCTCCTGGCTGGTGTGCCAGGTGATTGGGTGTATAGTGCTTGGCCTTGGGATGAAAATCCTGAGGCATTAGTATTATGCATTTGAAATATCCAGGCATTTTGACCATTTGGGGCCAAAATAGCCCCATCATTAATGGGTTAAAATCACCTTTATTATCATTCTTATCATTTTTAACATTATCATTAGTCTTTTTATCAATACCATAATAATATTAACCATTATTACATTTATCACCTTAGACTTTACATTGCTACCAATTTTAAAAACTTATTACATCCTATTGATATTTTAAAATCGTAATGTCCTCACAGTAAAAAATAAAAAAAGTGAGAAAAAAAGAAATGACAAGCAAGCAAAGGATCAAGGCACTTACAATACTTTCCAATTTCCACACATGATCGCAGTTTCTTGCCATAGGGTGGATGATAATATACATCATGCCTTGCAGAATGGGATATCTGGCGAGTTACTACTTCTCGAACCCAACCTGCAATTCAGGAAATGTTTTGTCTTGATGGCAGCAGCAATCAGAGTACACAAAATATACATAAATGTCAGTTTAACCCATTCACCCCGGTTGACGTGATAGCACGTATTGTGGTTTTCGCGTCAGATGACCTGGACGAGCTATGAGGGGAAGCCGCGTGCTCGGGTAGAGCGAGCGGGCAACCCAGGCTCGCGGCTTGTGCGCCCGAGAATCTCGAGGCGTTAGGCTTATGCGTTTGAGAACCCCGGTATTGCGACCGTGCAAAGCCGGAACGGCCCCGGCGTGAATGGGTTAAGAACATTGAATGCAGATGATGTAAAAGACAAAAGATCAATAAACCCTGAAACCCAAAGATTGTCACCTGTAGGTGGTTTAGCAAAATTAAATCCTAAGTTGACTTTTCATACAGGTAAACATAGAAAAATATATATTTACAGATTTGCATTACTATAGACATATGACATACTTTTGTTGCACCCAAAGTTGTGCTTCTAGGGTGCAAAAGATGATTCTTCAAATACATTATCAAATATGGGTAGGGCTCTGGCGTCGGTCCAGAGAAAACCCACCCAAGAAACTCGGGCTGGACCCTCCAAACCAACCCCAGGCTCTGACAAATCTCTAGCGTCGGTCCAGACGAGGAGTCAAACAAAAAGTGGATGCCAGACAGGACCCTCCAACCCTACTGGCCCCACTGCCAAAACTACGGCGTCGGTTCGGAGGACAGGCAACAAACGGCATCGGCCGGCTACAGACTCAGAGGGCGAGTCTGCAGCCCCAAGTCGGTTCCCCCCTGAGCCGGAAGGATTTGATAATGCCTATCAGATGGTCCGGGCTCTGGAAACCCAGAGACTGTGCCGTCCGACGATTAGAATTGCCAGAGACAATGGCATGATAATCGTTCCAAAGGACCAAACCACCCTCACCTTCCTCCAGGAGACTGACAAGCTCCTGGATGGGCGGAATGTGAGCCTGTTGGCCCTGACTCCCGAAGAGAGGAAGTCCAAGATGGTGCTTCTTGGCTTTCCTCTGATGTATGACCTTGAGGTCATCACTGCTCATTCCAAGGTGGTGGGAGCTTCTCGACTCTCGAAAGGGAAGCACCCAACCAGGGAAGTCCTGGTCACTTTGGAGGGAGCTCCAGTTGCGTCCTTGGACCTTTGCAATTGGGGCTCTCAGGGATGCTCAGGAAACTGCTAAGAGGTTAAAGCAGGAAAAGTGGCTGGAGTGGTGTGAGTCCTTTGGCCACTAAACCTTCCTTTCAAAACTCTGGAACCGTATCAGACAGGCCACAAATCGCTTAGCCCCCAAAAAGATCCACCATGACCCGTGGTCGGAGGCGGAGAGACTGGCACTCAACTTCTCTGCTAGAACAAGTAGCATCAGTCTACCAGCAGAGCTGAGGGCATGCCAAGAAGAACTGCTCCCAGACAGGCATGCCCTCATCAGAGAAAAGGCAGTCGAACCTGATGATACAGATGTCATGTTCTCTCGGAGGGAATTACGGTGGACATACAAGACCAATTCCCGGTCAGCCCCGGGTTGTGATGGGATCTCCTACCCCATCATTTCCCACCTAGGACATGAAGGTGAGCTTGCACTTTTGCATCTCATCAACAAGTCCTGGGAAACTTCCTTGCTGCCACAGTGCTAGAAGAGGGCTGATATAGTTCCTGTCCCCAAAACAAAGGAGCCAGGACGGTACCATCCCATCTCCCTGCTCAGCTGCCTGGGAAAGACAGCAGAGAAAATGGTACTGAATCTGCTCCAATGGAAGCTGGGACCTCCACATGAACACCTACATGGGTTCACAAGGGGTAAGAGCACTACCCATAGCATGGCCACCTTACTGAGCACTGTCAGCAACAACAGCGCTGTCATTGTCTTCCTAGACCTGGAGAAGGCTTGCGAACTGGCAAGCCCACTCGCCATTCAGGAGATCCTGATCTGCAAGGGAATCAAAGGCAGACTGCTTGCCTGGATTGGCGATTATTTTCGGAACAGAACTGCCAGAGTGAAGTTCCAAGGTCTCCTTTCCAGGCATTTGCCCCTGGAGAATGGCACCCCACAAAGAGGTGTCCTTAGCCTGGCTCTGATTAACACCCTCATGTTAAACATTCTCGACATTCCACTTCCAGTGGGGTGCAAGAAAATTTCATATGCAGATGATTTAGCAATTATCTCCACTGGGAGAAGAAATGTGAATCCAGTCAGAAAGGCCCAACGTTGTCTGGACCTATTATCTGAGGAATGCTGCAGAGTCGGGCTTAAGATCTCAGCAGCCAAATCGAAGGCAATGGT
>BOPN01000128.1:15000-32500 GCA_017312705.2 Penaeus japonicus
ATTAGGCAAAATGGGTTTCACCAAAAATCAAAAACCTAGATGGCATCACTCTCCTAGCACTGGTAGGAGAGAGAGCTTTGAATGGGACCCATCCCTGATCTTGGCAACCATTATCTTTAGAGAGCAATGGCATACAGCAAGTTCAATCAGCCCGTGTTAGTAATGATGCCTTTTACTGTGGCACAGGTTTCCTTCCTCTTCCCTACCTCTTCATGTTATCTACAGTGTGGATAGTTATATTTTTCATATTCACTCAGGACAGTATGTGAATATGAAAAAAATGAAGTTGCTTTTAATCCTCCCATAAAACAGCAATGCTTCCACTGAGTATAAAGAAAACAATGAGATGATATAAACCCCATACTACAAATTTAGTCAACTGCACAATAAATAGAGCCTGTCATAAGACACACATAAGTCTCTTAATACAAAAAAAACACAAAAAGATGACAGACACAAAAATAGCTCTAGTTTTATAATGAATAACTGAAAGAGAATGGGAAAGGCCAAGGTACATTGTGAGAAGCTGCCTTGCTCTCAAAGAAAATCCATCCTGGAGACTGGGCAAGCAAAGCTATCCCCGTCTGCAATGGGTTAAGACCTAAACCAAAAATCTGGTTAGCTGATAGTTCTCTACCTGTAATTAGAAACATTATCCTGAGACAGTACTATGGTCATGCTAGGATAACTACTTCATTACACACCTGATGTGACTCCATTGAGCATGTGTGGATTTTCTTTTCTTGCTGTCTTTACCAGAGATGGGACTGCTTTCCTTAGGGTAGCTGAGACTGGGGATGTGATGTCTGCTGATGTATTGGTAATGATACCTATTGGGAAAACCAGGCAATTTCAGTGAAAAATAAAGAAAGATACAGTTACCCATTACACACAAGTTACAAATAGAAAACTGTTGTTTACACCGCAATGTGTGACAGAATATACCTGAATTAATAAATGACTTAATATGAGTAAACATGTGGTGCACCTTAAAGGGAAGGCATGAAGGAAAAGCAGAGGTCAGGTAAAACCAGTTTAACCCACTCACGACGGGGGCATTCCAGCATTGCACGTCACAATGCCGGGGCTTTCGAACGCTTAGGCCTAAATCAATTAAATGGCTGGCACCATTGTGCCGCCCGGCCACCGGGCTTTTGAATGAGCGGTACAGTAGTGTACCACCCCTCCAGAGAGGGTTAATAAGCAAAGTCAACACTCTGTGCAATGGAACTGGAGAACAATGCAGATGCAGTTTTAATAAGTGTGTATATATATGTATATATAATATATATACATATACATATGTATATATATATATATATATATATATATACACGTATCTATGTGTAAACATATAGAAAACCTTTATTTATTCAGGACATCTCTTTTTTCTGCAATTTTCAAGTAAATACAAAATCACCCAACTATTCACCAAATGTTCTGCCCAAAACCCCATTAATTATAAAATTTTCAAATTAATCAAGGTTTGGGATGTTCAGACTATAATAAATGTTAAAAACAGAAATTCCTCCTAGAAATAACTAAAAAACAAACAAAATACATAATCACCTTTACAGAGGTACTGTATCAAAAAGAGAAGAAAAAAATAAGTACTGAAGATGAAAGAGAGTGGTATGTGAATGTAAACTTTCAAATACATATGACAGCTAATTTTTGAAGCAATATTTGGTAAATTAAGATGCGATAAATCCTCTTTTCTTCAGAAAAGAAGTTGTCTTTAGAGTGTAATTGAAGCCAGAGGCTCTGCAGTAAACTGGGAGAGAATGATTTCGTGGTTATTCAGGTAACTCTGCGATCACAGTGCAGGCCCCTTATACCAGAACTGAATTTTACACTCTCAACCTCTTGATGGTTACAATTGGGTCAGTCAAACGTGGATTCACTTTGCTGGTAGAGTGATGCAGGTGATGAGTGAGGGATAGAATGATTGGATGAAGATTTGGAAATTTGTGGGGAGATTTGATAGTTCCCAGATCCGTCCCATTGTGGACTACGCCTCCGTTGTCCTGATCACAGTCAAGCCTGGACTCGACATCATACAAAACGAAGCCGCCAGGATTATTCTGGGTTACCCTGCGTGGACTAAGGATACCAACCTCCTTTTGGAGGCCAAACTCTTTCCCCTGGACACCCGGATTGATCAGATGGCGGCTCAGTTCCTTGCCAATGTCCTACAGTCCCTACTGGACTCACAGCTAAGACAGAGAGTGCAGTGTCGGCTTGCACAGAACCATGAGCTCTTTGCTAACAACACCTGGCTGTCTCACACAACCAGAGTGCTGAAACGCTTTGAGCTTAAAGAGACACTACTGGTTAAGGGCATGGACCTCCCCCACCCTGACTATGTCACAGCCCTGCCGTGGGCACAATCCTTGATAGAGTTTTCTGTCATGAGCCTATCAAGAAGAAAGGCACAGTACTCACCACCTCTATAGAAGGCTGAGGCGGAGAGGAACATTACAGCAATAACGCCGCTAAATAGTAAAACCTACTTCACGGATGGTTTTGTAGACCCCATCACCCACACTGCAGGCGCTGGTTTTGCAGCAAGGGGCATAGAGAAAGCTATGTGGGTATCTGACAATGCCTCCTCGCTCCAGGGAGAGGCAGTAGCTATTATGGGAGCCCTAGCCCATGCAGCCCAGATGGACAGGCATGTTGTCATACACACAGATTCTAGGGCCGCCACTGACAGCCTGAAACAAAGCACGCCCCTTGATAACGTTTACCTTGTAACCACGATTCTCACCATTGCTCAGAGAATCCTGGACCAGGGTAGACACATCATCATCAACTGGATCCCAAGCCATGTTGGTATTGAAGGGAATGACGTAGCTGACAGGTTAGTGGAGGAAGGTAGGAAGAAACCCTTGAGTGATCTTGTGGTGCATCTTAGCCGGGAACTGCTAAGGCATAAAACGATGGTTGCAGGGCAGGTTGGTGCTCTGCAGCAACATAGAGAGGAAGCGAGAACCTCCCGCTCGGCCAGCTGGTACTCAGACGCCACAGGCTATGAGTCGCTGATAATCTCTCCTAGAATATCAAGGTGTGCTGAAGTCAGCCTGCACAGACTGAGAATAGGCTATCCTTGTGCGCGGCAAATCATACCCACCATTGGGCAAGATGAGCGATGCTGTGAGCATTGTGGTGCGCCAGACGCCAAATTAGAGTACTACCTGATGGAATTTTAGCACACTCGCTTCCTCAGGCAGGGCCCAGAGATGACAGCCGTCGGGCTGGTTAGACGGCTATGCCTGTCACTTGTCCCCTGGCAACTGGAGCGCCTACAGGCAATCCGACCACCACGGTAAGAGTTCAGTTATGATGATCAGATGATTCAGCACTTATTCTGATAGAGACCGGGCCACCCCATCCACACAACCCAGGCAAAGCAACGTCTTCACAAATCTCTCTGAACTGAGCTGAATAATTGAATTCAGCGATGATAATCAGATAAGATTAGATGAGTCAGCACTCATAGCTGACAGAGGCCGGGCCACCTCGTGCATATAGCCCGGGCGAAGTGACGTCTTCGCAAATCTGTCTGAACTGAACCAAACTGGAGAATTTCACTCCATGAGAGAGTGGATGAGCTGCATACCTATTTTACTTTTGTAAAGTCTATTGTTTTATGTCTGTCTTTAGTGAGGTATCTAACTGCCCTATTAAATACTTTGAGTTTAAGTTGAAAATAAAAATCATGCAAACTAAACACCATTATAGTAAATAGTTATTTCACTGATAACTTCCCGTCAGTAACATATAAACTATAAGGAAGAAGGGTCAAAGTCTTTAAGATGGCTAATATAAACACCTGATTATCAAACAATCTATCAAAGAGGCTGTTGCATCCCTCTGCTTCCAGCAGTCTGGTTAGCTCATTGGTAGCGTGTCGACTTCACATCCCCGTGGTCGGCAGATCGAGCCCCGGCCAAGCTTGTGAGCTTCCACTGTTACCTGGTGGTTACTGATGTAGCTGGGCACTGCGTTGGGTAAGGAGCAAGCTCTGATCGAGTCAACACTCGTTGGCACATTCTCTCACGAGTCAGCACACGCTGGCACAGGCGGGCTCGTGTCACTGCATACAAGCCCGGCGTAGCAACTGCTCCACAAATCTGGCTTATCCTTATCCTCTGCTTCCAGCCATGTGGATTGTTGGGATCCCAACAAGCCACCAGGCAAGGGACAATCCATTCCTACTTCCTCACAACGGGTTTGATCAAGTTACCCAAGCCACGACTTTCTTGGTCATCTCAAAGGCCTCCTCCACCAAAGGTTGTTTAGTAGAGATAACCTAATTGGCAGGATCGTCCTCAGCCTAAGTGTCTGTACTTTTTTTTTGGTCTCAGTGCAATTATTGGTTGGACATATAAACCTGCCAATTGCACCCTATGATTTGGTACAAGGACCTGTTCCAATAAGCCTCTAAATGCAATTCCAAGGTACAAGATAAGGTCCAGGTTATGGTGCTGTGCAGCAGGGCTGGTAACTGGAAATATCAGGACTTTAAAAACTTACTTGGTCCTTCTGCATAAGCATTAGCACCTCCAAATACTCCAGTTGAGTGATTTCATATATTGTGTTGCTTGGCCACTATATCTGTTGACTTCCTGGTTATATAGCCCAACCATAAACCACTTTCCCCAGGTAGGTCTTCACACCAAGCATATATCAACTGGTTGGGTTCTTATAGCTGACCCCTGTATAATGGTCCAATAGTCCTCTGGACCTAAGGTCTACACTACACTACTAAATGCATTGAGAGCCCTCACTAGGGTCTCCAGATTTTCAGATGGGTTGACAAAATTGTTTGCAAATTCAAGGTCAGTGTGATCTTGACACTACCCGCTGTTGCTTCGCATTGACTTTGGATGACAGCTCTACCCATTATCAAGTCCATGTAAGTGATGTAAAGCATTGGATAGGAATTCACAAGATAAAAGTTATACATTCTCCCCACCACACTTCAAATACCAGTTTAGGGGCTTCCTATTAACCCATTCATACCGGGGGGCATTCCAGCCTTGCATGTTGTAATGCCGGGGCTCTCGAACGCATAGGCCTAAATCAATTAAATAAGCGACGCCGTATGACGGCACCCAGCGAACGGGCCTTGAATGTGTGGTACCCGTGGTGTGCCACCCGTCCAGAGAGGGTTAAACCAATAATTTTTGTCAGAATTTGTCTCAGGATTTAGAGTGATTCGTGATGCACCAAGTCAAAATATTTCTTGAGGTTGATGTAAACTGTAAGCAGCCCACACCTAAACACTCAATAGCATTCTATTATGGCTCAAATGTGCTAGGATATATTCAACTTTGTATCTGCCAAGAATGCTTCATTGAATACTTTTATGATATGTCTCAGAAGGATGACTGTAAGCACCATGTCTTGTGTTCTGGCAGTGTAACACCTAAATGATAGTTGCATTTCCAGTGATCCCCTTTCCCTTTTCTGAGATGATTACACTCCTCAACAAGTCTGAGGAAATAGTATCAGACTGCCACATGGCAGCCAGGACAGCATGCAATTTGTAAGTTACTGGACTTCAACAGTTCAGCAAGGATGTCAAAAATACCTTCTGCTTCCTAACATTTGAGAAGGTAGGAGGCTCCACAATGATGGGGCATAGGGGTCACGGACTACAATTATGACACTTTTCACATCCATGCTAACTATTGGTGGTTCAACCTGCAATGGCTGCTGAAAATACTCAGCTTGATGCTCTGGCACTTCCAGCAGGATCTGATAGTATTTGCCTCTCTAATGACCAAACTGCTATTATCGAAGGGGAAGGCTTTCTCAGGACTTGGCCTTTGACCTCTTCAGCAGTATCTGAAGCCTACACAACAGATCATTTGCCAGTTGAGCCCTGTGAAACACATCAATGGCTTCTAGTATTTCTTGTGATAAAATTTAGCTTTGTTCTTAAGCAATTATCAGGTGCATCTTGCAATATGATTTCAAAAGTATCCCCAAGTGCCACAGGGCCTGTCAGATTGTCAAGTACTGTGAAACAATTAAAAATGGCTAAAAATGTTTTTTTTAATTGGATATGGAGTTGCCACAAACAATCTATTATTGATTCTATTAAACAAGTTGCACCAATTCTTTGCACTTGATTATTGGATTTAGAGTACCTATATACTGAGAGAGTAGCAACAATGGGAATACGCGACATTAGGCTATTGGGCACCACTTATTACCCAAATTGTGCTCTGACTCACTTTACTTGACAGTCGTGAATGGACGCGGTGCCGAGCTGTGTTGCTTAAGGGTGCAGCACTCGACCAGATAGTGTTCAAAGTCTTCACATATCCATTAAGCTTGTTCTTGTTTATGATAGATAAAAAGAATTGGCAAATGCTAGAGGGAAATATTAAAAAACAGACCACCATAAAGGGTTAATCTTTCAGAATGAATTTACGTAAAATAATGATACATAAATCATTCACTATCTTTTTTTTTTTATTCATGTGTGCTATTTGTGTATCATGCGTGTGGAAAATAAAATAATGAACTGCAGTCTTTATACCTACGTACAAAACATTTCCTCTTATGTTTTTTTTGTCATATCTAGTGTTTATGTGCAAATTCTTACGTCTATTAACTATACATAATTTCTTCATGCATATTTTCCATGTACTATAATAATTTCGTGCGTCGTGAAATTACGTACATGTAATCTTATTTTCGGTGTGCTACTGTATACGTGTACCACGTTCACTTCACGGGATCTTGGTAGTAAAAGTGTAGCCATCTAAAGCAGATTATACATACAACTCTTAGCATGCTTTCATCAGTATTTAAAACGCACTTGAAAGGTAGATAAAGGTTATGCCAGGGAGTCAATGCTCGCCCGATCGAAGAAAGTATTGTACTGTTTTTGTTGACACTATTCTCGGTGTAATGTAACTGGATTATTGGTTGGTACAACTGTATGCCTGACTGTGATTTATAGCAAAGTAGAGATAAGGACGTGATGGCAGAGGGATGAATAAATGTCAGAGAAATGAAAAATTCTGGCGAAAAATCACGCTTTTAAGCATACAGGCAGCCAACCTGTGAAGTGGGAAGTTCTAGCGTCCCCATTTTCTTCTATCCTCATGGTAAAATATACCCTCGGTAAACTCTAGTTTAAAAGGCAAAGCAGCCTTTTTTGTTTCAATAACCAAGAAGTTTTAATTTGGTTTTGGTATGCATTGGCAAATCATCTTTATATTTGATTAATTACACTTGTTAAAAACTATTTTCGTTTGACTTTTTTCTCATGTAATAATAAAACTACAGATGAACATCCTAACCAGTTTTTAAACTTGCTAATTTACAGTACGTGTTGTGATAAGCATAAATTATATTTTGTGGATGTATAGCTGGGAAATGCGTGACAGGAACGAATATTGCTTACTGTGAGACCAGTAGAGTTCGAGTACTGCCTTTCTTAAACATGACAAAAAAAAAAAAAAAAAAAAAAAAAAAAAAAAAAAGTGCAGGACAGGGACTCAAAAATAATCTGATCTTTTAGGTTTAAAACAAAACGGACTTTAGCATAATCGTAAGTGGAAAACACTTCACTGTTAGAATTACAATTTGTTCAACATCAATCTTAAACAGTTGTCTAATGTGTTCTGTGTTTTCAATATCATTATCATCTGTAGTACTGACAAAAATAACAATTTAGTGTGAGTATATGTTACTTGGTAACTCTACATAAGGGCATCATCACTCGCAGTGATGTAGCACTAGTCGCCAGCGGCCGCGCCAAGGCACGGAACCAACTAACCATAGGACCTTAGCCACTCTCTGAATACCTTCCACCAAAACAGGAGTACATTCCCCTCGGCTTTAATAATTAATATTATTAGCAGTGTAGTTTTCGGGATAGTATTGCTAATGATGAAAAAGAAGAGAATTTTATGCAGTGAAATGACTACCAAGATCAGCATGCAACTCCTATTGAACACTGTAATGCTAATGAGGATTGCTATTTCATATTATTAATTCATCAATTATATCACTACTACAATTACATCAGTTTTGTGATTTTCTTCACACAGAGTGCTCCAAAAGCACTACGGTCACCAGAAATAATTACTAGCTGCTGTAGGACCTCTCCTGATTTAACAATTCCTTGTAATAGCCGGAGAAATTAAATATGTAATGGGGCACAATATCTGAATTACAGGCAACTATCTGACTCATACTGACCATGTCCCCCAAGATCTCACGCAACTTTTTTGGATGCTCATATTGCTCCCTTAATTGAGATATAGATGATCTAATCTTTGACTTCGGCCGCTGTAGTGTGCCGTCAAGGCACCCTGCGAGTCTCGTCACTTATTCTGTCACATTATTTTGGTGAGGACAATGATGCTAATATTATGCCATAGAGGCGAAGTGACATCTCTGACCAGCAACCGGAACTTCTCATCAGAAGAGAAAAATCAGCACTGAGTTCGACCTCAAATATTTTACAGCGACAAAGATCAGCCGTAGACAACTCTCTTTGCTATAGCTTGGGAGAGGAATATTTCCTTCGTCTGGAAGCAGCAGAATATCTCTCGATGGTTTGAATTTTTTGCTCTTCTAGGAGTCTCTCTCCTTTACGAGAATTTGATTCTGACAGAGGTCTACTCCTGCTTCGTGAAAGACAAACTGACGAAGTGGTTTGATCGTCTCATCAGCTTATTATTGAATATCGTTCTAACTTGTAGGCATTATTGGTAATATGCTTCTTCTTTCTTCCTTAGGTCCAGAGCAGTTCGTTTGCCAGACATCTTATCTGCAACTCAGTGGATGAGCTTCACACGTATTTTTGGCTTTAGCTCCTATTGGGCTTGTAGAACAAGCTATCCTGGTCGACTGATCCTGTCTAGTCTTCTCTTGCCTTCCCAGATCCCATAACACTGGATTAGTTCAATCAACTGACCTCAAACCTTCACATTGTGGTCATCAAGGTTTACCAAAACAATGATTTGATACGGAAATGAATATCTGCCAATGAAAATTCCGGGGGTGCTTTGAGGCCAGTACCAGGATAAGGGTGAAGTTTATGCATCCATGAAGAGAGTAATGTCAATGAGAAAGTTGGACTCTGCAGGCCTCTATGGAAAAAGAATTTGAATTGTACACTAACAATTGGTATATTTCCATTACAGTGGCTACCATAAGGTGCTCACATGACTTAGTGAATGTGAGCTCTGAGATTTTGTCCTCAATTTCGTGACAATGTAAACTTAGTAGTTTCTTTGCTGCAATTCAATGTAATTTACCTGTTGATGTACTTGCCTCAAACCGGCGGCAAGTGAATTATTTGGCTGGATTTTGAATTTAAAGTTGCCAATACATGGCCAATGTTCGGGAATTACAATTCTACTCTCCCTTCTGGAACTCACTGAGTAAGGCTTGAAAATCTTCCACTTCCCAGTGATCACACAACAAGCTAAATGCACTGAGTTACTCTTATGAAAAGCAACAAGTATGCACATGTTACATGATAAGAGCAACCTGGTTTCAGGTTCTTTATTTTCTCTAAGGGAAGCAGGTATTTGGCAGGAAGTCCTCCAGTCACGAGAAATAAATACGTCTCCAAATGAAGCTTACATAACACTATTAACTTAAAACAATAAACCTTAAAATACATGCTGAAGTGAACTTACTGCAATGTGCACTATTTTAGCACCAGGACAGACATGCTTGCCTTCCAGTGGATGGATAACATACTTCAGCGAAATATTTTTCATCTCGTCCATATTAGCGTTTGGTAGGCTCAAGCCTAAAGTTGTTGAATGCATCTTAACATAAGGTCTATGATCCTGTGTATGTGGCACGGGGTAAAGTGAAGAATAGAAATGTAACATTATACTGTAATTACACCAATCCTGTATTACATTTTGTGACTCTGAAGATGTTAACTATGTAAGTGTTAAATGTGCCCTAGATGCCACGTGGCCACCACGAGGTCGCAATTCTGTTTTTGTCCTGGAAGAAGGAACAGATGATTGCAAGTCTATTCTTAGCCCAGGCCGAGCGAGGTCAAGCCAGGACGTCCCAGCCAATCCACACGCTGCCATAACTTATTTATAATTCGTTCTCTTGGTACCATTAGGTTCTATGCAAGTTTATATATCCCAATAAAACCAAACTAAACCTTAAAGTGTATTCAATTGCCCCACCATTAAAGCAAACATGAGTTCCACACAAACCACATGGAGGCAACACTCTTAGTAGAAGTACTAGTAGTGATGAGAGAGAGAAAGAGACAGTTGAAGTATCTAAGTAACATAAATAGTGAGGATGGGCAGGAGGAAACATAAGTGGGTTTTAGATTTTTTTCTCCTGATAATGGTAATTAATATTGGCCCATGTGCTACAGATTTAAAAGATAAATAGAGGAAATAGCTGGAAATGGGGAGGGAGGGTTAGAAGTGGGGAGGTGACAATACCATTAATATAGCTCTATTTAGGCATGGAATGAAATTTCTATGGGCAATAGTACACATACGCAAATGCTCTGAAACATAGATGTGGCCTTTAGAGTAACATCCATTTAATACATATTTGAATTTGCCTATTTCAGGGATTATACACTTTCTATTTCTATTACACATAATCGAACTGTTAGATCTTTAATAAAAATACGGTATGGGAAAATTTTAACAATATAGTTCCATAAGAATTAGGTCATGCGGTAAAAAAAAAAAAAAATAAAAAAAAAATAGAAAGAACTGATTATATTCACATTTTCCTTTTACATTTATCAACAAATATAAAAATAATCTGCATGTTATCCAAGATGGGTTTTATCTCAGAGCGAGTTTCACCCGACATATGGCTAGTTTTCTCGATATAATAGAGCCATACTTATGTTCATTTTCTAATGTTTTACAATCTTGTGAGCGTTATATGTGCCGTCTGACCGTATCAATTTATGTTCTAGTAGACTAGAATTGAAGTATAGGGTCTATATCGGTTCCTGTTCTTTACAGTCAGTGTGATGAAGTATTACAGTCTTATAAGAGGACAAAAAGCATCTTGTTTTTCTTGTATTTGTGTACTTTTGTTTATATATATATACATATATATATATAAAATCCCTCATGAAAATAAATGACGAGATAGTTTCTTATGTTGGACATGATAGAGGCTATAACTGTCTCAGGGTACCCCTAAATCCTGGGTATGCGGGGAACTATTGGTCAGTAATATATGAATGAGTATTTACTCTTAGCATAGCACCTTGTAATGTATAAAGAGACCACTTAATTACCATGGTATTGCTTGCTTTACAACGCAAGGCATTCTAAGGAATGGCGCCAACAAGAGACAAGTTCAATAGGTTTAGAAAGATAATGAAGACACTCAAGGCAAATACAAGAATTTAACCTACTCATAATGTGTGATGTGTCAGCACACATCTCCCTGCTTCTATAACTTGTATTTGATAACTACACCCATGAACAGTGGCTTGGAGTTCACTGGAGTGATGAAGCAATACTTCAAATGATGGGCAACTGGAAAAATTAGGTGTACCACTGGCTTAGTAGTAACTCCCATGAAACAAGGTACAAATCCACAATGAAATTATTCTAGATTGAATATACCATATTCATTCTACTTAGTGATTGTTTACCGGACAGTTTCGTTAAATGCAAGACCATGATTTTATGAATGACAGTTCACATTGTTCTTGCATTCGCTTTTTCGAGGACTGACCATATCTGAAGAAAAGTCCAAAGTCACAACTAATCCTTGCTACAAAAGCGGAAAGCAGCCATTCACCATTTATGAAACAAATTTGCTAAACTGAATTTCAAGGTACTTGCCGAATGTCCCAAAGCATCTCAAGAATTGTATTCTTCATAAGAGCAGTTAGCAGAGTATAACATAAACATATTGCAAGTAAAACCGTGTATACTTTCCACAAATAGATAAGGGGGAGGGGGTAATGGAGTATCGGTAAATTTGGATAAATACACAATCAACCTTCTGGGTTTGGCACAATACTTATCTGGTAGTTTTCATTGTATTTTGCACAATCATGATATTTATTTAGTCCGGAAACCTCTCGTTTCCGAGTATCACCTCCCCCCCCACACACACACACGCAAGCATTGACAGGGTACTAAACGATTTTTCGGCATAAAAGCCTAACCCATAGGCCTAAACTAATCTAGCCTAGTTTTTAAGTTGGCCCTAGCCAAGGAGGGGCTTTGCCCCCTCCCTGGACCTCCCCTTTTCAAGCCACTTTGAGGCAGATACATATCTGCCATGAACACATTCGTATGCAACAAAACCTAACCAATGAACCTGACCTAACCATTTTTTTTCATTTGCCATAGCCTAGGGGATCCTTCGTCCCCCTGGACCCCCCTCTTTTCAAACCACTGCCTGGCAGATACATTTTTAATCCAATGTGTGCATTTACCTTAATTGGAGGCGTGTGTGGGTACTGGTGACAGGTGGTCTTGTAAGAGTTTAAGTGCTGTTATGAAATAACTTAATCAAGCCCCACAACCTGTGCACATGGTAGCCATCTCTATAATGATTTGGGGTTGAACTCCTTCCTCAGACAAGCCCGTTCTGGATCTGGCCAGTCTATTGAGGTGGCCTTCCAGCAGCGGGTTCTCTGGGGAGGGATGACTAAGTGTTCCAAAGTGCCCACGCGTTTGCCATACGTGGCGCCCCTGTGCACTGGGAGACAGGAGTCCTAGAGGTTGAGCGATGTTGTGTATGAGTACGCCCTGCAGCTAGCAACACACCTCTTAGGTCCTCTTTTCCAGCAAAACGAGTGGCCTGATCTCGACTCAGTTAGGATAATCGGCTGGTCTCTCTTTTGAGCTAGGCTAGGGTCAAGCAGCCTGTCTTGCAGGTAATCCCATGGTCATACGAGTGCTATTAACGCGAGGCGGGGTTTGCGTATATACTGCCATCACCCCTGTGACAACTGAGCATGGCCTCAGTGCTAAGGTTCCTCTTGTTGGACTCCGTGGTGGGTGGGGGCATGCGAGGATGATTTGAACAGCTCTTACATGGCAACTCTACAAACTGACTGACAATCCTGTTGACAAACTCGGCACGAAGTTGACCAAGATGGTACGAGCTCTGGAAAACCAGAGACAGTGCCGTCTGATGATTAGAATTGCCAGAGACAATGGCATGATAATTGTACCGAGGGATCAAGTCACTCTCACCTTCCTCCAGGAGACAAACAAGCTCCTGGATGGGCGGAAGATGAGCCTGTCAGCTATGACTCCGAAAGAGAGGAAGTCCAAGATTCCCTCTGATGTATGTTCTTGAGGTCATCATGTCTCATACCAAGGTGGTGGGAGCTTCCCGACTCTCCAAAAGGAAGCACCCTACCAGGCAAGTACTGGTCACTTTAAGGAGAGCCCCAGTTGCGTCCTTAGACCTTGGAAATTGGGGCTCCTACAGCCTCAGGACATACATTCCTGACCTGTTCCGCTGCTTCATGTGCCAGAAGTATGGGCACCACCAGGCTACTTGCTCCGCAAAGCCAAAGTGTGGTGTCTGTAATCAGGCACACAGTACGGAGGTGTGCTTCAAATCACACAAGGAGGGCAAGTGGGACACCACTGCAAAGTGTTCCAACTGCCTCAAAAAGCACCACACCTGGAGCCTCGGCTGTTCCATGAGGAAGGAAGAGGCTCTTTGGCGGCAAGAGGTCGTTGCAAAGCGACCAGACTTTGGTGGGACTTCCAAGACGGAAACACACCCGGAAAGGGTCTGGGAACACCACAAAATCTACCCCAAGAGTGGAGAGACCAACTCTGTTTACAGAGAAGGACTTGACGCTCCTGCTAACGACAGTTGTCACAGCAGTTACTACAGCATTGGGGAGGACCAGTGAGGAGACGGAAAAGGCAGTTAAGGTCGCCATGACGGCAATGACTCAGACTGTCGCTGCTCTGAAGGAGAGAGAACTGAGTCCTATGGCCTCAAAACCCACTCCAACTCAAGGCGAGACTCCTCTCCCCACCCAACCTGCGGCCAAGACCACACTTGCAGAGCCTGCACCCAAACCCCAAAGGGTGAGGAAGCCACAACCATCCAGAATGAAGGTCAAGGCAACCAGGGGTTCTCCACCTCCCAGGAGACCCAGCCCTATTAATGGCTCGACCTGTCCTGATGAGTGACGAATCGAGTGAGGAAATCACGCTCAGTGAGGAACTCGCCAAGGAGTTGTCAGACTCCGAAAAGTCTGATGTTACCCACACTGGGGCGTCGGACACTGAGACCAACTATGTCGACGTTGTTGACGACACAAACTTAATGGACTCAGATTAACACAATGGCTTCTAATCTAAGCACACTGCAGCGGAATATCAAGTTTTTCCTCAAGGAATGCCCTTCTCCACACGATCGTGCTATCTCGGAACATTGACGTTGTCATGCTCCAGGAGACCCTAACAGGGGAATCTGTTCCCTTCTTCGGATGTCATCCCTTTATGCTGCCGAGTACGCAAGGCACCAGAGGTTTGATTACCCCTGTGAAGTCGACTATCCCCTGCTCCTTGATTGCCAATCTTGTGCAGTGTGGAGAAGGCATCAAATTCCTTGCCGTTGAGATCCATTTGGCTGGGGGTCCCCTCAAGCTGTACAATGTGTATAGCAAGCCAAAACGTATGAACTTAATTATTAGTGAAGTTTGTGCTGCTGCGGCACATGTCTTCCTGGACCTGGAGAAGGCTCTTGATCTGGCGAGCATGCTCGCCATTTAGGAAATCCTGATCCGCAAGGGAATCAAAGGCAAACTGCTTGCCTGGATTGGTGACTATTTTCGGAACAGAACTGCCAGTCAAGTTCTAAGGTCACCTTTCCAGGCATTTGCCCCTGGAGAATGGCACTCCACTAGGGGGGGGGGGGGTCCTTATCCCAGCTCTGTTTAACACCCTCATGTTAAGCATCCTCAACAGTGGGGTGCAAGATCATTTCATATGCAGATGATCTTGCAATTATCTCTTCTGTGAGATGAAATGAAAATCTAACTAGAAAGGCCCAGTGTTGTCTGGACCTAATGTCTGAGGAATGCCGCAGAGTTGGGCTTAAGATATCAGCAGCCAAATCGAAGGCAATGGTGCTGAAACATGACCAAAGACTGCGAGTCCAAGGGTTAGAACTAGAGTGGGTTCACGTCTTCCAATACTTGGGGGTATGGGTTGACGAGAACCTCACCTTCCGCTCTGAGATTAAATATCTCCTAGACCGGACCAAGGCAAGACTCTCTGTCATAAGAACTGTCAGGGTGGTGCTTAGGGGCTGGGCACCATGTACTAAGATCCTTCTATGTGCACACTCTCCGTCCCATTGTGGACTACGTCTCTGTCGCCCTGATTGTGACCAAGCCTGGACTCAGGAAAAGGCTTGCCATCATGTAAAACGAGGTCGCCAGGATCATTCTGGGTGCCCATGTGTTGACTAAGGTTACCAACCTCCTCTTGGAGGAAAATCTTTTCCCCCTGGACACCAGAATCAATCAGATGGCAGCCCAGTTCTTTACCAAAGTTTTGCTAAGACAAAGTGTAACGTCGACTTGCACAGAATCACAAATTCTTTGCTAACAACACCTGGCTGTATCACACAACCAGGGTGCTGATAAGCTTTGAGCTCAAGGAGACACTACTGGTTAAGGGCATGGGCCTCCCCAACCCCAACTATGTCAAAGCCCCGCCGTGGGCATGATCATTGATAGAGTTTTCTGTCATGAGCTTGTCAAGGAGAAAGATACAGTACTCAATGCCTCTGTTGTGGGATGAGGCAGAGAGGAATATTGCAGCAATCACTCAGCTGGGTAGTAAAACCAATTTCATGTGGGTATCTGACAATGCCTCCTCGCTCCAGGCAGAGCAGTTGTTATTATGGAAGCCCTAGCCCATACAGCCCAGACGGACGGGCATGTTGTCATACATATAGATTCTAGGGCTGCCATTGACAGCCTACAACAAAGCACGCCCCTTGATAACGTTTCTTCTGACCACGATTCTCGCCATTGCTCAGAGAATCCTGGAACAGGTTAGACGCATTGTCATCAACTGGATTCCGAGCCATGTTGGTATAAAAGGGAACGACTTAGCCGACAGGTTGGCAGGAAGAAACCCTTGGGTGATCTTGTGGTGCATCCTAGCCGGGAACTGCTAAGGCGTAAAACGATGGTTGCAGGGTAGGTCGGTGCAGCGACACAAAGAGGAAGCGAGAACCTCCCTCTCGGCCAGCTGGTACTCAGATGCCACAGGCTATGAGTCGCTGATACTCTCTCCCAGAATATCAAGGTGTGCTGAAGTCAGCCTTCACAGACTGAGAATAGGCTATCCTTGTGCGTGGCAAATCTTACCCACCATTGGACATGATGAGCGATGCTGTGATCATTGTGGTGTGCCAGACGCCAAATTAGAGCACTACCTGATGGAATCAAGCACACTTGCTTCCTCAGGCAGTGCCCAGAGACGACAGCCGCTGGGCTGGTTAGATGGCTATGCCTGTTGCTTAGCCCCTGGCAACTGGAGCGCCTACAGGCAATCCGATTGCCATGGTAAACATTCAGTTATGTTGATCAAATCAGTCAGGACTTATAGCTGGCAGAGGCTGGACCGCCTCGTCCATATAGCCCTGGAGAAGCAACGTCTTCGTGAATCTCTTCGTGAACTGAACGGAACTGCCCCCTGGCAACTGGAGCGCCTACAGGCAATCCGACTGCCACAGCAAGCATTCACTTATGATGATCAGATGAGTCAGCACTTATAGCTGACAGAGGCCTCATGTTCCCGAGGTCGGCAGATCGAGCCCCGACCAGGCCCGTGAGTTTCCACTGGCGCCTGGCGGTCACCGCCATGCCTGGTCAGCACGGTGGGTAGGGACCAAGCTCGGATCGAGTCAACACGCGTTGGCACATTCTCTCATGAGTCAGCATACGCTGACACAGGTGGGCTTGCCTTAGTGCACATAAGCCCAGCGAAGCAGATGCTTCGCAAATCCAGCTTATCCTTATCCCTATCCTTATCTGTGATTGGTTGATAAATTTGTCAGTTACATTGTTTCCTTGTTGGTTTCCTTATTATTGTCATGTGACATCCTTGCCTATTAGAGATGTAAATCTGCGGGTGAGGTCATGCATGTGTAGAGTTGATATTTTTCAGTTTTGAGTTCGTCAGTGCAGTGGAAACATCTCCCTTTACTCATTTTTTAATTAATTTTAAATTAATATAACTCACTTATTTTAAGTTTTCGTAAGAAAAGAGTTTTATGGTATTACGTCATAATTGAGACTAAATCATGGTGTAAGGTTAGTTTATCGCTCCGTTCGATTGCGTCTTCATCCAATTATAACGGAGAATCATATATCTTCTTGATACTTTCAGAAAACTAGAGGATGAAGATAATCTTCTGTTTACAAATAATTCATATGAAAACTTCCCATATCTCCAACAGAAAGATATTCATAGTAACCATCTTCTAATGGTGC
>BOPN01000128.1:45000-57500 GCA_017312705.2 Penaeus japonicus
TCGGGTACCATTCAAGGCTCTCTCTCCTGCTGGTGCAAGGAGAAAGTAGTCCCATCTAGGTTTTGGATGTTAAGTTAGCTTAATATTAAGGTAATTACAATAATTATGACTGCAAATGCCATCATCACCCACTCCTTTCTTATAGCACATTAAAATAGCAGTGATCCAAAATCTCCGAACGTCATGTACGTCATGACACCTGTCGTCAGGCCAAGTTCCTACGTCATGTATGTCATGACAACCATCCGCAATGGGTTAATTTGGTGAAAATTTGGATTTATGAAAAACAATGACATTTGTTAGATCAGGCAAATTTAAGAGCAATTTCTTTTATTACAGTTGTCATAATTAACCCAATCCCGACGGGCCCGGCGATAAGTGGAAACCCCCTACGCCGGGCCTATGCAATATTGCACTGGGAGTGTCATACATGTAAGACGCCTCGGCATCGGGCATTTACCTGTGTCACACAGGTGTGATGCACCGTCTCCATTGAGTTAAGATGTTGAGACATGATCATAAATTTAGTCTATGATTCAACTATATCATTCCTATCCTTGATCAGGTGTATATGAGTTAGCTGAATTAAATCTGTGAAGAAATGGAGCAGTTTGTCTGTGTGGAGAGCAGTGCGGATTGTCTGATTGGTTTACGTGTGGATTTATTTTCTATGAAATTTAACTGTGCAGGAACTTTAACCTAAGCTAACCTAACAGTCAAGTAAAGAGCAACAGCAAATAATGAATAAAATCTGATGAAATTAATGTTAGTGCCACTATTTGACTGAGCTGTCTCAACCCACTTCTCAAATCTGATATAGATGACAAAATCCATCTCCAACATCTCAGTAAAGTAAGTTAGATCAGGTTTAGTAAAGCTTCCATGCAGTCATGCTTTGGGGCAATATAAAACCAAGAATGAACGGAATTTGCAAAAGAAATAGTTAACCCTATGGCGACGGTGCGTCACACTCGTGTGACACAGCTAAATTCCTGATGCCGGAGCGTCATGCCAGTGTGACGTTTCCAATGCAATATTGCAATGGCGCGGCGTAGGGGTTTTCGTGTAGCGCGTGCCCTATTGGGAAAGGGTTACGAGGAAAAGGCTATCAAATTTACTTAATTTATTGAATAGCATACATTATTTCTCAAGATTCCATATTTGTACTATGGAAAACACTTCCAAATCTAACGTTTTAAACGTTTTACTTGATAACGGAAGTAGCTGATGCGGGATGTTGGTGCTTTCGTTTTACTTTAAATATGTGCGGATGAAGTTAAATGTATCAACTAAGCAGACATCAATATAATCCGATTAGGTTAATAACCATGTATTATTGTTCCAAATACTTTTGCAACAAAGTATGGACAGTGGCATTTTCCTGTTCCAAATGTTTACCATGAATTCAAGCAGAAGAGAAACTGGTGTTAAATTATAAACTAGTGTCATCCAAATATGAGGAATTCATACACAAGTGTAGGGTATCCACAATAACAATTATAGTTTACACTAATAATATCTGTTTTGCAGTTCCCCTCCCCTTGGTCGTTTACTGTGCGAAACAACTGGTTATCTTTGCAATTATTCTATCCTAAATTTGACTATGTTAGGTTAATTGTGACTGAACTTACCTTGCTAATGAACTGCACAGATAGACAGCACGCTTGTTATCCCCACTTCAGACGGAAACGATTGTTTTGTCTCAGTAGTTGGCGTTTTTCAGAGCTTTCACTGCCTCTGATTGGGCAGTTGGTTGCTCCAGCGATAGTGATGCCATTTGTCATGTGCAGGATTTTGTTTTTGCAAATTTCAACATGTGCGGCCCGCCTTTGCTCTATATTGTACTACGTGATAAGACTTCAAAACAACATCACTTCATTTACAATACATACACATAAGTAGGTTCCAATTATTACAAATGTGCGCGAATGGGAACGTGTCATGAAAACAAAAAAACAAATGTCGCTATCCCTGCGCATCGTGTACTCGCAGAGTATATGATGCGCATCCACTAATCTGCTTTTTTAAAGATAGCTTCGTGCATTTTTTCTACAGTCCTCGGCTACATGCCTGAACAATATTTATTTCACCTTTTATTCTAACTTGTTATTTTGGTACTACTTACAGATGTGTAACTCTTATGCTATATTTTTTTTCTTCTAATGTAGGCGATATGATACAATTATATTTTTGAAAGGATTTGTTTTAGAGTATACCATCCAATCCTGTGTCTGCTGGATTAGCTTTGATGTGACATTAGGTGTATGTCAATATAGGTATATATTTATTACCTTAATTGGAAACTTATAATTACACACTGCAGGATGTTTATATATTTATATATATTTCTGATTCTGTATGAATATCAGTGTAGAGTGGCAATACTGTTACGCCTCTCCCCCACTCTCTACCCACCAACGCTGGGCAGGTAGCCAGGCAACGTGCTGAAACACCTGATCATGAACTCAGAATAGCTCCTATGGACGCCTGTCACCGATAGCGGCCCAGAATGACGAGGGGATCGCGAACTAATTCCAATCACTTTACAATAATCCGCGGCCATAACACAAAAGGGCACGCACATTACTCTAGTCTTCAGGCACAATACAGGTTCATCAGGATACAAGAGGCAAGCACAGGGTAACCAGGTCACAAGGAGCATGCACATGGACTCCAAACAACGTCCGTTCTGCAGCTTTGTCCCTCCGCTCGTCCCGCACCAACCCTAGCGCCATGATTGTAAACAATTACATCATGTTAACATGTTTGCGCAAAATTACATAGACCAACACACCTGCTGATGTAACACTATCCCCTTTACTTCAAGGCAGGCGAGCCCTCTACTCAGACACACACACACACAATAGAAACATGAAATACAAAGAAAATTAGCCCTCAGGAAAATCTCAATAATCTTTCATCCAGCCTGGCCTTCTTCGCTCCCGCCGGGGTCGCGGCAATAGAGGCCTGGGCGGCAGCAGGCAAGCAGTGGCACCCAGAGGAGCATCTACAGCCCCAAGTCTTGGCTCAGGATCGCCACTGACATCTGTCGCACCTCTCTCACCACCTAAATGCTGGTCCACGTCTCAGTCGACGTCTGCCATTTCCTCATTGCTGCTGCTGGGGCTTACTTCATCCTGTTCTTTGCCGTGGCCCCATGAGTATCGCCCCGTGGTAACACCAGAGCTGGTCTACGTGTACAACAGATGGTTGCTTCTGTCCTCTGTGAATTTGGTAGGTGACGTCAGAAGGGCCCCCATCACCGTGTACGGACCCTCCAAGGGGCTCTGTAACTTCTTACTTCAGGCGTGGGTTATGCAGTCACACTTTGTCACCCGCGGCCTTCATTCGCTGGCCGTAGATCTTCATGGTCAGGCCTACCACCTTGAGCTTACCCTGTAAATGTTGGTGCATTTCCGCCAGGTTCTCCGATGACTCTTCTGGGTGCTCCACCTCCTCACAGGTGGCCAACTTGGCACTTTCCGGGTCAGCCACCATCACTGCAGCTTGCTCATTCCCTGCTCCAATCAGACTTCATCTGATTGGAGCCACAGGTTTTAAATTGGCTCCATCACGTCTTCTGCTCCACACATCTCTCTGAACATTAAACACCAGATTCTGACCTGACCTCCATCCTAGGGGCAAAGTGTGGTTGCTTAGCCATAACTACCTTTGCACAGACAACCTCCGGAAGCAAGGGCACTTCTTGACTGTGCACCCTCACCAGTTTCCATCCGAGATCAACACAAGTCTTACTCTGCGTCAGGTAGTTAAGGCCAGCAAGCATGGCTTTAACTCTGCGATGTACATCTACCATGCTGTCCACGCCGATACAAGTCTAGACTGGCTCTTTGAGCTGGTTACAAAACCATGTGATGCCACACAGCCTCTGTGGTACATGTGTAGTGGCCAGTATTTAACTGACCATTGTTAGGTGGCATGGCTTCCAATCCATTGAGCCCTCCACCTGCATCCGACTGATGGTTTCACGGCAACTTACAAAAGCTGGGGCCTGGGGACTGAGGAATTGGCCTTTTCCCCAGCCTGATTGAGTTTCCCCCACTCAAGCGGTGACCGGACTTGTCACACTTCTTGCAGCAAGGTTGGAAAGCATCAGAACCTAGCTGACCGAGAGGAAGCACCCTTCGCTGCAGCCCCAAGATGAACTGTGGAAGCCATCCAGATTCACCTTCCCTGACACTACCTTCTCAACTTTTGCCTTCCAGCCCCAAAGGTAATGGTGGGGCTGGGCAGCTGATATCCTTTAGGAAGGCCTTAAACTCCAAAGCCCACCTGCAGGTGCCTCCACATCCAGCACCAGCTGGGATATTGTCTCCATTCTATCAAGTCCGCTTCTTCAAGCAGGCCCGGTATAGCTTGGCCTGGTGGTGATGCCTGAAGCGGTGCTGCAAAACCTCCTCCACAGTGGTGTAGGTATGTTGGGGCAGTAGCAAATGCCCCAGCACTTCACTGCTTCCGCTTCCCTGTAGCAAGGGGTCCCTGCCAAAGATGCAAGACAGACCCCAGTATATCTACCCCCAGCATCTGCCTCCAGAACCTAATTAATTTTCGCGCACGATGTTGTTCCCTCATGACACCGCCTCTCTGATCATAACCTCGTCTTTCAGAGTCTGCACCTCCTCCAGCAGTTCATTATTCACGCTGTTACAGGCTTTGTCGGAGTACTGCTGAGTTTCTACCATCAGAGATGAAAGATTACTCTGAAGCATCTTGACAAGACGGCAGAACTGTTCCCTACCTCTGTCACACTGGTGGAAGAGGCGCATTGGGGTTCCGGCTTCCACTACTGGGCCCCATAGCTGTGTTACCAGTTGCAGTGCCTTCTCGGCCTTACTCCATCCCTGAACAGATGCCAGCATTTCAAACTTAACAACATGAGCCTCTCAGGCCACCTTTCATCTTATATCCCACCAAGTGCCTGGAACCTGAAGGGCTGTGGGGTGGGGAAGTGGGCTGGGAAGGTGGGGAAGTGGGCTGGGAGGGAGGGGGTGAGGGAAGTGATGAGGTGAGTTGACTGGGTCCTAGTCTTCTGCCAGCTGGACCCAAGGCAGCTTTTCTGATGGCTTCCCAGTCTCCTGCAGCAGCTACCGGTTCTAGCACAATGCTGCGAGGCAATGGGCATCCCTGTCAAGGGCCCCAGACAGACCCCAGTAAATTCGCCATCTTGCCATCTACTGCCAGAACCTCATCCACCTCTATGTGGAATGTTGTTACCTTATGATGCTGCCTCTACTTCCTTCTTCAAGCCCATAACCTTGCCTTTCAGAGTTTGCACCTCCTCTAGCAGTCCATTCTTCACACTGTCACAGCCTTTGTTTGTGTACTGCCTCTCTGCCCTCTGAGCCTGCTCGTGTGCCCTTTGTGCCATTTTCTACTTTGTACCATTCAGCATGGCTTCACCTCAGTCATACCCAATTGCCTCGCCCTGACCTTGCACCAAGTTTGTTAATGATGTGGTTGAACAAGATTACACATAGACCAACACACCCGCTCGTGTACTATAGCTAGAACCAGTCAAAGGCCAACCATCCTGAGGCAGCATGGACATTTGGACAGTGGTATCCTCATTGGATGATGTATTTCTTTATCCCATATAAAGCCCCCTAAACATTTACAAAGTGCCTATGATGACTTCGTCATTTGACCTTTCTTTCCTTTTGTGTTTTGGATGGTTTTAATAATTGCTTCTGAGGTTTTGAGAGCTGGACTTATCTGTTGGGAGGTTCATAATTGAAAAACGGCAATATTCGACAGAGATGATTATCATAATAATAAAAAATCAACAAAAAAACAAGTAAACAATCAAACAGAAAAGTGAAATTTTCATGTATGAAAAATATTAAGGTAACTAAGGGAATTTTTTTTTCTTTTTATTGTTTTCTTGAAATGGACGTTGACATGCTGACGTTGACATGACATGGTTATTGTAAATATATGCCTATGGGCCTGCAAACCTAATCCCGACTTATATAGCTCATCCGTGAGGTTGTATAGCCAGGATCATTATCATTTGTCACTATGTCTTTTTATAGCACTGTTGTTGGCACTGGGTAGGCCTACAGAAAAGCTGTCCAGGAAATTTAGAATGGTATTGACTGTAGAATGCTTCACAAACAGATCTTAAGTTGAGGTGAGGTTTGTTGTTCACTGAGTTCTGTTGTAGATATATATTTGCAGATAAGTATATTATACACCTGGCTAAGAGAATTATATCTGATCTTTTCCCTGATCTTCATTGTATGTACCACCAGTCCCTATCCAAGCTCTGTGTGTGCTTAATCACCAATGGGACTTGACAATTGTACCCCATGTATATATATATATATATATATATATATATATATACATATATATATATATATATATATATATATATATATATATATATATACATACATATACATACACACCTCTTTGCATCACTTTCGCATTATGCCTTGAAGAAGTAATGAAGTGAAAAAGCCTTGGACATATATGTGTTTACTTGTTTTCCACTTCATTGTTTTACATAACATGTCCAAAGCCAGTCTCATAGTAAAGACATTGATAGACATATGGTCCAGCCAACTATAACCCATGATTTGATGCAAAGACCTGTCCAGGTTGGTGTTTTGGTTTTGCAATATTAGAGCCTTGAAAACATTTAGTATGTTTGATGGGAGATACCAGAAGTCCTTCTTTGGGTGAAGTTTGCATGCTGAGTAAAGCCTAAGAGAGTTGACCTTTCCAGTCAGGCCTGGTGCTGTGCGATGGGTGCGCTGGATGCTAGGATGTATATGGTGGAGATTTTTTCACATCAAATCCCCAAGGATGTCCAAAGCTTGGAGATGAAGGCAGATGATGTCATCTGAGCAGTTTCACAGCAATTAGTGTGTTGAGCATCCTGTGACAGTCAACAGATGAGTGCTGGTCGACGGTGATAGGAGACTGACGATGTTAATGTGATGATATAGACTGTTCATGATTTGGTGTGGTGGCTGGTTTTGCTGGTCCATCTTGATGCCATACCAAACAAACTTCTATGTAATGAGCTTGATGGTAGAGCATCTAGATGGATGTGAAAAGTCATGGGTGAGGTTGAATACCTTGTGGCAAAACTGCTTGGGGATGATGCGGGGGTGGCTAATGTTTATGTAGCAGAGCAGAGGATGGTTGCTGTCACCAAAGATATCTTTCCACTATAGGCCAGATATGGATAGGAAATAGGCGGCTGTCTCGGGATCCTTCTCTTGGGCGGTGGCTTGGTCGGTCAGTACTCAGAGTTGATTTTGATTTAGGGGAGGGTATTGGCTACTGGATTTCTTTTTCCTGGCATGTATTCCTTGGAGCAATTGAATTCAGTAATGCTGGAATGGTGGTGTTGTAAGACACATCACCATCCTTGGAGATATTGTGAACCAAGGCTGATGATCTGTATGGATAGTGAAATGGGTGACTTCCAAGAGGAATCTTAAGTGGCAAACTATGAAAAAGATAGTGAGCAGTTCACAGTCGAAGGTACTTTATATCAATTGGGAAAGCTTTCTTCTCAAGAAGCTTAACATGAAAAATGTGCTGTTGACTGATAGTTCAATGACTGCCCCAAATGCAACATTACTAGGGGGTGTGGTCAGGATGAAGGAATGAGGAAACAACAGTGTTGTGGCTAGTGTAAGGGTGCCTTTAATCATGTCGAATGCTCAATAATGGTCAGCGCTCCATTTCAACTACCTTGGATTTCCAGCTAGTGTGTTGTAGAGAGGTTCTATTGTGTTGTCTATGCTGGGGAGGAAGCTGTGGTAGTAGGTGACTATACCAATAAATTCTTGCAAATGCTTGACAGTGGTTGGTCTTGGAAAGTTCCTAACTGCCTCACTTTTGAAGGGAAAAGTGCGGGTGCTGATGGCGGAGATCTTTTGTCCAAGGAATTCCTCAGCAGAGGTGCTGAAAAGGCAATTGTTGGTACACTCAGCCAGACTATTGTTTGTACATGCTTGAAGTTTTTGGTGGCAGTGCTGGAGGAGACGAGGATATCATCCACTGCCTCAACTTGTTGTAAAGCTCAACCAGTCCATTTCTCGGAGTTGCAATACTTACTAAATGGGCTTGAGGATTTCATCCATGTAGTAGGCATAGTAGGTTAAGTCCATTACCTGCTAGATGGTTACCTTTCAGTTTTGGAGGCTAAAGGTGGGGGAAGAGAAGGTGTATGTCCTGTAGAGTATAATGCGTCTTCTGGGTGAAGAGGGACTTCAGGCATCAATAGTCACCACAAGGTCTTCAGTCATGTCAGGCTTTTTGACAAGGTACAAGGACATAACCCATGAGTTTGAAGCTTTCTGGTACAGGCACATGTGCTCCAATTTAGCCAAGGCTTATTTAACTGCTTGGAGTTTCTTTGGACATACATCTGAACTTGGAGTGCACTGGAGGTTGCAATCCAAGTAGCCGAGGTGAGGACGAGAGCCAAATGGGGGGACGCCTGGCGAGTGGTCACATCAAGAAGCTTGAGGTTAGGGGCATCGACTTGGAAGCTATGGTCACTAAGGGAGTCCGTCCCCAGGAAGGTATCTTGACATTAACAATGATGAAATCTTGCAATAAGTGTCAGTTGGCTGCTTGAATGGTCAGGTGCTGTGGATGAGAATCTAGCTTCTATTGTAGGGGGCAAGCTTGATGCTAGAGGGAATGCCTAATGTCATCAGATGTTGTAGGGAAAATCTCTGATATAGAATGCTAGTCTGTTGGTATGGATGGTGTGGAGGGCCAACATTGTGACAAGTGGCGGCCTTGTTACATGTTTTCTTGGACATTGATAACCAGGGAGGCAGTTATGTGACTCAATTGTGTTAGAAAAAAAATCTGGAGGGTAAGTTCTAGTTGCAGTGTGTCCGGTGGGCGGGGTCGCGATCGGGAGTTGAGGTGGTGAGTGACGGCGTTCATATTGAAGCTATCCTCTATCATGGAGAAGACGGTGTTAGGGATTTGGGAGGCCTTCTCTGTTTTGATTAGTTCGTCATACTTTTTATTACTGTAGTCTCCATGTATATAATGTTTGCATTGTGACCCTCATAGAAAGAGGAAGGTAATTACAGCTCATGTAAAAGATCTACCCACTCTGGTATATACATCGTGGACTGATAACTTGTCAGCCTACTGAGAAAGTTATTAAGTACAAGGGCTGATCAAGAGCATAAATTCTCACAGGAAGTAACTCGAGGTTCTCATAATTGACATTGTCTGCTCATCCAGCCTTGCCGATTTAGGGGAAAATATCCTCTGTGACTTTCCTGAGACAGAACCGAACTTCGGGTCGCCGAGGCCATGAGAGAGGTCTGAAAATGGCGACTGTTGGCGATCTTGAAAGATGTGTAGAATAATCTTACACAGCAAGGTAAAATTGATTTGTAATTGTTAAATTACTACACTTCTTTCAAGAGAGTTCATAAATCCTGTTGCTTTGTCAATCTTTCAGTTACTTTTCTAGTCTGATTACCAAGAATCATGAACTACACAACCAACACATGAAAACCTTTGTGACTTCAACGTCCTTTTTAAAAATAAGAAAAACTCTGTGAATTCATTGTTCTTTTCGAAAAAAATTATCAACGGAAAATTTATAGCAGACCCCCAAACTCCTGGATCTTGGTCTTGGTCCAGAACTCTAAATCCAAGGTCTTTGCCTTATTTCTGAATACATTGAGACTCGCAGGACAACCCCAATGCCTAGCATCAGCAATGCCCAACATTAGTCTCTTACACTAATCAGTCCAATCCATGAGTCTAATCCTGAACTTACGACTCGACCGATTATAGTTTATATATGCATTTTTGCCACAGACTACAGATAAACCAATTTTGTTATTTGCCTTTTCCCATCCATGCCAGAGCTATATATTATTGATTTATGTCACTGCGTGAATTTACACATTACAAACAATACATTTCTTCTAGTGACAACCATAAATATGGCCTTATTAGGCTTTTATTAGTAAATTTATGTATTTACTGTACAGCAGTACGAGAAGCGCGCGTTGCCAGGGGTTTCCAAGGTAAACATAGCCTCACAATCGCGGCTTCGTGTGAATAACTACGTTCCCTAGAGAGAAAAAGAAAGATAGAGAAGGTGGGGGTGGGAGTTCAGGAACGTAACAAAATGTGCATCCAGTACTCATCCATCGCCATATTAGTTAAGCTTACTTACCTTTTTTGTATTCGATATATAATCGAATTTACCTTTATTTGAAATATTAGTGCTGGGAAGGAGTACCCTCAATCCTCGCCTTGCTTCCTTCTCTACATGTGCTTGTTTGCATGACTGTCTGTCTTTCTTTTTCACACCAATATTTCTTATGATCCTTACGTAAACACTTTTTGTTTCATTCACGTCAGAAATACTTTCAGTCAGTGCAAGACGAACGATCGCTGTTACTCTCATTATTTTCACATCCCCTAAGTACGGGCATCTTGTGGCCCCAGCCGAGTCTTTTGGTCGTTGACAAGCTGTACTGCGGGATCGTGTTGTGATTAAAGCCCCACGATTTACCATAAGCATCCACATCTAAGTTGCATAAATCTCAAGCTTTTGGAAAGGCAACCAAATTCAGTGTCAATGTGTTTTAACAAAAATGAACGAATTGCTTATAAAGAAATCTTATTACAACAGAAAAATGAACATGAAACAAAAGAAGTAAATTTACATCGCCGCCTATTACATTTAGATTGTGTTTGTCATGTGGAAACTGTTCATAACGCATTTCGTGACAGTACATTCATGAAAAGGAAGAAGGTAGAGAAGTGAGTGTTTCTTATCGCAGAGGTTTACCTTTTGGTGTTGTTATGAGACTCGGCATGTCATTTATTTGTTTACTGGTTGTACCACGGGACTGAAATTCGCTCGCTTTTTTAGTGTATTCATCTTCCTCTACGTTTCGTAATTTTTCAGACATGAACTTATTGCTAGCACTATATTTCTTATTCTAATATAAAAAATAAAGTATATATATAAGAACTCAGAAACATAAGGAAAATATGATTTTACCGCAATGCCTTTTAATATCTTATCACTACTTACTCTTAGTGCCTGGACAAATTCCGTTTCGGAGTTCGTGTAAAGCATATATTCCCATCTCTTTGTTTTTACAAGGCGAACATTTCCCTCTCCGAAAAAACTACAAAGCGGACAATGCCCCTCTCGTTTCAAAACTCGCAACATATTCAACAACACGGGTTTTAAAACTTTAGCACGATTTATTTTTTTAGTAACCAGAAAAAATAATAAATAATAAAAGAGACGAATATAGGCTTATGTAGGCATGATGAGTTGACATTTTCAGCTGGCTTGACATTAACAAATCGAGGTCAAATAAACACCTTTGCTTGACCACAATTTACCCGATGATAATAATACTTGTAATAATATACTACTACTACTAATAATAATGATGGTAATGATAATGATGCTAATAATAATGATGATGGTAATGAAATGATAATATAAAGATAATGATATTGATAATGATAATGCTAAATGAATGAAAATGATAATGATACATGAATGATAATGAAGATGATAACTGAATGATGAAGCTGATTATTAGCATAGTGATCATATTCATAATAAACGCGACGATAACAATAACAGTAATGATAATGATGATAATTATAATTGTAAAAAGGGTAATAAGGGTAATAATGACATAGATAATAATAATAATAATAAATACAAATAAGTACAAATAGTAATAGTAATGGTTGTAACAGCAATAACAGTAAAAATAATATTGATAATAATGAAATAATAATAATGATAATACAAATAGTAATAATAACAATGATCACAACAACAACGACAGTAATAGCAAGAATGATAATGATCATAAGAAAATATCAATGATAATAATGATAATGATCATAATAATAATATGGATAATATTATTGATATAACAATAATGATATAATGATAATGATTATAATGATAATGATATTATCATTACTATTACCCTTATCATTATCATCATCTTTATAAGGATGAATACAAATTGCGAATTTCAGTCACCGCAACAAGTCAACAATCAAATGACTTGCCTACTTCCATATCAACACCAAAAGGTAAACCGTCTCATTGGTAAGATACTCAGATCTCTACCTTGTCCATGAACGTATTAAAACGAAAAGTTTTATGAATTGATTCCAAATGACAAACTCATTGTAAATGAAATAGGTGGCGGAGTAAATTTATCCCTTTTGTTTCATGTTCATTTTTTTTTTATTGAAATTAATTTACCGTACGGACGATACGTTCAACTTTCGAAAACCTTTTCGACAGTAAATGTAGTAGTTAATTCAAAAGCTTATCATTTACGAAACTAAGATGGGGCTGCATTCATATTGTAAATCGATGAAGCTTCAAACATATCACCGCGAATCCTGCTGAGCAAACAGCCGTATTATAGGACGTTTGGCCATGCCATGTTCATGTCACGAAGGCGGTATTCTAG
>BOPN01000128.1:97378-137378 GCA_017312705.2 Penaeus japonicus
CCATTCGCTGTCCATTTTAAGAGGTTCTTTCCTTTATCTCTTTCTTTCTTTATCCCTCCCTTCTTCACTTTCTACTCACCCTCTCCATCTCTCTTTCTCCCCCTCTCACCCCTCCCTTCTCTCTTTGCTCATCCCATATGTATTTAAGATGTGTCTACACACACGTAACTGTACGTGGGTGCGTGTGGGAAGTGCAAATAGGTACATAAGCTCCTCTCTCCCTATTCAATAGCATCGGTTTCAACATCAGCGTTAATTTCGTTGTCTTTATCATAATCAGAATTGCCATTTTCGTCATAAACAGTCATGACAGTCAGTATCACCGTTTGAATCAAAATTATTACTGATTTCACATCTATATCATTATTTCAATCATCATTATCCTAAAATCGTGATCATCACTGCCTGAATCAACACTTTTATTATCAATGTCATACCACCTTCAAAGGTCTTTAATTTATGTGTTCAAACATCTGGACTCAAGGAAAAGAGTAACCGGATGTTAAGATACCTTATAAGGTCATACTGTCACCGCCCATCTGGCAGGCCCAAAAGCCACTCGAAAATAGAAATAGGAGGAATCGAAAGGTAAAGAGATGTGGAATATGAGTGAGTGTAAGTGAGTAAGTGAGTGAGTGAGTGAGTGAGTGAGTGAGTGAGTGAGTGAGTGAGACAGAGAGAGAGAGAGAGAGAGAGAGAGAGAGAGAGAGAGAGAGAGAGAGAGAGAGAGAGAGAGAGAGAGAGAGANATTGATTTATGGATTTATTTATTAATATATATGTATGTATATACATATACATACATGTGTGTGTGTTAATGATTAAAAACATGTCCTCCGTCTTTCTCTAATCCAACATGGCAAATTAGCCCTTTCCTGCTTCGCAACGGCCGATCGACCCCCCCCCCCACCCCATCACACAAGCAAAACGAACACCACCCTCCACAATCTCTGATGATGCTGTTGCCTCTCTCAAACAGCCGTTGATTCTGGGGAGTGACAGCACAACACGCAGGCACCGCCGTGTTGTCTGTCTGTTTACAAGAATGCTTTCCGCAGCCAGTTCGGCCGAGGAATAATTCATATCACGGGCCGGAGATGGGACTCCATGGATGCCATTTTTCAGCTGTTAAAGAGAGAGGGAGAGGAGCTGTTCTATATGGTCGCTCATAAGTAAAAGGAAAATGGCCGAGTTTGCAGGCACGTGACCTGCTCTTGCTCTTGTGCTAGCCTTCACTATAGGTAGGGCTGTGTTTTCTATTGGGTGCAGGCCATGGGCTGCAATGAGGTGCTTGCTTGCGTTGCTTGCAGTGAAGGCAGGGTGTCCAAATGGATGAATAAACTGATAAATCGATAAGTGACTAAACGTGTAATTCAAGTATATAAACTATGATGTGGATAATGGACAAGTTAATAAGTGATTAAGGATACTGATTAAATAAATAACGAGGGAATACGAAATCAATAACTGAACATATGTGAGTGTCAGAGTGGTTATTAATCGGATGTGATTGAAAAAAAAGAAAAAAAGACAGAAAGGGGGGCACGTCTCGGAGGAGTGGCTGGGAGATGTTCTTTGAAAGTTATGCAATTAATACTTAATGCAAAGGGAAGATCATTAGTGACCATACATACACATCTTGAGGATGAAGAATAAGGGGAGGAAGGTGAAGGAGAAAGCCTGGGTCCCTTCCCTCCTCCTTTCCTCACATTATTTATCTATTTCCCTTCCTTCTTTTCCCTCCCTCCCTTCTCTTGCCAGCCTTTTCCCTCTTCCTCTCCCATTTGGATTCCTTCTTTCTCCTCCCCTTTCCTCCTCTCTCTCCTTAGCCACTCTCTCCCCTGCTACCCTTCTTAATTTTCCCCTCTCCCTCTCCCATCTCCTCCCTTCCCCTCCCCACCTACCATATACTTTCCCTCTCCCCTTTCCTCCTATCTCCTCCCCACCCACCAGATTCTTTCCCTCTCCCTCTCCTCCCCACCTACCAGAGTCTCTCCTTCTCCCCTCTCCTTCCCTCTTCTCCCCCCCCCCCTCTCACCCACCACAGCCTTTACTTCTCCCCCCTTCTTCCCACCCAGCAGAGTCTCACCTTCTCCCCTGCTCCCCCCTCTCCCCTCCCTTCCCCACCCAGCAGAGTCTCACCTTCTCCCCTGCTCCCCCTCTCCCCTCCCTTCCCCACCCAGCAGAGTCTCACCTTCTCCCCTGCTCCCCCTCTCCCCTCCCTTCCCCCCCAGCAGAGTCTCCCCCCCAAAGTTATTCCCGCGGATGCGTCGCCTGGGCCCCTCTAGTCTCGTATCATAAAGTGAGGCTCCCTCTGCACGGGCATAAACGCGCACCCATTTGCCACTATACTTCTAAATATATCGAATTCTCTCTCTCAAAAATGTGCCTCCGCGCCTCACAATTAGCGGATTATCTTCGGAATAAGTGAACAGGCCGTACCTTTGCCTCGGCCCCGCGCCCTGCACCTTCCCCCTTCGGAATGAACCAATTACTTTGCTCGCTGTTAACAGTTCTCGCTCGCCTCTCCTGCCGGCCTTCTCGCTCGCCTCTCCTCGCCTTCCCCTTCGCACCCCCGCCCTTATGATCAGGCGAGAGGATACGCTGAGCGGACGTGGCATTCCCTCCTTCTTCTTAGCCCTTTCCTTTGTCTCTCTGCATGCTTGTCTGTTGGTCCCCTTTCGTTTGTCTGTCTGTCTGTCTGTCTCTCTTTCTTTCTTTTTATCACCCTCCCTCCCTCCCTCCTCCCCACCCCTCTCTCTGTCTCTGTCTCTGTCTCTCTCTCTCTCTCTCTCTCTCTCTCTCTCTCTCTCTCTCTCTCTCTCTCTCTCTCTCTCTCTCTCTCTCTCTCTCTCTCTCTCTCCGCACCCTCTCCCTTCCTTCCCCCGGCGACACACAAGAGAGTCATATTTGTATTGTATCAGCTCCGTAATTCAATCATAACAAAAGCTTGGCGATTGTCCTGAGTAGGGTGAGAGGCGTAAGCCACATCACGGGTAGGGAAGGGGACGAGGGAGGAGGGGGTAGGGGGTAGGGGTGGAGGGAGGAGGGGGTAGGGAGTGGAGGGAGGAGAGGGTAGGGGCTGGAGGGAGGAGAGAGTGGAGGGAGGAGGGGGTAGAGGGAAGAGAGGTGGGAGGGGGAGGGTGGAGGGAGGAGGGGGCAGGGTGGGTGGATGGGTAAAGAGCTGTGAGAAAATGGCTGTTGATCACTGAATTGGTGACCACAGTGATTCTGACAATGTCATTGGTGATCCTAATGACGCCATTGATAGTTTTGTGACGTCTGATCCAGGTGAGGATGCCATTGGTGATCCTAGATTCTTCTGCTGACATCAGTGATTCTTGTAAGTTTGCTTCACTTGTTGGTGCTTCTTTCAATATTTTTGTTGAGCTTAAAATTTCCGATGGCGATCCTGCATAAACTGCTGACATCATTAAATGATCATGGTGCTTCTTCTGACATCATTCATGATTCTCGTAATCTTGTGAGTGACAAGAAAGAGAGAGAGAGAGAGAGAGAGAGAGAGAGAGAGAGAGAGAGAGAGAGAGAGAGAGAGAGAGAGAGAGAGAGAGAGAGAGAGAGAGAGAGAGAATAGAATCTCAAGAAGCACAGACTCATGATCAACTCCCAAAGCAAATCCAAGAACCGCAAGTCATGCCTTCCCACTCCTCTCTTCCCTCACCCCTCCTCCCTCCCTCCCTCCCTCCCTCCCTCGTGCTAATCAATTTCCCTCCTATCTTCCCCCTTCCCCCTCCTTCCCTTCTATCCCCACAAACACCTCCTCAACCCCCCTTCCCCATCCCCCACCTCTCTATCTCTCCACTTCCCCACCTCTCTTCCAACACCCTCTCCCCCCACCCTCTCTTCCATATCGTCTGCCTCTCTTTCACTTCCCCTCCCCCTTCCCCCTTCCCCCTCCCCACCTCTCAACACCCCCCTACCCTTGCCCTCCCTCCTGCCTCCCGTCCCCTTCCTCCCTCCCCCCCTCCCCACCTCTCAGCACCCCCTACCCTTGCTTCTCTCCTACCTCCCATCCCCTCCCCTGCCTCCCCCTCGTTCCCACCCCATAACCCCCAACATGAAGACCCACCACGAGAGAATAAAAAAGGAAGCATCACAGACAAAAAAAGATGCCCCTACCTCTACCCCATCCCCTGACCCCTCCCCACTAACACGTTCTTGAACTAGGGTTATCCCTCTCCTAAGCCAGTCAGAAGAAGAGCACTCCCTCCCCCTCCCCTAAGCCCCTCTGATTCTAGACTAGAACCGCCCTCTTCCCCTCCTCTGCCTCCCTACCCCTCTCCCCCCTCCATACCCCCTTCCGCGAATACAAGAAAGAAGACTCAGCGATAAAGCCATAATCAAGTTCATAATCCAAGAGATACAGCTGTTCCCCAACCCTCCCTTCCCCTCCATTCACCCCCAACCCTCCCCTCCCCTCCATTCACCTCCCCATCCTCCCTAATATCTCTTCTCCTCGCCTCTCCTTTCCCTTTCACCACCCCTCCTCTCCTCCCTCCCTTTCTACCCCCTCTCCTTTCATCCCCTCTCCATCCCTCCCACTCCCATCCTCCAGCACCCCCTCCTCATCCCTTCCACAACCCCAACAACCCCTTCCTTCCTCCCCCTCGCCTTCCCACCCACCACCCCATCCACCCATCAACCCATCCCTCTTATCCCCTCCCATTCCCTCCCCTCCCCACCCTTCTAACCCCTCCCATCCCCTCCCCTTCCCACCCTACCCCCCTAACCTTTTCTAACATCCCCTATCCTCTCCTCCCTACCCCTCCTACCCACCCTTCTCCCACCACCCCCTCACCACCCTCCCATCTACCCCTCCCCTCACCACTCTCCCATCTACCCCCCTCTCCCCAGCCTCCCATCTACCCCTCCCCTCACCACCCTCCCACCTCCCCCACTCTCCCCGCCCCCTCCCCTTCCCCTCAATCATCGAGCAAGCAACGCGGGCGGAAGGGAAAAAAAGAGGGGAGGGGGGGGGACCGAGTCGATGAAATGCTCTGCGGAGTCAGTGATGCTTACGACCTTTGTGAGTCTCCGTTCGCCGGATGAAGATCTCGGGTGAGACGAGATGCGTGCAATTAGGGCCGTGGGGAAGAAGGGCGTATGGGGCGTCGTCGGCCAAGGGGTGGGGGTGGGGGTGGAGGTGGGGGAGGGGGTGATTTGAATGGGGGTAGGGCTGAATTGGAGGTCTGGGAAGGGGGTGCAGGGGGAGGTAGGTAAATTGCTGCTCTCTATATGTGTTGCTGCTTATTTTTCAGGCTTTAAAAAAGAAAAAGAAGTAGGAGAAAAACAACAGATGTACTCTTTCTAAGAAAAAAAAAAGAAAAAAAGGATTAAGGTGCTCGTCTTGAACTCAAAGAAAACGAGAGGGTAGAGTGAGAGCGAGGGTCAGGAGTTAATTTTCTCTTCCTTCTTTTTTTCCTCTTCTCCTAATCATAATGATAATTACAATAATGATAATGATAACATTAAACATAATATATTATCATCATTACTATTGCTGTTATTATTGATATCACTATTATTATTGCCATTATTATCATTATTATTATCATCATTACTATTATCATTGTTACTGTTGTTGTTTAATCATCATTATTATCATTATAATTTTTACTATTTTTATCATCATTAGTAGAACTATCCTTATCATCATCGTTATCATTCTAATTATCATTATCCGTACGATTACCTTTTTCATTATTACTATTATTGTTGTTATCATTATTGCTATCATAATTACCATCATTATCATATTGTTATTATTTCTGTTATGTTAGTTGTTATCATCATAAGAAGGATTATTATCATTATCATTGATATTATCATCATTATTATCATGATATTATCATTATCACATATATAATTGTCGTTATTCCCATCTGTCATTATAATCAGCTACCATTATTATTATCATTACGTCATCATTATAGCTATTACCATTATTATTATCATTACTTTTACTATTATCATTATCGTTATTTTATTGTTACTATAATTGTTATTATCATTATCCTTGTTATTATCATTATCATTGTTACTTCTATATCTTTTTTATTATTATTATCATCATTATCATTACGACTGTTATTATTTTCCTCCTCCTTCTTCACCTTCTCTCCCTCTTCCTCCTCCTTCTCTGTCTCCCTCTCCTCTTCCTAATCCTATTCTTCTTCTTCCTCCTCCTCCTACTGTTACCAATCCTCCCCCTCCTCCTCCTCTTTTTTCTTCTTCTCCTCTTCCTCCTCTTTTTCTACCACCACCTCCCTTCCCCCCCAGCTTCTTGCTCTCTCTCTCTCTCTCTCTCTCTCTCTCTTTCTCTCTCTCTCTCTCCCTCTCTCTCTTCTCTCTCTCTCCTTATATCGCTTCCTCTCTCTCTCTTTCCCACTTCTCCCTATTCCTCTCTTTTTCTTTTCCTCCTCTTTTCTCTTCCCCTTTCTCTGTCATTCAATTTCACGTTTGCTCTCCCTACATTCCCCTATTTTCTCCCTGGACATTACTTTCTCCCATTTCCCTCTAGTTCTTTCTCATATTTCGTTCATCCAGTCTTCTCACCTCTCTCCTTTATTTAGTCCTTCCCCTCATCCTCCCTCCAGACTTTCATTTCCTCGTCCATCCACTCTCTTCCACATACCTTCCTTCGCTCCATCTGTTGTTCCACCAGCCCGTCCACATACCCGAGCTTAAGCCTCCTCGCCTCTCACATACCTGCAAGAAAGAGAGAGAAATACATTACGATTTGCATAAGGGCGCACGGAAGGGTTGGCACTCCTGAGAAAGGCAAAGGTCGGCGGGGGAGACAGAGAAGCGACCGACCAGAGTGCCATCGCCACCGCCACCGCCGCCACCGCCGCTGCCATCACCATTTCGCAGCCTTCATCGTTCGCTTTCATATTCCGGCGGTGACAGCATCGCATTACGGTCTAAAATGCTAAATTAACTATTGGGGAAATGACCCATGACGACCCTGCATCCTCCCACATCGGCCGTTACTCCTAATGATGCAATGAACTGATGGTCATATGACCCTCGCTTGGAAGGAGGGGGGGGGGGTGAAAGTACAGAGCCAAACATGCGACGCCCAACACTGGCACCTCTCACTGGGTCAAGGCGCCATCTCGTTGGCACTAGGCTCGTGTTTGGATAACCTGTGCATCATTTTTTTTCTATACGACGTACACATATGATAAACACACAATCCGTGAACATGAAAATTTAAATAATCCAATATACGTGCACACACACGTACACATACACATGCACAAACATACACACACACATAAGAGACTTATGTCTACATGTATGTACATATATATGTATGTGTATATGTGTTCGTTTACGAGTGCGTGCCTTCGGCGTAAGCCCGCGTGAGCTTGCAATTTTCAACATAATAGTTGCTAAGTAAGGTTGGAATGACCTTCAGCCCCCTACCCCCACCCCCTCCGCCCATCAGCATCGCCCATCAGCGGTGGGCGATCGCGACGAGCGAGGCGGAGGTCGCGATAGCCCAACCGACCGCGCGACCAGCGATAGAATCAGCCATCGCAACCGGGAACGAATATCGCGCTGAGAAAGTGAGCCTCTGAACACATTCTCACGAAATGCCACTTGCCCTGACACTAGTAGGGAGGGAGGAGGCGAAGGGGAAGAGGGGAGGTGAAGGGGAGGAGGGAAGGTGAAGGAGAGGAGGGGAGGTGAAAGGGAGGAGGGTAGGAGGGGGGAGGGGAGAAGAGGGGAAAGGGGCAGGAAGTGAGAGGGTGGAAAGAAGAGAGTTGGAAGAGGAGGAAGAGGAAAAGGGGTGGAAGAACAAGAATGGAGGAGGAACGAAGAAAGAAACGCCGAAGGAAGAAAACGAACCAAAGAACAAATATAAAGAGGTAGTGAACGATAAGTAAAAGTAAGTGAAGACGAAGAAAAGTTACCAAGAAGTGAGAGAAAGAGAATGGGAAAAATGGGAAAAGGGAGAAAAAAAAGTGAAAAAAGACAGAACATGAGAAAGAGGAGAGAATGAAGAGTAGATGGAGAAAGGTCAACAAGTTTCCCCCCAAAACAGGGTCACACTAGGTCCTGTTTGCCGAAGCATAAAGTGACATTCAACTTATTCTGCAATTACACAAAAATGTTGCAATTAATTCGGGTGATTTTGAGGATGCCATCAGCCAATAAGGATGACAGATAGAGTATAAGAAATTAAACGATGAATGGATGATGTGATTAGATCGAATCGCAATAATTGCCTTATTTTTAATAATGACAGCAAATCAATTCCCAATTCATCGCCAATAACGAAAAGTTTGATTATTAGTGTCGTAATAAATGGGCATTCAGGCAGTCAGTCTCTCTTACTCTCTCTGTCTCTATACCTCTATCTCTATCTATCACACGCGCACACAAGAGACAGGAGAGGAGACAGGAGAGGAGAGAGGACGGGAGAGAGGACGAGAGAGAGAGAGAGAGAGAGAGAGAGAGAGAGAGGGGGGGGGGGATGAGGCCAGGAGAGAGGAGAGTGGAGGGAATAGCAGAGAAGAAAACATACAGAATACCCGACACAGGCAAAACATCTAGCCAACAAAAACAACTTCGATAAAGCAAAAAACATATATGTATAACTCCGATACACGCATAAAACACACACACACGTAACGTAAACATTTTTCCCTCGCCTCGAGAAGACATGCTATGGTGGACTTAATTATAGAGTATAAAGAAAAAAAAAGAAGACTGTCGAGTGTTTACACACAAGGCAACTGCTCCGTAATCACACTATCTTGGCCACTCCACGCACCGCCGTCAGGTTCTCGGTCAAAAGGGCTGTCAAGATTAAAAGTGTGTAGCCGGGATAATAGACCTATCATAGGCTTATCCGCCCCGTCTCATTTTCCTTATATATATATTTTTTTTCTTTTTTGCTCTATCATTACTGTATTTCTATTAGTTTTCCCCCTCCAACTTCTACTTTTGTCTTTCTCTTTTATATTTTTTTCTCCTTACTGCTTCTCTCTCCCTTTCTCCTTTCCTTCTCTCCATTTCCATTTTCTCCCTCTTTCATTATGGCTTCATTAAATCTCAAATATATAGATATATAGTTACAAATCGCATTATCATGCTTTACTGAATATACCTTGTGTTATATCTGTGTACTTCTATCTCATATGAAAACCAGTAATATCAAGAATACTTCGTCTTATCAAAACTGTGATCAAGATGATCGACATGAAAAGTGGCATTATAATCAGAATGTCTATCTGTTATTGCCATGGGTTAATATCACACCAACATAACTATCCTTAGGTAAGTCTAGCATCACTATCTTCCAAGTCAGCGAACGTCCCTTCATCTGGCCGGCATCGAAGCACTCCTACCACATCCTCCTTGTACCCTCATCCGCGAAATCCACTTCGACCCCCTCCCCCTTGCCCGTCACCACCGGGTTCATGTAAGGCAGTCCAATTTTCGGCGGGCACACAACGCCACAGAGCCCAATATACCATAGCTATCAAAAAAGGTAATATCTCCCTTTCACCCCATCTCCCTCTCCCCCTCCCCTCCTCCTCCCTCCCCTCTCCTCCCTCCTCTTCCTCCCTCTCCTCTCTCCCAGTCTCCGACCCAAACGTACGCGTTGACCTATATTGACCATTAGACCATGCCGTGTCGCCGTCATTCCCTACCACCACCCATTACATCATAGGCCTATCTGCACTAAGCCTCTCTCCTCACTCGTGATGGCAATTAGGCTGAAACTCGCCGCAATCACACAAAACCAGCCGCACACACACTGCAGCATGCATTGTACGAAAGATACGCGTACATCCACACACACATGGTATAGTATTTGTGTGTGTATATATGAATATGTATGAATACACGTATGGATGTACGTATCTATATCCATGTGCGAATGTACGCATACGTATGTAAGTACGTACGTATGTATATGCATGTATGCATATATGTATGTATGTATGTATGTACAGTATGTATGTGTGTATGCATGTATGTATGCATGCATGTATACATGTATGTATGTATACATGTATTTATGCATGTATGTATGTACGTGTATATGTATGTATGTATGTACGCATGCATAGGTGTGTGCGCGTACGTATGTACTTTTCCTCTCTTTATCCCTCCCTCTCCTCTTTCCATAACAATTTTTATCCTCTCCTCCATTACACATCGATTCACGGAGCTTCTTTCCTCGTCTTCCAGCTGATCATCTTCGGGAAATCACCGTCCTCTCGACCGGCTCCTCGTCCCCTTGATGCTGCGCGCTCGTCTTTTGTTTCCTTTCCTTTCTCTTTCTTTCTTCTTCTCGCCTCGTCTCTGTCTCTCCTTCTCCCCTTTCCTCCACTCTCTCTTTATCTCTCTCTCTATCTCTCTCTAGTTTTCTCTCTATTTTTCTCTCCATTTCTTTTTCTTTCTCTTTCTCTCTCTCACTCGCTCTAGAGATAATATACTTGTTCGTCATCACCACATACTTCCTTTTCTCTCCCCTTCCCAACCTAATTTACCTTACCTTCCCCTTTTTTTCCTTTATCCTACACCCTAACGAAGTTTCGCTCTCCCTTACCTTAATTTCCAATTTCCCTTTCCCATTTCCTAGACCCCTCCTTCTCCCTCCCTCTCCGCCCATCCCCTAACAGCGCCATAGGACACCCCCTTTCCCCCCAAGCTGGCCCCCTAACTGTGTCACAGGACCCGCCCCCTTCATCCCAAGGACTGCCCCTCCTAACAGCGTCAAAAGACCCCCCCCTCTACCCGACACTCTCCCTCCTCCCACTAGTGTCATAGGACCCCCCTCCCTCCAACCCGGACATTCCCCCTTCTCCCACCAGAGGCACAGGATCCCCCTCTCTCCACCCAAGACACTCCCTCTCCTTCCACCAATGTCACGGGACCCCCACCCACCTCCTCCCACCAATGTCACAGGACCCCTCCCCCCGAGACTGCCTCCCGTCCTTCCTTACGATTCCTCATTACCGGCTGGTCCTTCTGGTCGGCTGAGGACGCCCTCGCCGTGTATCACAAAAATCCTCAGTCGGGTTCCCTTCGGCGATGCATCTCAAATTTAGCCCGCCCTCTGTCGGTTGCTGGTGGTGGTGGTGGTTATAGTGGTGGTGGTGGTGTATGATGATAGTGGTGATAGTTATGGTGATGATGGGGATTGTGGTGGCGGTGGTGGTGGTGATGATGATGGTGATGGTGATGGTGATGATGATGATGATGGTGATGATGACGATGATGATAATGTTGCTCTTCTCCACTTCTCCACTAGTATCTCCCTCCTTTATTTTTTATTTCCCTCTCCTTCTCTTCCTCCTCCATCCACCCCCGTCCAAGCAGGACCTTCAAGGGATAAACGACTAGTCAAGATCTCGCATGAAAGGCCAAGGCACCATCATAAGCTGCTGCACATTAGTGAGTCACCTTTGCCTAAAGACAGGCCATTGATGAAGAATGGGGAGGGAGGGAGGGAAGGAGGGAGGGAGAGGGAGAGGGAGAGGGAGAGGGAGAGGGAGAGAGAGGGAGAGGGAGAGAGAGAGAGAGAGAGAGAGAGAGAGAGAGAGAGAGAGAGAGAGAGAGAGAGAGAGAGAGAGAGACTTGGAGAGGAGAGGTAGGGAACGGAATGTTGAAAAAGATGGACAGGGAGAAGGAAACGAAAAAAGAATGGGAAACAAAAAGGCGAGGAGAGTAATAGGGAAGACACAAAAGAGGGGAACATGAGTGCGATAAACAAGAGCAACAAATAAAAGGAAACGGAAAGAAAAAAAGAAGCGAGGAAAATGCCTACCCAATAATAGTCGTGAAAGATACGAAGATAAAGATGATGAGGAAAAAGTACCTTCTTCAGCACCAAACATAAACACACAGGATAAATACAGCCTCCGTTGTTGGATGATTAATAACAGCCCCCAACACGGGCGTTCCTGGGGAATCGTGACAGACGAAGAATTGGTGGGCCATCGAGCGGACGGCCATGACCAAATATGGAGGGACGAGAGGGAATTCCCCAAAACCCAAGGAAATGTGCAATAGAATCATCTTCATCAACATCGTGGCCTTGTATATAGTATGGGATACTAGCATATGTACCTTAGGTGTCGGGAATGACTTCTGTTAAACCGGTTATGAGAATAAGATAAACAATGAACTTTGTTACGTCATATGAAAAGAACAAACTATACCGAAACAAACAACACGAACAGCAGCACTTCATGTAATGATAACACCCAGTCCGCGCCACGCAAAACACCTATGTAAACAACAACAACAAGCGAAAAGCATTTCCGGCAAGACCTGCAGTGACAGGGAGAACCGGCCTCGTGAGTGTCTGGCTGTAGGTTATGTCACCGGCACCGGATCTGGGTGTTTGTGCACTCATCGCTTCGAAATATCAGATGTTGTTTATAGCAGCGTGTATACATATACCCATGTATTGTTAGCCGTGATTACACTCCCGAGATAAGTGGAACAGGTTCACCCAATTTGCATTACTCAACAATGAGCTCATTACAATGATCACATGTATCGTCACGACATTCCAAATGGATATGCAAATGGACTTGTAATTGAATCCACTATATAAATTCAATGTACATATTTTTTCATAAAAACCGACCCGATACTGACATGAACCACACGTACACCTTTCAGACTATATCAATGCCATGCACATCCGTACACTATATAGCAATCAATCACCGCAAAATCCACCATAGTAATTGCCATACTAATACAAACAAGCCATCATCAATGGCACGGAAAGCGAGGCCGCGTGTTGAATGGAACAATTTTGAACGAGGCTATCACAGCTGATTTCCTGTGTGAAAGGCGACAAGCGACCATTTGTCAAACGATCTAGTATTCATGGCACCTATTGTAAGTCGGGATCCAAGGACAGAACGAATAGATAATGATTGACATTTATTGGATTATGGATCAAAGCTCTTCCTTCCTGCCGCAGATGAAGTGGTCGCAGGGGAGTTCAGAGTCGCGATGCACCACGCTCTGCACGGCGTCGAAGAGCCTCTGCGAACCCTTTGGGAGGTACCCGCCTAGCCCTACCAGCCGAAGCGCCAGGCGTCCCTTGTATGACTCCAAGAACAGCTCACCAACGCCAATGTGACAGAGCATCTTCTCCAGGCACTCGGACGTCTCGAGGGCCGCGATCAGCGTGTTGGCCAAACGCACGCTCAAGTCAGCCTCCTCGGCCAGGTTATCGGGCGCCTCAAGCACGACCTTAAGAAGGGGAGGTTCCGTGGTCGAGATGCTGAGGCCCGACACAAAGACGACGGCGCAGGCGACGGAAAAGACGCACAGCCACGTGGAGGAGAACATATTAGTTGGAGTGACTCGACGGGGAACACGAGAGCGTTTGACTGATGCCCATCTGGAGGCCCCGGGCTAAGTACCTCGCGCGACCTCACTTCAACGCTTGTGATCTCTTGCAGATCCTCGTTCTCTGACCTTGGAGAGCTGACCTGTACATCACCAAAGAACCTTATGATATTGAGAGTAGCATATTTAGACTGATATTGATCGCGATGACATTGTTATCTTCAATATATAAATAACATAATACTAAAAATAATAGTGCTGATGTTAATAATAAAATAATTAATAACAATAGAAAGCGATTACAATAATAATAAGGGAGATACTACTATTACTAATAATAATAATGAGAGGAAGAAATTCTAATAAAAAGAGGAAGAAATTCTAATAAAAAGAGGAAGAAATTATAATAAAAAGAGGAAGAAATTATAATAAAAAGAGGAAGAAACAATCATAAATAAGTTATAACAATAATGATGATTATAATAATAGTGATACTACTATTACTGCTACTACTATTACTACTAATAATAATCATAATAACAATAATGATGATGATAATGATAATGATAATGATAATGATAATGATAATGATAATAATAATAATAATAATAATGATAATAATAATAATGATAATAATAATAATGACAATAATAATCATGATAATAATAATAATCATGATAATAATAATACTGATAATAATAATAATAACAATAATAATGATAATAATAATAATAATAACAATAATGATAATAATAATAATAATAATGATAGTGATATTGATAATGATAATAATAATGATAATAATAATAATAATGATAACAATAATAATAATGATAACAATAATAATAATGATAACAATAATAATAATGATAATAATAATAATAATAATAATAATAATAATAATAATAATAATGATAATAATAATAATATAAATAATAATAATGATAATAATAATAGTAATGATAATAATAATGATGATGATAATAATAATGATGATGATGATAATAATAATAACAATAAAGATAATGATGATGATGATAATGATGATAATAATAACAACAATAATAACAATAACAATAAAGATAATGATGATGATGATAATGATGATAATAATAACAACAATAATAACAATAACAATACTAATAATGACAACAATACTAATAATAACAACAATATTAATAATAACAATACTAATAACAACAACAATAGCAATAAGAACAATCAACAATAACGATATCATTACTAAGTTTACATAGTAATGGTCTCAAAAAAGAAAGTTAATATCAATAATAATAATTAATATTAGGATTATCTAATATTAATTATTATAATATTGATAATAATATACATAATCGTAATAATAATATACATAATAGTAATAATAATATTCATAACAGTAATGGTAATAATCAAAAGAGTAATAATAATAATAACATTAATAATAACAATAATAAACAGTTTATTTAACCGCATCCCCCTCCCTCTCTATCTCTCTCTCACACACACATCGCATATGCAATTTCAAAGGCTGGGGGTGAGTGTGTGGTGGGCGTGATGACGACGGAGGTGGATGTGGGCGTGAAAATGGGCCTGAAGAAGGGTCGAGTGGAGAGTGGGTGTGAGGACGTGAGCGTTTTATCCCTGTTATCTTTATCCCGGGGAAACGAAAAAAGGTTGGGTGGAGAGTTGAATAAAAGAAGTCGCACAGGGAAATGAGATGACCAAATCAAAAGACCCAAATCCCCCCCGCCCACCCACATACCCCAATCCGTACCACGCCCCAACACCCACAATCAATACCCAAGGGCCAAGCGAGTGCCAAGCGAGTCCCAACAAGTTTACTCAGTGCCTGCCTGCTGGGAGGGTCTTCCCCAACGCAGTTTGAGAGCCCACCTAAAATGGACCATTACAGCTTAACAAATGGCCGGTTTCCCATTCATTATGCATGTAAGCGTCCAATATAGCATGGCGCGGTGTCACGACTCTGCGAATGCTCTGCCGCAGCTGTTGAAGGCCGCTAGGCTCATGGGAGGAACTCGCTTGTGTATTCGCTTGCAGCATGAAAATTCGAGTGAATCTGACGTCAAAAAGATGAAGTCGAATTCGATTGTTCAGGAATAATGATTATGGAAATATTAAAGAACCTGTGACAATGAAAATGCACTAGTTCCTCTTAAAAAAATGTCATACGGTAATTTTCATCTGATTGGCTTACAAGTTCATCTATTTTCGAATATCATTAAAACTGCATAAGCTGTACATAAATAACGAATAATTTGCATATCCACACACTGGAGTAAGGGATAAGTGATTAGCAATTAAACCTCTATGCATATTTTCAAATGATTGGAGAGGGAGAGGAAAGGGAGGGAGGGAGAGGAAAGGGAGGGAGGGAGGGAGGGAGAGAATGAGGGAGGGAGGGAAGGAGGGAGGGGGTAGAGGCCAGGTAAGCAGACACGCAAACAGGCATATAGATAGATTAATATATAGACATAAAAGTAGACAGATATAAAATAGACAGACATAAATATAGATAGACATAAAGATAGATAGATTGACAAAAATAAATATAGACAGATATAAAGATAGACAGATATAAAGATAGACAGATATAAAGATAGACAGATATAAAGATAGACAGATATAAAGATAGACAGATATAAAGATAGACAGATATAAAGATAGACAGACATAAATATAGACAGATATAAAATAGACAGACATAAATATAGATAGACAGATAGATAGATTGACTAAAATATAGATAGATAGACATAAAGATAGATAGATTGACAAAAATATAGATAGATAGACATAAAGATAGATAGATTGACAAAAATATAGATAGATAGACATAAAGATAGATAGATTGACAAAAATATAGATAGATAGACATAAAGATAGATAGATTGACAAATAAATGTAAATAGACAGACAATTTGATAAATAAATATAGAGATATATAGACTGATACATATATAGATAGATACATAAATATATAGATATAGAAAGAGGATGGAGAGATCAGAGGAAGAGATGGGGGAAGAGAGAGAGAGGGAGGGAAGTAGGGAGGGAGGGAGGCAGGGAGAGAGGGAGGGAGGAGACTGGGGAGAGCTGTTCACGCTTGCACACCCCTGTATTGATTACTGGAGATTACACAGCCGACGCGGTCATTGAACAAAATCACGACCCGGTCAAACACCTTTACGTGCAAAAAAAAAGGGTATCGGTGTCAAACAAGGGCAATGCTGTTAATAACAGGGAGAGGAGAGATAGGACGACAGATAAGAAACGAGGCGAAGCGAGAGCTAAGTGGCAGATGGAGAAGAACCAGCTGGGGAAAACGGAAGGAAAAAGGGAGGATGGGAAAACAGAGGGGAGGTCCTGCATAACGAAGAGGTGGGAACAAGAGATAGAAGGACACAAAGGGGGAGAAAATAAACGGACAAGGTGAAGAGAAGGAGCTGAGAGAACGGAGAGTATTGAGGGAATAGAGAGAATTGGGGGAATTGAGAGATTTGAGAGAAATGTGGGAACTGAGAGGACTGTGTGATCTAAAATGTGTAAAACACTTAAAACAAAGACTAGGAGAATGAGATAGACTAAGGGAGGTAAGTGATTGAAAGACAGAAAATAATAAAATGGAAAAAGAAAACTGAAAAAATAGAAAAATAAAACTGAAATCATAATAGAAAAATAAAATGAAAAAGCAAAATACAGAAAAAAACGGAAAAGGATAAGCAAAAGAGAACAAGGCAGCGAGGGAGTATAGGAGGGAGCAAGAACGAAATATAAGAGAAGCAAAAAGAAAGGGGAAAAAAAGGAAAAAAAAAGAGAAGGACACGCACGGGCGCTAATTTCAAATTAACTCATGAACGCACAGTCGAGCCAAGCTGAAGAGCACCGCAGCAGAAATAAAGTTTTTTTTTCATTTTTTCCTCGGATATTAGCGTGCCGTATCATTGCCAATCCAACAAGCACCTGATGCAAGTGATATTCCGACTGGCTATATCAACGGATCTCGCTGCGTTGCAATAAAGTCAAGTGACAAACATGCATCTAGTATGTCTGTGTGTGTATATGTTTATCATCACTGATGTGTTTCACTTCAGAGTCTTATTCAGTTATTGTGTTTGTGTTCACTATGTGTTTTCTTATTGCAATAAATTGGAATAAAAGGAAGACCTATAACTTGGATGAGAATGGGGAGGGAGAGGTAGGAAACAGGTATGCAGCGCACTCAGGTATATATTTTACAAGGTCACAGGTCAAGAGGTCAGGGTTATAGGTCACGAATGAATCGCAAATCATAGGACAGATCATAAGGTTAAGATCTTCAGGAATACGAAAAATGCAATATATATATATATATATATATATATATATATATATATATATATATATATATATATATATATATATATATATATGTATATATATATATATATACATATATATATATATATATATATATGTATATATATACATATATATGTATATATATATATATATATATATATGTATATATATACATATATATGTATATATATGTATATATATATGTATATATATATATATATATATATATATATATATATATGTATGTATATATATATGTATATATATGTATATATGTATATATATGTATATATATATATATATGTATATATATACATACACACACACATATATATAAATATATATATATATATATATATATATATATATATATATATATATATATATATATATATATATATATATATGTACATACACACACACACATATACATATATATATATATATATATATATATATATATATATATATATATATATATATATATATATGTATATATATGTATATGCATATATATGTATATGTATATATATATATACATATATATGTATATATATACATATATATATATACATATATATATATACATATATATATATATATATATATATATATATATATATATATATATATATATGTACATATATATATATATATATATATATATATATATATATATGTATATATATATATATATATATATATATATATATATGTACATATATATATATATATATATATACATATATATACACACATACACACACACACACACACACACACACACACACACACACACACACACACATATATATATATATATATATATATATATATATTCATAGAGAGAGATAAGGTAACCGTCGTTGCTATGATCATTTTAATCCCTTCAAGAACTCATGTAAGCTGTAAAGACCGGTGACCATATTAAAATAAAAAATAATAATAATAGTAATTATCCATTTTATTTTCTCATCAAATTGGCGCTTATGGCCAACCTTATTTTCCTGGCTTTCCACTGATTTTCCAGTTATCAATGCACCTTTTCACACGATTTTATTTTAACAATTTCCAAATCATCACGTTTATGAATGGAATCTCCACTCGAATGCTGCAGTCACGTACAGCTGATAGTGATACAAAACTCTACGGGCGTGTATCCGCATTTTGTTGTTCGCTATTGAATTACGTATCAAAGTTTGAGACTACATTCAAACGTTTGTCATTAAAATATGTAAATCAAATAAGACATTAAATAAAATTATTGGAATCAGCAAAGTAAATAAATAAATAATAATAATAATACCAAATGTAAATATGAGAATATCTAAAATTGCAGGAACAATTCACTCATAGCTACAGGGTATTCAACCAATTCAATAGGTTCAATCTCTCCCCAAAAACTCACAATTTATCTGGGTATTGCGAAAGGATAAAAATACGACATGTTATTGTTACAACAGAAACACATTCTTACAAGTACACCATGATCAAAAACCATTTTCAAAGCATCCCACAAAATGCTATTTTTACAATACGAAAATAAGAACATTTTAACAACTGATATGTGCAATTCTGAACATACTATTCGTGCTAGTTTCATTTAATAACACTATGAGACAAAGGTAATTATTATCCTTCGTTGAATAGCAGGGATCCTTAATTTCATTTAAACTTTTTGGTTCACTCAAATTAATTAATCCAACACTGAACCGAAAAATGGTGAACACTTGCTCTAATCTTGACAACAGAATACAACCAAAATCCTATGATATAAAACTCCCTTTCCAATAAGCTTAAAATTAGCAAAATGCAAGAGACGGGCTTAAAAATCGACAAACAATCAAATTTACCAATCGGAAATTAAACATTCAATGGAAATAGTAATAGCCAGACCGTTTTAATTATGGGGACTGGATGCATACCACCGAAAAATCATCGAGGTGGTTTGGGCCGCAAAAAGGTTTCAGACCTGTGTGAACAGTCCAGTGGCTACAGGGCTAATGAAATTGAAACTGAAAATTGTTTACCTAAAGAACAACGGAAAAGCACCTGTTCAAAAGGGGGAAAGACCCAGAGACCGGGTTTTCAATTTGGTTCCGCTCAGGGCGCTGCGAGGGGGCATTTCGGTAAAACAATAGCAAAGATTACAATTCACAACACTCATCTGCAATACGATGCCAACTGACATTACAATTGACATCATGTCAGGCAATAAAAGTAAACAATACTATCAGACTAAAAGCTCCTCTCATCCAGTATCCTAACGTCCATCTTGCCACCAAATCTGCGTGCCAGCGGAATGGGCAGTTTATTGGCACTAAAGCACTTTATACCTATCCCGCATGTCAGCAATACCTTGACAATACCGGATGGAGTCTCGGACAAGCTTCTCATCTCCTTCACTTCGTCGTCAAATTGCTCTAGCAATTTCACTTTATTCCTACAAGTCAAATTTCCCACGCACCTTGTTGCTTGTAAATTGCAAAGTTGTGAGGCTATCTTGGGGGGTGAGTGTTTTTTTTCCACTGAGTTGCATTTAAATCCACATACAAAGGCGGCAAGGTTAATTGTTCATAATTCCTGCGAGTCGGTGTGGCGGTTGTATATAACTAATTTTCAGGTAAACTGCCGATGAATGTAAAAAACAAGGATATTTACATACAGGAAACACGGGTGTTCTATCGAGCTTTCTAAATAATTAATATCCCTTGACACGGAAACACAACAATTCCTTTGCAAAACTAATATCAGACTCACCAACCCCGATGTTGCTGTCTGTTTGTCTGTGTCTGTCTGTCTGTCATTTCAATTCTCTTTGCCCTGTAGCAATCTCCTATCTGTCGCCTTCATCTTCTTACCTGATCGCCGCGCTCTCATGTGCTTCGGAGATTCTGTCTCTGTCTCTGTCTCTGTCTCTGTCTCTGTCTCTGTCTCTGTCTCTGTCTCTGTCTCTGTCTCTGTCTCTGTCTCTGTCTCTGTCTCTGTCTCTCTCTTCTCCCCTCCCTCACCCACTCCTTCCCTCTCTGCCTCCCCCTTTTCCCTTTAGTAACTTCTGTGAATAATTTTCTCAAATTACTCAGTCTTGTAAATAATCTACTCCAATCAAGTGCTCACTGTAGTATCTAGTATCCATCATACGTAATACGTACGTCTAATCAGTGACTCTTTTGAAACATTCTTAATCATCTCTAAAATTACATAATTAAATAATTGGATAATAATAGGTCTACGAAAACCTACATAATATATCAAACATTGAGCTACTTCGTATGACATACAAAATCTTATAATTATTCAATGATGATAGTTGTGATGATGATGATGGTGGTGGTGGGTAGTGGCGGTGATGGTGGTGATGGTTATGACTGTGGTGGTGATAAATAATTATGAAGATGTTACTGATAATAATAATAAAATAATAGTACCAACAGTAATAATAATAACAACAACAGCAATAGGGATAACAATAATGATAATAACAATAATAACCGTAACAACAACAACGACATCAACAAATCATAGTGATAATAACAGTGAAAATGGAAGTAATAATACAAAACCAAAGCGAAAATGCAGCTACTTCGCACGCCCAACACCCGTGATTTTGTTCCCTCAATCCTGCTTCCTACCAACGGGAGTTGTTTTCGGTTATGTAGTTCAGACTTCACCATTTATGTGGTTAATCCCTGCACTATAAAATCCTACCCCATTTCCACCCGTAAGTCCTTTTATTAATTCAGCGAGATGCATGAAAAGCGTTGTGAGTGTATGGGTGGGTAGGGGTGGGGGGTATATGCAGTTCCTTTCAGTTTTGCTGAGTAATTGTTGCATTTCTTGTTGCATAATCTGTTTGCCCTTATTATCCGGTATTTGCAATCTTTATATAATTTTTGGTGGATACGTTTTAATTGTGAAAGGTTTCATATTGGACCTAAGTTTGCCAAGTTTGTTATATATATTCATTGTTACTGTATCTATTTTTGTAATGCCAGTGCATGACGATGTGTGTTCTAAACATGTTTAAAGAGGAAGGGATGTGGCACGTCCAACTAAACGAGCATCATGTTAAGTTTTTATTTTCCTTTATTACCTTCCCTCCCCCTCATCCCCTTCTTTGTCTCACCCATTCCTCTCTCCCTCCTCTCCAATCCTTTCCTTTCCCCATATTATTCCCTCCTTTCCCTTCTTCCTCCCCTCCTTCTTTCCTTCCTTTTCCACCTTCCTCCCTATCATCCCTCCGTTCCCTTCTTTCTCCCCTCCTTGCCTTGCCTTATCTCCCCTCCTTTTTTCTTTAATTCCTGCCTTCCTTCTTTCTCCCACTCCTTCTCCCTCTCCTCGTGCTTCACCCTCATCCTCTCAGCTTCGTCGACCTTCCGTATCTTAGGATTTAGAAAGAGGGCAAAACACAATCACCTAATCATGTTAATTGAGCCGAACGGACCAGAGACTTAAAATACACAGATATCGCACATTTCCCCCTTCTGTGGGTCTGCCAGATGTACGAGGACATCCAAAACGCCTCTGTGTTATAATTAACTGAATGACCCTCGTCCGTCACCTCTCTTGAAGCGTCTAAAAAAAGGGAAGGGGGTGAGGGGGATTCTAAAATTCTATTTCACTATCCCCTCTCCATTCAAGTGCACTTTTCGTTTTCGTTTTCTTTGCATTTTTTTAATGTTCGCCTTTCTTGTCTTCCTTCTCTCAACGCCCTTTTCATTCTTCTATATCCAAACATCCTTTTCTGTTATGATTCCATATTTTCATTGTTACTTCTTCGTATTTTTACTTTTCCTTCATTTTTTATCTCAATCCTTCATTCCTTTCATTATTTTTTTCAATTCAACTTTTTACTTTCCGTTTTCACTCTCCCAACATTTCCTTCTGTCCTTCCTCCTCCTTCCTTCCTTCCCGCTGGTTTATCTCGCTATATACCCCCCTCTGCTCCGCTTTATGTTCACGGTCACTTCCAATTCTTCTTTCGTTCCCCTACCTCCATAATTAATCTGTGTATGTTCATTCATCTATTTTCATCCCTCCGTCCTCTCTTCCTACCTCCTTCCGTCCCCTTCCCCCTCCCTCCCTCCCTCCTTTCATCCCTCCCTTCCTCACTCCCTCTATCTTTCCCTTCCTTCCTTCCTTCTTTTCTTCTCTCTTTCCTCCCTCCCACTCTCATTCCCTCCCTTCCCTGTTTTCCCTCCGTCCCCTACTTTCCCTCCTCTACCACTCTTTTCTTCATTCCCTCCATCTATCATTCAGGGTCCGGTGTTCCCCTCCAGACATATTATGAGCGAGTGTGGGAGTAACTGGCGCAGAGGGGAGGCGAGAGATAACGGAGCAGAAACAAAGGAGGGGCGATAAAGAAGAAGATATAATAAAGAAGCGAGGGCAAAATCGAGAAGACGAGAGACAGGTGCTTAAGAAAATCAGGTTCACAAGGAAGAGCAAAAGATTTCTTTTTTCTTAAGAAAAAAAATGAAACGACAAAAGGAAAGGGAGAGGAGAGAGAGCACGCTCGCACGCGCACGCACACGCACACGCGTGCACATACATACATACATACATACATACATACATACATACACACACACACACACAAAGCTACCGCGCACGAGAGAAAGAGAGAGAGAGAGAGAGAGAGAGAGAGAGAGAGAGAGAGAGAGAGAGAGAGAGAGAGAGAGAGAGAGAGAGAGAGAGAGAGAAAGAGAGAGAGAAAAAAAGATAGATAGATGGATAAATATGGAGAGATATAGAGAAATAGAAAGAGAAAGAGAGAGAGGAGAAAAGAAAAATAATCAACATCCATCGCAGTAGATTCCAAACTTCTAGAATCTCTCGGCCGAGACTCTAGAGAATCTAATCCTTTTCCACGACGTATAGATTCTTCAAAAAGACTCGGTTCGACTAAAATCCCGATTGCGTAAAAGACTCACGGGACTCCCTCCACCTACGCTCATTTGTAGCATTAATTGCATTCAAATTTAAACAAAAATTAAATACCTCCTTTTAACCAATTACCAATGGCCTTTGTTACCAAAATGAAAAGAAGATAAAAAATGAAGCGTGGGTAAAAAGCTTTTATATTAGTCGGACATGATGCAACTTTTCCAAATGTGCATATAGTGAAACAGACCAATTAGCAAGCACATTAAGCGCATGACAGAGATTTGTTGAGCTTTACCAATATGGAATAGAACATAATAGTTGAGAATCTTCATATTCATTAAAACATCAAAAAAGTATAACTACAAAGATAATGATACTACTACTGCTACTACTACCAACAATAGCAACAAAATACAAATACATACACAAACAAATGCACAGGTACAAACGCACATGCACCCATAGCCACATCTACTCACTCATATCTACCCGCCCACATACGCACCCATACCCATAACAACAAGCCCACATAAACACCTATATCCGCACTTACACACGCACCCATACCTACACACCCACACACATCCATACCCACATATCCACAAAAACATCCATACCCACACACCCACACCCACATCCACACGCACACACACACACACACACACACACACACACACACACACACACACACACACACACACACACACACCCGCACTCACACCCGTACATAAACATTCAACCCGGAGCGTCACGTATCCCGAGCTCCTTATGGCTACAGGAGAGTGCGTCTTTTTCACTTGCCTCCAAAACCCGAAAAACAATATTCCCAAAAGGACCCCAATAAAAGAGAAGAATGCGTCTAAGTATATCGAGGAACTGCCGTACGTGTCCTGAGACTATGGCCGAGGAGGAGGAGGAGGAGGAGGAGGAGGAGGAGGAGGAGGAGGAGGAGGAGGGGAGGAGGAGGGGGAGGAGGAGGATGGGGGAGAGGAAGGGGGAGGATGATGATGATTTGAGTGGGAGAGGAATTAAAAAAAGAGGAGGAGGAGGAGGAGGAGGAGGAAGAGATGGAAGAGAAGAAAGAGAAAGAGAAGAAGCAGAAGAAGAAGAAGAAACTGAGGAAAACGGAGGAAAAGAAGAAAAGGGATAAATAGGGAAGGAGGAGCAAAAGGAAGAGGAAGAGGGAGAGGCAAAAATGGTCGGCTGTGCATATGATAATAAAGGATGTAAGAATAATACGAAGCAAGATAGCTTCTAATATCAAATAAACATAAAAAGAAATATAAGATAAGACAAAGATATATCAACAATATCGACAACGCAATAAACAGCCCTTTCTTCTTATCTTCCTTCTCCATCCATGCCAATTTCCTCCGTCTTTCCTTTTCTCCTCGTATTTCCTCCGTCCTTGCTTCTTCTCTCTTTACTTTCTCCTTCTAATCCTCCTGCCTTCATCTCTCCCCCGTCCGGCCTTCATTCCTTCATTCCTTCCTTTCATTCTTTCTTTCTTCCTCCTCTTTCTCCGATCCTCGTTTCTTTCCCGGGTATTTCTACTGTTCCTTTCACCTATACGCTTTGTGATTTTTTTTTCTCTTCTCTCTATCTCTTTATGTCTATTTTTGTTGTTACTGATATTTGTTTTGCCCACTTTAATAAATCTGGATTTACCCATCTTGTCTATCGGTTATTTTTTATTATTTCTATTCTATTATATCGCCTCTCTTCATCTCGTTCACACCTGCAATTTATCTTTTTTGTCTATGCCTCTTTCTGTCTATGCCTGTCTCTGTCCGTATGTTTCTTCCAATATTTTTGTCTTCCCTCTGATTTCCATTTCTTCTTTCTTTACTTCTCTCATTATCTTTCTTGAAGTCCTTTCTCAGCATTCCCTTTCGCCTTTCCTTCCAGTTTCTTTTTTTCTCTTTGCTCTCTCTCACTCTCACTCTCACTCTCACTCTCACTCTCACTCTCACTCTCACACTTACACTCACACTCACATTCACACTCTCACTCTCTCTCTCATTCTCTCACTCTCTCTCACTCTCACGCTTAATCTCAGTCTCAGTTTTAGTTTCAGTCTCACGCTCACGCTCACTCTTACTCTTACTCTTACTCCCACGCTCACTCTCACGCTCACGCTCTCTCACTCTCTCAGAATCATCAAAGCAGCATTCCGAGTCTTCAAAAAAGAAAGAAAAAAAAACGCGAGAGCCCAATCCCTTTCAAACATTTCTGAACCAACGTTCGTATTTCGGGAACCCTTGCACACTCCGCCAGTCCTTCACTCTCCTCTCCCCTCCCCTCCCCTCCCCTCCCCTCCTCCGCTCTACTAATTCATCGCTCTCCCCTCCCCTCTCCTCCCCCAGCCTTCCCCTCCATCCACTCTTACTCTCGCTCTCGCTCTCACTCTCACTCTCACTCTCACTCATACTCTGACTCACACTCACTCTGACTCACACTTACACTCTCACTCTCACTCTCACTCTCACTCACGCTCTCACTCTTACTCTCAGTCTCCCCTTCCCCAGGTAATACTTCCAGATGGCACTCGCAGATAAGGCTCGGGAAGGGAGGGAGATGGTCGCTGGCATCACGTACACCGAGCGAGCGAATGGGAGAGAGAAAGATAGATGGGAAGAGAGAGGATGGAAGGGGAAGAAGGGGGGGGGGGGGCAAGATAAGAAAAGAAGGAAAAGGAGAAGGACGAGGAGGAGGAGGAGGAGGAGGAGGAGGAGGAGGAGATGGAGGAGAAGAAGAAGAAGAAGAAGAAGAAGAAGAGGAGGAGAAGATGAAGGGGAAGAGAGAGGTTAGAAGGAAGCAAGGGAAAAGGGAAAAGGCGGTGAAGAAGAAGAAGAGGTAGAAAGGAGGGAAAGGGGAGTGAGTAAAATGTGAAGGAAGTCCAGTCACGTGCATGACACATTTCCCGAGGTTTCATGGGAGCGCACGGAGAAGTCATACACATCGTCCCCTATTATCAAAACATTGCATGACACCATCATTAAAACACTTTCATTCAAACATTAACAATAAACAGATACAAAAAAAAATCAAGAAGAAGACTACCTATGCATAATTAATTAAACTTCTATATACATTTAAAAAGTTACATTACCAAAGCTGTTCATAGTTTCACCTGAATTCCGAATGACGTTAATTCATTCCTTTGGTTTAGCCTCATGTTTAGCTTGACAATTTCAGAATAAAAAAAAAATAAATAAAAAATAAAAATAAATGCCCGCACGCTGCCTTTGTGTCACCCACGCTATTTTGGGCCCGAAGTTCAGGAATTCCATTCTACGCACTTCTGTTGGACACGTTCTGTTGTGTCTGTTTCAAATGTAAACACCCTTCTTCGAAATCTAATGAGTCCCTCGCAGTTTAACGGACGGTGGAATCCTACTTGAAATTCACCTGGATGAGTAGCTCAGTCCTTAAGACACCTTACCAGAAGTCTCTAACTCCTTTGAGATCCAACCGAGATATTTTTTCCAGGAACTACAACATTGTTCCAATCTCATCATTGTATTTGGAAGTTTGATTTTTTCAAGAGAAAGCAGAAAATAGCAGAGCATCTGAATTTCTCCACAAGTGCTTTAACGTTTCCCACCAGCCAAATAGAAGAGTGGGGGGAAGGGGGAAGCGGGAAGGAGAAAGGGAGGGAGGGAGGGAGGGAGGGAGGGAGGGAGGGAGGGAAGGAGAGAGGGAGGGAGGGAGAGAGAGAGGGAGGGAGGGGAAGGAGGGAAGGAAGAAGGGAAGGAGGGGGAGGGAGGGAGGGAGGGAGAAAGGGGAGAGAAAGAGAGAGGGAGAGAGAAAGAGAGAGGGAGAGAGAAAGAGAGAGAGAAAGAGAAAGAGAAAAGGAAGGAAGGGAGGAGTAAGGAGGGGAAAACCCTTCTTTCTCAAATCTCAATCTCAATCTCTCTTATTCCTCTCTCGGACGTAGGATATAATTTATTGTAATTTTAATTTGAATATACCAAAATTTGGTGGTAATAACTCCTAAAATAAATTAGAATATTAATCTGTATACATTTATCTACGCGGGACGAGGATCACTTTTGCCTCCGTGGTCCAGCCCATTTTCCCTCATCAACACGATCTCTCCGCAAACAGAGTTTTTGTTGGAGAGCCACTCCTGTCTCAATTTTAAGGGTATCTTTTATAGCTAGAGTAATAAACTACACTCTAAAAGGTGCGTAAGGGAAAGGGCAGGATGATCAGCGAAGGATTTAGAATTCTGTGCCTTCGTCACACGATCTCTCAGCATGCAGAGTAATTGGTCATCACCTGCAACGACCCCGTTTACCAAAGCCTTGCCTCCAACAGTTTTATTTTTGCGTTAAGTGGAAGTGATTAAGGCAGTGGTTAATCATGGTGACAACCGATAGTAATACTTAGGATACTATCCGGTCTGAAATAAGAAAATATACTTGAATTTATTTTTATTATGAATTTATAAGCTGTTATTTTTGTTGTGTTGGTTAAAAAGGGAAATCGTCCTTTTTTATCAAAACCCAAATTCTATAGGGAGAACTCAGCCAAACCCAACATTATCACATTACCATTGTTTTATATTATTATTTGTTTTTTTTATAATTGTTCAAGGTTTTCCTCAGGGGATCCTCATAAAAATAAACCTCTTATGGGTGGCGGCGCTTCCTTAGAATAGTAAAAAGTTCACATATAATATACAGTGCGCTTGGTGGCACCGATAACTTTCATTGGTGACACCAAACTTGTCCCGTACACACACATATATATATATATATATATATGTGTGTGTGTGTGTGTGTGTGTGTGTGTGTGTGTGTGTGTGTGTGTGTGTGTGTGTGTGTGTGTGTGTGTGTGTGTGTGAATGTGTGTATACACACAAACACGCAGAGAGAGAATATATAGTCTCTTTCTTTATTCTTTTTCCTTTGTAAGAATTTCATGACTCTGAAAAATTATGTAAAGCCACGAAAAAACGCCAGGAACCCGCGTACAAAAGTGTAAGAAAAAAAGCACCCTATTCATACTTCTGCCTCTGTCTCCCTCACGGTCGCGCGATGTGAATACAGCTTCTCCACCCTCCCCCTCTCCCCCACCCCGCGTGTGTACATGACCTGGCTTGAAGTAACATCGAGGGGGGAGGGGGGTGGAAAGATGCTAAGGGGACGGGGGGAGGGGGTACGGGGAGGCTGCGTTGAAAAAAAAAATCTAAAAAGAGACCAAAACAGGATATTCTCAAACATGAATTCCGTTGGAATCCTTTCCCCTTCCTTTTCTTTTGTTCTCTTCTTACGCGAAGACTCAGGGAAAATATCAAAGAATACAATTTATCTTATTGCACAACACTTAAACATTCACATACTATACATAAGTAAATGTAAATGTTTATATATTTGTGCATGTGCATGTGCATGTGCGTGTAGGGGGGGGGGGGCGCATGCATGCATGAATGCGAGGAGTTACATTTACTTTTTCTTTTCATTGTAGCGGACAGGAAGCAGCCCAGCCGAACCCGGATGCCAAACCCGGGAAAGCATCACTAATTACGGCGCCAAACGTGCGAAAAATGGCGCCGGTTTTCCTCGGCGTGTCCATGAAAAAATGTCAATATCGCGATTGCATTGCATTGAAAAATAGAAATACAGAAAAAATGCAAATGAAACTCTCTTTTTTTACATAATCAACAAAAATACATCATCGTTTCGTTTGAAGCGGAATATCCGTATAAAAAGTATATATATATTTTTTTTATCATTTTGTAATTACACCTATCCACATTCAGCGTCAGGTCTGATAAATTACCAGTGAGCGATAAACCTATCATGATTATGATGGACGAATAGATGAATGGACAAATGATGGAATGGATGGATGGATGGATGAGTGGGTGGATGAGTGGGTGGATGAGTGGGTAGATGAGTGGGTGGGTGGATGAGTGAGTGGGTGGGTGGGTGGGTGGGTGGATGGATGGATGAGTGGGTGGGTGGGTGGATGGATGAGTGGGTGGGTGGGTGGGTGGGTGGGTGAATGGATGAGTGGGTGGGTGGGTGGGTGGATGGATGGATGGATGGATGGATGGATGGATGGATGGATGGATGGATGAATGAATGAATGAATGAATGGATGGATGAATGAATGGATAGATGGACGAATGGATGAATAGATAGATGAATATAGTAGAATTAAAAAGACAAAAATAAGGGAAAGGAAAGTGGATTGAGAAGAAAAAGAGAGAGAGGGAAAAGAAAAGATTAAGCTAGAGAGACAAGAAGAAAAAAACAAAGTGGTGAGAGAAGAGGTGGAGGAGAGACCAAGAAAAGTAAAGAGAGAGAGAGAGAAGAAGGGAAAAAATAAGAACGAGGGGAAAGCAGGAGACTGACCCATAACCGTTCTCAAAGCAGCTTTCTGTTCCCTGCGCCGTCAGGAAGGAAAGGGATGAGAAACAAATAAGCAACTGACCCGTAGAACTGACGCGGGAGAGACGCGGAGTTGACGTTCGCACGACGTCAGTCCAATATTAGCTGGATGACTTACCCCTTTCCTATCCCCTTTATTTCCTTCACACCTATATTTCCTTCATTCCTTTACCCCCCCCCCCCTTCATTTATCCCTTCTTCTTCTCTCTACCTCATCTCTCTCACTCTCATTCTCAACTTCACTCTCACTCTCACTCTCACTCTCACTCTCACCTTCACTCCCACTCTCACTCCCACACCCACTCTGCCCCCTCCCCCTTCTCCCCACCAAAGAACAAGTTAAAGCCCGCCCACTTTTAACGAAGGCAAACACCAACTTCTTCCGTAACTCTATCTGTCCTTTTTTTCTCCCTTTCGCTCTCTCTCTTTCCCCCAAATTATTTCTTCCTCCGAAAAGTTCTGATGAAGATAAAACTTTAAGAACGAGCAAAAATTCACCGCATCTAAAGCAAGCAGACGCAGAAGCACAGGGTAAAGCAGGCGCAGAAGCAGAAGAGACTAGAGTAATAATAACATTTGAGTGAAAATGCCTTAGGCCACACCTCCCCTCCGTTACGGGCGTAGCTATTCATCGTAATTGGCAGGCAAAGGTATGCAATAAGATTAGGATATCGTGCAACATTTACATGTTCGTGGAAGACTAGCGTATTTCGTAATAGAGCTTGTCAGTAGCTTTTAGATTTAGGTTTGCAATGAGGTATCCTTTGCGCAAATCCTCGGTTATGGTAATTTTAGGTCGATGTTTAAAATCAGTGGTGGTGGTAATAGTGGTGGTGGTAATAGTGGTGGTGGTAGTGGTGGTGGTGGTGTCGGCGATGGTGAAGCAGTAGCGCTGCTTGTAATGGTAATTCTGATTATGGTGAAGTAGTGGTATTGATCGAGATGAAATAATAGTGATGATTGTGGCGGTAGTGGTAGTGCTGGATTGCGGTGATAGCGATAATAATGATGAATAGTGATGATCAAAAGAGTACAACATCCCCATCTACAGTCTACAGCCACCAAGCTGCTCGGTCCGCGATTTCCCCACCGCCGCCATAAGCAAATCCGCGCAAGGTCCATTCCATCTCCTGGGAGTACCATCATCCCCTCATCCACCCCCCCCTCCCACGCACGATCTCCAACCTCCACTTACAAAACTTTTTTTATAAGTGGATTCTTTACAGCCATCTCGCTGTTGCTTCAGGCCCGCCTTTGCGTGTAAGGGTATACTATCAAGTTCGAGGGCGCTTAACGTGTATCAAATCCGCACGGTGGGGGGGAGAAAGGAGCGGAGGGAAGAGTACAGAAGGGAATGAAAAAAAGGAAGGGGAGGAGGAGAAAGGAGAGGAGAAGAAAGGAAAGGAAAGGAAGGTAGAGGAGAGGTGAAGAGAGGAAAGGGAGGAAAGAGAGGGATGAGAGAGAAGGGAGGAGAAGGGAGGGAAGGGAGAGAGAGGGGGGAGAGGGATGGGAAGGGAGGAAGAGAAGAGAGAGAGGAAAAGGATGAGGGGAAAGGTAGAGAGGGGAGAAGGAGAAGGGAGAGAAGAAAGCATTAGCAGAAAAGGAGGAAGAGGAATAAGAGTAGGGAGGTTGGGGAGTCCAGTGGAAGGGGAGAAGGGAAAAGAAGGATAGGAAAGCGGGGGGAAAGGAAAGGGTAAATGTGCAACTTAGCCCTGAATTATTCACAATTTGGAAAAGAAAGGAAATAAGGGAGAGAGAGACTGCGAAAAGAAAAAAAGGGAGAAGAACATTTGCATCTTAATGCCTCTCCGAGATGGCGTTTGTAACACATGTTATAAAGCGCCTAATTGCTGGAGTTGAGACGGGATACTAGAAAGTGGGGGAGGGGTAGGGAAGAAGGAAGAGCAAGGAGGAAGAAAGGAGAATGAGAGGGGGAGGAGAAAAGAAGGGGAAATAGGGAAGGGCGACGAAGGAGGAAGAGGGTGGGATGAGGGAAATGAATGAAGGAAAATGAAGGAAAGATGAATAAGCAAAGAGACAAGACACGAGAAAGAAAGGGAATGGGAGAGGATGATGAAAGGGAGAGACCGGGATAGGGAAGGGGGGAGGATGAAAGGGGTTGGGACTAGTGGTAAAGGAGAGTTAGAGTAAGAGGAAAGACGAAGGGTGGAGGTGGAGCGGGTTAAGCGCTGTGCCATAACAATCTATAACATTCGCCCCCGCCTTCAGCCTCAGATTTGCCCTTTTATTCTCTCCTCTCCTCTTCATTTCCTCATTACGTTTGTTTCCCCTCTTCCTTACTTCGATCTCATTAAGCCTTCCTCTCTCATGCATTAGCTAATATAAACAACGGACAGTGCCGCATCCTGCGCTAAAGCCAGGCAGGGAATCACACAGCCTACGTCCCTGTCGGTCTTCCTTTACCCCGAAGCAAGCGTGTTTGATGGACATTTCTCCCCTCCCGTTTCCACTCCGCCCCCTCCTCGTCCCCTGCCTGCCCCTGGTCGCCCCCTGCCCTCCCCCTGTCCCTCCGCTGCCACACCTATCCCAACTCCAAAGGCCAGAGTGTCACAAAGTGCCCGCTTTGACGCGCCATCTGTGCTGGATCCCACGACACGCATTGCTCAAGATTTTCTGGGCCTTTTTCCCGTCTCCTTTCGGTCATCTGCAGTGTCCAGGCAGCTCCAAGTGGCCCGGGATGGAGTAGAAGAAGCGCCACTAGAGAGAAAATGGGGAAGGGAAGCGGGAAGAGACGATGAGAGAGAGTAATGGTAGAATGTATGAATTTTTGTGAAGTCAAAAAAGGATTTCAAAAAAAAAAGTAAAGGAGTGGGGGGTGACGAATGGAGACGTAGGTTAAGCGAACGCACAAAATGGAGCATAGCGGAAAGGGACAAGAAATGCGTGCATCTCGAAAACAAACTACCAGATCTAGACAAGAAGACCCTGCATGAGAGATGGCGCGCGTGAGGGAAGGTTTAGCGGGTTAGCGTAAGTTCACAGCATATAATTCTCGGCTCATTTGCATAATTTAGTTCCAAAGTTTAACCCTGAAGGAGCAGGGCCTCGGTAGTAGCATCTTTATAAGGATTAGAGAATTTTCAGGCTAGCACGTGTTTACAATCCGCGCGCTCGAGAGCGCTGAGGTGGCGCTGCCATTTACCCGTATCCATGAACTTAATGGCCGATTCGTGACGCTCACCTTCGAGACGCCCATGGCACTCTCATGAGCGTCTGGACGTCTTGACATCGGATAGCGAGTGGGACACCAGCAACTAGCACAAAACAGGTGAATGGCGCCGAGTGCTTGGGCAGCACAAACTGAGCAAATGGAGAAGAGACGTCTCGACTGGTAAAAACTGTAGAGACTGGAGAAAGAAATGGACGACTCTGAGTAAACGGCGCAAGAAAACACGGAATGGACCAGAGGTGCAGAATGGAACGAACGGAAGCCAAACATCTCAGAGGTTAAAATAAGGGGAGGGGGGGTTGAAGAAGGAGAGAAGAGGGTATGAAGAGAGGTAAGGGGAGGGAGAAAGAGGGAGGGAAGAGAGAGGAAGGGAGGGGGAAAGGGGGGAGAAAAAAAGGGGAAGGAGAAAGGGGGTGCGCGGAAAGGAGGAGGGATAAAAAGTGAAGGCCGAATAGGGTGACGAGACATAGAAAAGGGTGGAAAAGAAATAGAGGAAGGAGAAAGAGGGAAATGTTGCAGAAGGAAGAGATAAGAGGGGAAAAAGAGACGTAGAAGCAAGTGAGGGGAGGGAGAAACGGAGGCGGAACGCAGAAAGGAGAGGGAGAAGAGGGGAGGGGAGTGGATGGGCAGAAGAAAGAGAAAATAGGGAGTAACAGGAAACGAAGAAGGGAATAGGGGGGGAGAGAAATAGAGGGCGGGGAGGCACAGAAAGAAGAGCAAGAAGGGAGAAACAAAGCACACGGGAAGAGAGACAGAGGGCGGGGAGAGAGAGAGGGGGGGGGGGCGCACAGAAGGAAGAGAGAAGAGGGAGAAGAGTTTGAACTAGCGGAGTTACTTAGGGGGAGAGAAGGCCGCTTCTACCTTACGACCTCCGCGGGGAGATTTATGTGGCCGGTTCCTCTCCTCTCCCCACCCACGCAGACTTTACTCCCCGCAACCATGCTATCCGAGGTCTGGGGGAGAGGGTGGTAGGAGGTGGGAGGAGATGGGAGAAATGGAGATGGGAGGAAGTGGGGGGAGGTGGGAGGAAGTGGGGGGGAGGTGGGAGGAAGTGGGGGGAGGAGGGACGAAATAGAGGAGATGGGAGGAGGTGGGAGGTGGGGGTGGAGGTGGGGGAGGAGATGGGAGGATATTGAGATGGGAGGAGGTGGGAGGAGATGGATGGAGGTGGGAGGAGACTGGAAGAGGTGGGAGGGAGTGGGATAAGATTGGAATATATGGGAGGAGATGGGAGGAGAGAGAGAGAGAGAGAGAGAGAGAAAGAGAGAGAGAGAAAGAGAGAGAGAGAAAGAGAGAGAGAGAAAGAGAGAGAGAGAAAGAGAGAGAGAAAGAGAGAAAGAGAGAAAGAGAGAGAGAAAGAGAAAGAGAGAGTGAAAGAGAAAATGAAAGAGAGAGAGAAGAGAAAAAGACGAAAATCAACAGAGAAACTTCAAAAATCGCAAAACGAACGCCCACTTAAACCAAACTACCCCGCCCCCTCCCTCCTTCCCCCCAGCCCACGGAGCTTCCCCGGCCAACCGTTCGCCCTATAAGTAGAATATATATCAAAATCCCGAAAAGATATGAGAAAAATATGCCTTAAAATAGATATATCCAATTTCACGGACAAGTATGGGTAAAAAATATTCTGAAAAATATTATGTACTCGTATCGTACATTAATCTTTAATAAACTGCAAAGATACACAAAATCTCAGGAATTACGCCCAAAAGAAGAAACTGACCCTTGAAATATTCTCACGCAAAAATATATATCCAAATAAAAGCCTCGGAATAAAGGTACAACCACCAGCCAACTAAAACAAAGAATAAAAAATAAAAAAAACACCAGTAAAAACAAAAGGACTGAATATCCACCCGAAAAATACTCCTCCAAAAGACACGAGAGAAAAGCAAGGGAGCTCCAGGTACGCGAGGCAGCGGCACGGCGGCCGTCATGCGCCGGTGAACGGGCGGAGGCGTTGCGGTGCCACTTTACGTCGCCACCAACTGTCTCCCCAGTGCCACTGCAGCAGCGTGGCAGGGACGGGAGGAAGATACCGGAGAGGAATTACAGAACGCGATAAGTCGGAGACGTTATGAAACTACTACTGGAGAGAAACAAGCGCCAAGGATGGTTGAGAGAGAAAGAGTAATAAAGGCGAGTGGGAAATGGCACCATGAAGATCAAAGTAAGCGGGGAGTGTGATGATCATTTTCTCACGCTAAAAATAGCATTCAGATCCTCTCCCTGCCTCACTCCCCCTCTCCCCCTTACTCCCCGCCCCTCCTGGTACCCTCAAGAGGATTTTCAGCAAAAAGTAATTATGTAAATTTGCATTAATCTCCCCTGGGCCGTCGAGCGTCCAGCTTAAACAAAAAGCAAAGCAAAAAAAACAAAAAACAAATAAATATTACCAGAATGAGAGCCATGACAATGAAGGTTCTGGAATTTGCAACTGACTGGCGGAAGAACGAAGAGTTTCCTGAGTGAAGATGTTTTCACTACTCGTCTCAAGGCGCTCGGGTTCCAGCGTGTGTTAGCACACCCCCTTACATCCCCTCTCACCGTGTTTTCTCTTGCCCTCGCCATTAACTCGCATTGCTCTGAACGGCGGGGCTTCGTCTCTCCCTGTGCTCTTGCCTTCCTGACGGTCGTGTAATTCTCTTTACAATTTGCCGCCGCCTTTTTTCCTCTATCTTTTAGTCATGTTTTAGTGGATAGCTTTTTTTGCTTTCAATTTCCATTCGCGATCAAATTCATAAACAGAGATAAAACTTGTGAATAAAGGAGTTTTGTTTGCATTCGCATTGTAGAACGTCCCGTTAAAATGTTTTGGATTCAATATTCAACGCGAATTTAATTACGGTGCATATTTCAGTGTCAAACAATATTCCATCTATTTTCAAACTACAAAAGTTGTGTCTGAATACAAAACAATAACGCACTTTACACGTTCGCTAAAAGCATGACCCGGTTGTGATTTGAGTACTCACAGTGCACAGAAGAGAAGCGGGGGAAATTCACGCCTTGGCCACCTCTCCAAACTCACCTGAAAGAAAACATCATCAAATTAATTAACAGTTCTCTGAATGAAAATAGTAGGTTTTACATTAATAGAACACAGTCTGGAATAAAGAGGCACACGCACGTTACATATTGCAACCTATGTGCGTGTTCATTCAGATATCATGACTATAAGCATTACTAAAAACGATCTTATTGGCGACTATACTATTTTTCTTGTATCAGCCAACCCCCATGCGATTTCCTGTAGATTATCCTCGTAGAACTCGTCCTCCTTCTACCTTCGTCCTACGTCCTCTCCTCACTCCCCAGCCCTCTCTTTCCCCCACAACTCCTTCATCTCCCTTTCCCCTTCCTAATATTTCTTTCCTCATTACCCTAATCCGCATCCTCTTCTCTCTCCCACAACTTCCCCACACTTCTCTTCCCCTTACCATTCTCCTCAGCCTCCTTCCTTCCTCCTTCCCCACCTTTCTCTCCCCGTTACCCGACTCCTCACCTCCCCCTCTCTCTCACATCTTCTTTTCCCTTTCCCCCACCCGGTTACCCTACTCCTTTTCCTCTCTCCCCTAAAACTTCCCCATATTCCTTTCCTTTCCCCCACCTTTCTCTCCCGGTTACCCCACTCCTCCTCTTCCTCTCTCCCCTAAAACTCCCCCATATTCCTTTCCCTTCCCCCCACCTTTCTCTCCCCGTTACCCCACTCACCCTCCGTCTACCCCCCCTCCCCTTCCCTCCACACACACTACTATCGGCGGTCGTAAAAGGCTCACAAAGTGTAGGTAAGTGGACAGGTAAGTCATGTTAAGTCCTTCCTATGTGCTGCCTCTTAAGCTGAATGGCCGTCCGAGCCACGCGATGGCGCGACACCCCGACGCCTGCACCATCGCCGACACCATTCCCGTCCCCTCACCATACTCCTGCCGCAGCGCCGCCGATATCACGGCCATTCCGATGAAATGCTATTCTTAATGCTCCACCGTCTACTCTTCTTCATCTTCCTCTTCCTCTTCCTCTTCCTCTTCTTCCTCCTAGTCCTAGACCTAGTCCTCCTTCTCCTCCTCCTAGTCCTAGACCTAGACCTAGTCCTCGTCCTCGTCCTAGTCTTCCTCCTTCTCTTCCTTCTATTCTTTCTCCACCTCCTCCTCCAGCTTCGACTTCATCTCAACCTCCGGCGACGAATCTCCAAAACCCAGCCTTCACCTTAGCCTCCTACTCCTCTAAAGCTTGATCCTCCATGCCTCCCCCCTCCACCTACCTAATCACCCCCCCCCCCGCTCCCTCTCTAACACATCCTCCTTCCGTACCATCTCCTCCTCCTCCCCTTCTTTATCCAACTCCCTCTCCAATTCCTCCTTCACAGCCACCTCCACTTCATTCTTCTTTCCCCTCCTCCTCACCATCTTCCACTCCGACTTCTACCCCTAACTCAACTTTCACCTCCTATACCCACTCCTACCCCTCCACATTTTATACCTATTCCTCTACCTCCACCCGAACCTCTTTCCCTAATCCAACTTACACTCCTAACCCCAAACAAACATCTAACCTCAACCCGAACCCCACTTCCACTTCAACCTCCACCCCCTATCAAACCCCATCTCCACCTCCTTCCCGTCCGTCTCTCGAGAGTAAATACTGCAGCACAACTCAACAGGTAAATCCAATGAAGATCAACTCGAGGGAATAAGGCGGATAAAACGCGACTAGTGGGAGGGAGGGGAGGGAAGAGAGAAGGAGCGGAGAAGGGGGGACAGGAGGGAAGGGGGAAAGAGTGAAGGGGGAAGGGGGAAGGAGGAGGAGGGGTAGGGAGAGGAAGAGATGAAGGAAGAGGGGAAAATGAGGAAGGAAAGGGAGGAAAGGAAGGGAGGGGAGGAGAGGGAAGGGGAGCGAAGGGAGAAAAAAAACATGAGTGAAGGAGAGGAATGAAGAAAAGCTGCATAAGGGGGTCACCGACAAGGAAAACGAAATACAACAAAAATGTACGTAACAAATAAGAAAAAACGGAAAGAAAAAGGTTCGAGTTGAATTTTGAAGATTTTTTGTTCTTAAATAATGTACATACATAAACAAGCATAGGAATTATGCCAAAGTATGGGAAGAGGGGGTGGGAAAAAATGAGAGAGAGAAATACGCAAAGAGAGAGAAAGAGAAAACGACATGGGGAGGGTGTTGGGGGGGGGGGGGGGGTAGCGGTCATCCATCATGCCGGTTGGCGGTCGTGGGGACGCGGGCAAACAATGGTTTTATTGGACTCACTACTTCGAAATCTCAAAAAATAGTAGCAACATTTTTCCCCTAAAAGTAAATACAGATCTGGAAAATTTCGGTGGAGATCCATCATGGCGGAGCTGACGTTTAGAGCGAGTGAGAGAGAGAGAGAGAGGGAGAAAGAAGGAGATGAGAGAGTGGAAAGAGAGACAGAAGATGGCAGAAAGAGAGAAATAATACAGATAGAGAGGGGGCCGTATTTGGCATGAGAAGGGAATATATATACAAACAAACAAAGATAAAATAAAATGACGGTCCGACACAAACACACATGAATACAAACACATATAAAAATACTAAACAGTGACAAACAGACAGACAGACATAGATAAGACACAAAACAGATTGACAGAACCAGCCATCCAAAACTCCCACAAGAAATATAAAGTTTTCAGGATTTTCAGGATTGACACCAAAGAGGTTTGGCCGCCATCCAGTCCAACCGGGATCCTCTTTCTCCTTCTCTCCTTTCCTTCTCCCCTCTATCTCCTTCCTCTCCTAAAAAGTATATCCCTCTCCCTCTCTCTCTTAGCTTCCGTGATCACAATATGTCATTACAGCGCCACCTACAACTCGGGGATCTATTTTTTGGGTTGAGACTCGCACTGGTGTTGATCACGTCTGCGGTTGTCTGCTGGGCAGGTTTGGACGGCAAGGAGTGCGTTTTTCTTGACGTATTTATACTTCGTCTTCATTGATTCAGCTCTTTCTATCTCTTTCCTCTCATTTTCTTCTCTATTTCTTCTCTCTCGCTCTCGCTCTCGCTCTCTGGCGCTCTGTCTGTCTGTCTGTCTGTCTGTCTGTCTCTCGTCGCTCTTGCTCTGTCGTCGCTCTCGCACTCCACTTCTTAAACCTATCAATTAATTTATCTTATTCATTTTCATTCCTTTCTTTCGTCCTGTTTAAATCTCGCATCTCACGACCACCCTCTTCCGCCCTTTCCAACCTATTTCCTGTCCTCGTCCTCCTCCCAGAACCTCCACCCCCAACACCCATCCCCCCGATGATCCTTCCCATCCCACGGCATCCGAGGATAACCGCAATCCTCAAGTACAATCCTGCTCTCGCACCAGCGCCGGATTTAATAAGCCTTTCGCTAGTTCCTCGTCCACTGAGCATGCGATCTGACAGGGCGGGACGACGGCAGCGAACGGGGAAGGAAGTGAGGAAGGAGGAAGGAAGGAGGCAGGACTCTTCACGTCAATATTTTTCTTTATCTCTCTCTCTCTCTCTCTTTCTCTCTTTCTCTCTCTCTCTCTCTCTCTCTCTCTCTCTCTCTCTCTCTCTTTATCTCTCTCGCATGTGTGATTTTGTGGGGGTAGGGGATAGGGGGTAATCGAATTAAAAATGGGGAGGAAGGAGAGGAGAGGGAAAAGGAGGGGGAAAGGGGGAAATCGGATAGAGGGCAATGAGGGGAAAGAGAGAAAAGACAGAGCCAGGAAAAGAAGAAAGGGAAAAGGGGAGAAGGGTAGGAAAAGAGAAAGGGAAAGGAAAGATGAGAATATAAGCAAAACGAGTAAAGG
>BOPN01000128.1:144878-154878 GCA_017312705.2 Penaeus japonicus
ACTATTTCTCACCTATCTCATCCCCCGAAATCCCTCCCCATATCCTCCCACAATACCCCCCCCCCCCCCTCGCCATCGTCCACATTCATCCCATTCACGGCCCATAACCACCCATTCCCCTCTCTCCCTCTCTCTACGACCGCTCAGCTCCTCCCGCTCCCTCCTACCATCCCTCCCCCTTCCCCACTCCCTCCTATGACTCCTATGACCCCTCCCCCTCCAACGATCCCACCCCCCTTCCCCTCCCCTTCCTTCGATCCAACGCCCTTCCCCCTCCCCCTCCTTCGATCCAACGCCCTTCCCCCTCTCCCATCTATGACCCCTTTCCCCTCTCCCTCCTATGACCCCTCTCCCTCCTATGACCCCTCCCCTTCCCCCCTACCCCTCAACTCCAACGCCATAACGGCAAAGCTACTGACGACCGATGTCGACCAATGACGACCGCCAAAAACGACCGCCAGCACCGACCGCGCAGAGTGAAAGAACAATGAACACGCGAGGGGAAGTGCGAGCAAGAACGGCGAACGGCGCGCAATAACACGGAGTGGCTCGCAATACCTAAGGCGAGAGAGGGGGGAGGGGGAGGGCCGGGTGAAGAGAAGGGAGGAAAGGCAGGAGAGACACGAGGAAGAGGAGTAGGAAGGAAAAGGAGAGGAGGGGAGGGGGGTGAAGGAGAGGAGGAAGGGTGGGTAGAGGAGTGGAGTGGAGGAAGAAGAGGAGGTGGAGGAGGGGGTGGAGTAAGTATAAGAGGAGGAGAAGAGGAAAGGGTAAAAAGGAGAAAATTGTGTAGAAGGGCGTGGGGAACGATGGCAAAATATACTAGGAACGGGGAGAGGGAGGAGAGGGAGGGAGAGAGAGAGGGAGGGGGGGAGGGAGGGGGGGAGGGAGAGGGAGAGAGAGAGAGAGAGAGAGAGAGCAAAAGAATGAAAATTAGGTTAGGGGACGCAAAACCCTGTTCAAAATGGAGATTAGAAAATGTAACAAAAATGGTTTAAGAAGTAAGAAAGGAAAAACAATCCAAACGAAGTAGTCGGGGGCAATAACAATAATAATAACTTCTGAGACTAATTCACTAAAGCAATCTTCACAAGAATAAAATTATCAAAAATGACCTTGGCCGGGAGACTAAAATTTAAAAAAAACGGAGAGGAGGACAGAAAAGGGGAAGCGAGGGCAATAATAGATAGAGGGAAAAGAAAGAAGGAAAGGGGAAGAAAACAAGCCAGGAGACGAAGGAACAGGTGAGGAGAGAAAGCGAGGAGAGGACTAAGGTGAGAAAGCGAGGAGAGGACTAAGGTGAGAGACCGCAGAAGAGAGAGAAAAGGAAGTATACCGACAAAGCACACAATATGTATCTATCCCCGAAGTGTGGGGGGCGGGGGGGGGATGAGTCATTCAAAGGTAAGGGATTCTTACTATCTCAAACAACATCGCACCAACACACGCCGCTACAGCATAAACTTCACCTCTCTTCTCTTTCATCTTATCTCCACCGAGCTGATAACTGTATCAAAACAGCAATCAAAGAAAACCTTTATCGTGACCGACCAGTACGTTGAAATAAGATCAATTGTAAACAAAATGCCCGATCAAAGGCGAACTGTGAAAACGAAAACAGAAAGAGGTATGGCAAAAAATGCAATATTGGCAATGGGAGCACGAGAAGCAATTCTTTTGACAGCGCCCGAACAAGACACTCAAGCATGCACGGAAACGCGTTCGGCCGTCCTGTAAATATACCAGACCTGAGGTCGCGAAGAACCGTTTTATTGTTGCAGATTGCAGGGTGGAGCAGCTTGCATCGCTCCTTCTCGCTCTCTCTCTTTCCTCTGTCTTTCCGTTCTCCCTATAACTGTCGTCTCTCTTACTAGAGGGTTCTGGGGCGCTTCATGAATGAGTAAGAGAATAGGAGACGGAGGAGAAGAGGGAGAATGAGATAGATAGATAGATAGAGAGAGAGAGAGAGATAGAGAGAGATAATTTACAGATAATTATTAATCATTCAATCAAAAAATATTAAAATCCCAACAATGAACTAAACCTCCCTGCCTTCCTCTCTCTCTCCTTCTCCGCCTCTTCTCTTTCCTCCTCTTTACCCACTCGGCTATTCTAAGAACAATGCTATAGGCCCTCGTAATGCACGAGTCCTCTTTTCTCCCCTGGCCCCCAGTGTCCTCTCCTTAGTCTCTTCTCCATAATCTCCCCAGTCCCCTATCATGATTACCCAGTCCCCTCACAATATTTTCCCTCTCCTTTATCTCCCCAGTCCCAGATTTTCAATCATATGTCCTGCTCTTATCTCTCCAAACTCCTTAGTTCCCTTCTCCCCAACACACAGTCAACGGTCTCCAACCTCCCCAGTCCCCTATCGCTAAGTCTCATGTCCCCAATCTCCCCAGCTCCTCTTCGCAATCCTTCCATTCACACTTCCCCCATCCCTATCCCAATCACCTCTTCCTACACTATCCCCTCTCTCTTCCCTCTTTTTCTCCTCTCTCTTCCCTCTTTTTCTCCTCTCTCTTCCCTCCAATTCTCCTCTCTCTTCCCTCCCTTTCTCCTCTCTCTTCCCTCCCTTTCTCCTCTCTCTTTCCCCCCTTTCTCCTCTCTCTTTCCCCCCTTTCTCCTCTCTCTTCCATCCCTTTCTCCTCTCTCTTATCTTCCTTTCTCCTCTCTTCCCTCCCTTTCTCCGCTCTCTTTCCCCCCTTTCTCCTCTCTCTTTCCCCCCTTTCTCCTCTCTCTTTCCCCCTTTCTCCTCTCTCTTTCACCCCTTTCTCCTCTCTCTTTCCCCCTTTCTCCTCTCTCTTCCCTCCCATTCTCCTCTCTCTTCCCTCCCATTCTCCTCTCTCTTCCCTCCCATTCTCCTCTCTCTTCCCTCCCATTCTCCTCTCTCTTCCCTCCCATTCTCCTCTCTCTTCCCTACCTTTCTCCTCTCTTTTCCCTCCCTTTCTCCTCTCTCTTCCCTCCCATTCTCCTCTCTCTTCCCTCCCATTCTCCTCTCTCTTCCCTCCCATTCTCCTCTTTCTTCCCTCCCATTCTCCTCTCTCTTCCCTCCTATTCTCCTCTCTCTTCCCTCCCATTCTCCTCTCTCTTCCCTCCTATTCTCCTCTCTCTTCCCTCCCATTCTCCTCTCTCTTCCCTCCCATTCTCCTCTCTCTTCCCTCCCATTCTCCTCTCTCTTCCCTCCCATTCTCCTCTCTCTTCCCTCCCATTCTCCTCTCTCTTCCCTACCTTTCTCCTCTCTTTTCCCTCCCTTTCTCCTCTCTCTTCCCTCCCATTCTCCTCTCTCTTCCCTCCCATTCCCCCCTTTTCTCCTCTCTCTTCCCTCCCTTTCTCCTGTTTCCCCATTTTCTCCTCTCTCTTCCCTCCCTTTCTCCTCATTCTTTTCCCTCTTTCTCCTCTCTCTTCCTTCCCTTTCCCCTCTCTCTTCCGTCCCTTTCTCATCTCTATTTCCCCCCTTTCTCCTGTCTCTTCCCTCCCTTTCTCCCCTCTCTTCCCTCCCTTTCTCCTCTCTCTTCCTTCCCTTTCTCCTCACTCTTCCTTCCCTTTTTCCTCTCTTATCCCTCCCTCTCCCCACTCTCATCCCTCCCTCTTCCTTGCCTCTCCCCTCCCTCTTCCCTCCCTCTCCCCTCTCTCTTCCCTCCCTCTCCCCTCACTAAGAACACTTGGCTTTGGAATAACTGGCCAATCGCATCCAAGCAACCTCCATAACATTATTCCATCCCGACGCTCGACATAATCTTGGAGGCTCTTGCTGCCTTGCAAATTCAGCGGTTAACAGCCAGAGGAAAGGGAAGGGGAGGGGGAGTAGGGAGTCTGTCCCACCTCCCTCCCTCCCACACTAGGCGGGGCGAGGGACCGCTGAAAGTTGAAAGTATGAAGAGAAAAAATGCACGAGATTAAACGACCGAATCTTTAAAATCCGAAAGCTTAAAGAGTCTAAAGATCTCGAAAGTCTGAAAGTCCTGAAAGCCAGATGAATCTGGTGGTTTGAAAGCAAGGCTCATTGCAGAAATATCGCTCGCTGACTTGCAACATGCAATAATGCAACCTTCACTCGCCATTTATCTGTTTTAATTCAGATCTTGAGGACTACGTTGTTAGTCCTCCTCCAACACGACCACTTTTCGCTCCCACCTCCTCTATTCGCTATCTCTCTCCCCTTTCTTCGTCTCTTTTCTATTCTTTCTCTCTTTTTTATACTCGTTTCACACTTTCCCTTCTTCATACAATCCAAGCTACTTATTTATTTCCCATTTTCCATTCTCTCCCTCAATCACTCTCACACCCTAACTCTTACTTGCTCACTCACGAAAAGAAACCCGGAGAGGGAGAGGAGATACAAGACCCTCCAAGGAAAAAAGGAGTGAAGAAAAGAGAGAGAAAAAAACGAGGAAGGGAATTACGTCAGATGCACTCGGGGGAAATCACCAGGGGGAATCAGTGGCGCATGAGTTTATATGCGACAGGTATGCGGATAAGGTGAGGATGGAGAGAGGGAGGGAGGGAGGGATAGAGGGAGGGAGAGAGCGTGGGAGGGAGGGAGGGAGGGAGGGAGGGAGGTGGAGGGGAGGAGGGAAGAGAGACCTTTGTGACTTATGGGTGTGCATGTAAGGGGGGAGGGGGGAGGGGGCTTGAGGCAATTGTAAATACGGCATTATTTTTTGTTTTGTTTACTTTACTTAGTACAATAAAAAACACGTTTGATTTTGATGGAGTCGGAAGTTGCGAGTGTTTGAGACTCTCATCTGTGCAAGTTTGTCGGAGAGTGTGTGCGAACATGGCTTTGTCTGCTTCTGTTCCGTTGCCCTGGGGGTGAATAAGGCCCTGTCTTCCTCTGTTTTGTTCATAGCTGTGCCCTGTTCACACCTGTATTCTGTTCATACCTGTTTCCTGTTCATACTCCTGCCCTGTTCACACCTGTATTCTGTTCATACCTGTTTCCTGTTAATACTCTTGCTCTGTACACACTTGTATTCTGTTCATACCTGTTTCCTGTTCATACTCTTGCTCTGTACACACTTGTATTCTGTTTATACCTGTTTCCTGTTCATACTCATGCCCTGTACACACCTGTATTCTGTTCATATCTATTTCCTGTTCATATATATTTCCTGTTCATACTCCCCTCCTGTTCACACCTGTATTCTGTTCATACCTGTTTCCTGTTCATACTCTTGCTCTGTACACACTTGTATTCTGTTTATACCTGTTTCCTGTTCATACTCATGCCCTGTACACACCTGTATTCTGTTCATATCTATTTCCTGTTCATATATATTTCCTGTTCATACTCCCCTCCTGTTCACACCTGTATTCTGTTCATACCTGTTTCCTCGAGAGAAGGAAACTGGAAGGAAGGGAGAGAGGGAGGAGGGAAGGAAGGGAGGGGGGGAAGGAAGGAAGGAGGGGAGGAGGGAGGGAAGGAGGGAGGGAGGGAAGGAAGGAAGGAAAGAAGGAAGGAAGGAAGGGAGGGAGGAAGGAAGGGAGGAGGGGAGGGAGGGAGGGAGGGGAGGGGAGGGAAGGAGGGAAGGAGGGAGGGAGGGAGGGAAGGAAGGAGGGAGGGAGGGAGGGAGGGAGGGAGGGAGGGAGGGAGGGAGGGAGGGAGGGAAGGAAGGAGGGAGGGAAGGAAGGAGGGAGGGAGGGAGGGAAGGAGGGAGGGAGGGAAGGAGGGAGGGGGGGAGGGAGGGAAGGAAGGAAAATTGGGAGGGAGGAAGGGTGGAGAGGTAGAAAGATGGATGGGAGGGAGGGAAGGAGGGAGGAAGGGAGGGAGGGAGGGAGAAAGGGAAGGAGCGAAGGTGGGAAGGGGAAGGGAGGGAAGGAAGGAGGGAAGATGAGGGTGAGGGAAGGAAATATGGAAGGAAGGAAGGATTGTAGATGGAATAGAGGGAAGGCAGGATTGTAGATGGAATAGAGGGAGGGAAGGAGGGAAGATGGGAGTGTGGGAAGGAAATATGGAAGAAGGTATTGAGGTAAGGAGGTGTGAGAGAATGGGAGGAGAGTAGAGCGAGAGAGAGACATGGGAATTTCCTCTCCTACGTACTCTCCGCCTCTCCCTTTCCCCCTCATCCCCCCCCTTTCCCAACCACGCTGTTTACCTTCCTCCACTTCTCCTCTTCCCTCCCTCGCATTCTCCCCCCCTCCTCCCTTCCTAGCCTCTCCAGGTACGCAAGCAGAAGCCACCTGCTAATTGAAGCTCACCTCCCGCGCGGCCCATTTTTTCCGCTATATCCCCCCGAGAGAGAAAACAATAACTGAGAAACCAATTTGGTCGAGTCGTTCCTGGCCGAGGCTTAATTGGGCCAGATAACTTCTGGGGCGAGAGAGGAAGATACATAAGTGGGGGGTAGGGGTAGGGGTAGGGGGAAGGGTAGGGGGAGGGAAATGGGGGGGGTAAAGAGAGAGGGAGGGCAGAGAGAGGGGGGGGTAGATGGAGGCGGTAGAAAAAATGTGAGAGAAAAGGTGTAGGAATAGGAGGAGGAGGAGGAGTAGAAGGAGACTGAAGATTTAGAGGAGGGGGCAGGTGGGTGAAAACAAGAGAGGATAACCTGTGTTGTAATCTGCATATAGTGTGGTAACTGCGAGGGCGAATAGGGTAATAGGGCTGAAATGCGGTGACGCGAGGAAATTGCGGAAATGGGGAAGGCAGGAACGGGAAATATACCAACGGGAGGAAATGCGAGTGAGGAGAACATGGCGACTGAGAGGAGCGCAGTCACATGAAATGAAGAAATGTGGGCACGGCTTGGGGAGAAATGGCAATGGAAAGCTGCGTGGAAATTGAGGATACGACCTTGGCTTGCTCTTGATAAGACGCCCCTTCTCTTTGCCTGTCTGTATGGGTCTGTCTGCGCGTCTGTCTGTTTCTTTCTCTAGCAGTTCAGACAAGTCATGCATGCCTTAGACAAGACACGCATGCCCTTTTCTCCCGACGAGACTACGAGCCGTTGTCTGGACATGACTGTCATAGCAACTGCCGAACACTCGCCCGACTTGTTCTTGTATTCAGCATATGACATGACTTGGGTCTTGAGAAGCGTTTTTGCCCTTTCCTTCGATTTTAGAGACTTCGTCGTTACTTGGCGATTCTCATGATTATAAATGTTAAAGCTGCATATGTCAAAGAGAATGCGGACTCGGGAAATTTGTCTCCATTTCATATTCTATTTCTATTTTTGTCTCCCTCTGTTTCTGCTTCTTTGTGTGGTCTGGCTTTGTGTCAAACCACTCTACACACACAGCTTCAAGAGATGAAATATGACAATGAAAAAAACAAGCACAACAACAAAAATGAATTTAAAAAATGTATAAACGTTGGAGACAAACCACCTCGGCGGACAAAGACATCAAAAGAAGACCAAAGACGACAATAAAAAAAGAAAGAGGGCGACAGAGAGAACAAAAGAAGACAAGAGTAAGCCGGGACGACCCAGAGGACGCCGACGACCAAGGACAAACACGCCGGAGAAGGAGACACCCGAGAGCAAACACATCCCGAGGTCGGCCAGACTTCACGATGACGGCGACGCGAGAGGGGATGCGAGGGCTCCAAAATAAGCGTCAGGTTAGGTCTAATGCGTTCTATGCCTAATAGGTCTAATGCGTTCTTTTCCATTACAAGGCTGAACTAACTCAAGCGGCTCAGAGACAGACGAAATTGTGACTGGCATACAGGCAGACTAATGGAAACATAACGACGTAGAGACATGTGGCAGACGAAGGAACAGCTCGGAAGGAGAAGCTGGCTAGTAAAAAGTCGATCAAATGACTGGCAGGAAATGAGAAATAAGAAAACCCACAAAATATAAAACTTACGTCAGCGGAGACATAAATAAAAGACGAGTGTCAAGTACCACTCGATAGAGACGTGACACCTAATGACACACGAATAACGTGTATAGGCAAATACATCTACACACAAACAGACTTTCGTCAGCCTGTCTACACCCACACCCACGATATAAAGGAACACAGACACATAATAGAGGTACACACACACACAAAGGGCCAAGGCAACCTCCATAGCATTACCTTCACGACGGGAAATCAATAGGAGAAAAGAACAGATATTGTACACACAAGACCTTTTCTCAGCGTCGTCTATAACAAGCCTGTACTCCAGCAACGCCACCACCACAAAAAAACACTCGTCATTATTTAAGGAGAACAGAAAACAGAGGAAGGACAACAAAAAGGGGGAAATGAATAAGCGAAGATAACAGAAAACAAAGAGCGAAAGGCAAACGGGTAGAGGAAGGAGCTCGGGAACCAAATCCAAACAAACAGATAGCAGCCAAATTTCAAGAAAATAGATGACAGCAACCCTAAACCAAGAAAACATAGATAAATAAAACATAGGTAAAGAACAAGAGAAAAAAAACAAGAGGGAGGAAAAAGCTTCCCAAATCCAAGAAAATATCAAACGACCGCAACCTTACGCACGCAACCCACGCAGTAAATATCGGCAACTAGAACTGCACCTAAAACTACATCAGCTACAACAGAATCCCTCAAGTGGGGTGGGGGGGGTACATTACAATAAAGAAAAATACAGTTATCAATCTTAACATTCAAAACAAACTACATTCTACTTTCGCTAAGGAAGGTCGTTTACATATAGCTGCTATGTCGGGTATTCAGCAAGGGATATAATGACCTTTTCGTAATAGGCATAAGAAGGGGGTCGAAGGATAGGAGGAGAGGGTAAGGTATGATAAGATCAAGGAGGGCTTAGCTGGAAGATCACGCGGGATCACGTCGGATCGAATAGGGAGTGCCGGAATCGAGTCCTACGGGATACTTCAGGATTGGATAGTTTCGAGGACCTGATAAAGTAAATATCGCCGGAGGTGGTCTGAATGGGGGTAGATGAGTGTGTGAATGGTGTGTGAATTGGGTGTGAATAGTGCTGGACGTAGGCGTAAACCGGGGGTGTGACCGAGGGTATGAAGGCGAGAGTGAACGTGGGTGTGTCTATCGCTGTCCTTCTCTCTTTCTCCCTCTTTGCTTGCATTTCCCTCCCCTCTCTATCTATCTATCTCTTTCTCTCTCCCTCCCTCTGTCAATTTCTCTCCCCCTTTCCTAATATCACCATCTCTTCCCCTCTTCTTATCGCCCTCTCCATTTCTCATTCTGTTCACTCCTACCCCTTTTCTTTTTCCCTCTTTCCATCGATGTCCCTATCCCTTTCTCCCTTGGCCCATCCCTGTTCCCTTTCTTCCTCTGCACATCCCTGCCTTTTTCACTTTCTCCCCCTCTCCATTTTTCTCCATTTCTCTTTCTCCCTCTATAAATCCCTGCCCTTTCCTTTTCTCCTTATCTCCATCCCTCTCCCTCTCCCCATCTCCTCTCCGTCCCACTGAAAAGCCGGGCATCCTCTTGTGCCTCATTAGCAGTGCACACCTGACATGTGTGGCATGCGACCGCTATGCCTGGGGACATCACGTCTACCATATTAAATTCAAAGAATCAAATTCAGAATATCAGATTAGCAAATATCAAATTAAGATCGGCCGGAATAGCGGGTACGCAGCCGGTACCTTTTTCCCGCGGGGGAGAGTCGTTTCATAGTACGCACGAGCACGATGCGTCGTTCACTTTACGCCATTATTACGCAGCTGGTTACAAAGATGATATTGACTAAGTGAGAAAGTGAGTGGAAATAAAAACAAAGAAAATAAAACAAAGGAAAACAACAGTGAGAACACGAGTGGAAAATAATACACAGAAAAATGATAACAACAACAGCGAAAAACGGAAATATCATGAACAGGATATTGATTATGACTATCAATAAGACAAAAACAAGAACACAAACAACAGTATGAGAATAATTCTCGTCTACAATTACAACAGCAACAGCAAACATAAATCCACAGCAATCGCAATGCCTCCAATGTAATCAACCTCACAAAACAAACAAACAAAATATACCCACAATCCCCTCAGAGCAACTAACAACGCAGAGCCAACAATAACAACAACACAAAACAAGAATAGACAA
>BOPN01000128.1:157378-162378 GCA_017312705.2 Penaeus japonicus
ACCCGTCAGAGAACCCTCCCCCCTCCCCACCCCTCTTGTGTCCCTCCGTAATGACATTATGCAAACTAAGTTTCCCTCGCCCCTCCCACACCTGCCATAAAACAGGTTAGCGTGGGAGGAGTCGACCCGCCTTCAAGCAGTCCTCTTTCTCTATATTTGTTTATTTCTTTCTTTCACGCTCTCTTCCTATCTCATTCCTTCCACGTTATTCTGTTCGTCCACGCGTTCCTTCCAGTCATCCTTCTTCCTTGTTTTTCTTTTCTTTCTGTCTCCTCGTCGAAGGATGACTCGACTAAATTTTAGTTTTATCTCTATTTCTGTCTCATTCTCTTGTCGCTACACGAACACCATCAAGACGAAGGCTGCCTGCATTTCTAACTCTGTCCATACCACCAACACTGCCAAGCACCGCCACCACCTTCCCCTCTCCTCCTGTCTTGCACTTCCCTCAACAGACCTGAGCTCGCATACGTTACCCCTCACTGCCCTTCCTTCCCCCTCGCTTCCCTGCCTTTTCAAATCTATGTTCCACACGATCTTCTCCTCTTCGTCTCTTCTCTTCCTTTCACTTTGGTTGCTCTCTATTTTTTTTCCTATTCTAATTCGTTCCTCCCGTTTCTCTAACTCTACCTCGCATTCTCTCTACTTCCTCCCTTTCCCTCACTCCGACTCTCACCGTCTCCCTCTCGTTAATATTTCCCTCCCTCCCCTCTCTCACTCTCACCCTCACTCTCTCTACCTCTTACCTCTCGGTCTCCCTCTCCCTCTCATCATTTCTCTTTCCAAAACGCTCCTCTCCTTGATTTCCCCTCCCTCTCCCTCTACCCCTCTCTCTCTCTACCTGTCTCTCTGTCTCTCGCTCTCTCTCTCTAGCTATCCCTATCCCTACTCCTTTACCTATTCTTAAACTTTTTACTCTCCCTTTATCCCTTCCCCCGTCCCAAAACCTTCATTTCCACTCCCCATTCCACCCTCACTCGCCCTATCACCTCTCCCCATTCAAAAGACCCTGCCGCCGCCGCTGCCGCCGCCGCCGTTCGGTCGCCATTCAGAAGGGAAAGTTCGCTGAGTCTGATGCCTCTCCTTCCTCCTCCTTCTTCCTCCTCCTTCCTCTTCTTCCTCACATTGTAGTGTTGCTTTCTCGTGATTATGCTTGTTATTGTTTGGGTTTCCTCCTTTTCCTTGCCCTCTTCCTTTTCCTGCTTCTATTCCCTGGTTCAATAATTCCATCCTATTGCTCCTCCTTTCCTTTTATTCATTTTTTCCTCCATTCTTCCTTCCTTTCCGTTTTCTCGTCTTCTTTTTCATTTTTCCAACATTCTCTCTTTCCTTCCTTCCTTCCCCTTTCTTTCTTTTCTCTTTTCTCCTTTCTTTCTTTCTTCCCTCACCTCACCTCGCACTCCACTTCCTCCCAGTTCCCACCACCACCTCCAACCGCTATCTCCACCTCCACTTCCAAACCCCTACTTTCCAGCTCCACCTTCACCTCCCCCTGTAACCTCCAGCCTCAACCTCCTCTCTTGCTCTCCGACCTCTACCGCCAACCTCTTACAGCCAACTACATCTTCAACCTCATCTCTCGTCAACTACACCGTTCACTTCCACCAACTATCTTCCACCTCCCCTCCGCCCTCCGCCCTCCGCCCTCCCTCTCCCCTTTCCCTCCCTCTCTCCTGCCCCTCACGTTCCCCTCTCTTCTCCCTCCCCCTCTCCTGCCCCCCCCCTTACCCATCCACCTCCCCCTCTCCTGACTCTCCTTCTTCCTCTTCCTTCTCTTCCCTCTCTTCTTCTTCTTCTTCTTCTTCTTCTTCTTCTTCTTCTTCTTCTTCTTCCTCCTCCTCTTCCTCCTCTTCTTCCTCCTCCTCCTCTTCCTCCTCTTCCTCCTCCTCCTCCTCTTCCTCCTCCTCCTCCTCCTCCCCATTTTTTTTTTTTTTTTATCCACATTGGGGTAATTTTCGTTTCCATGATATTATCCCATGGTTGTTGATTTTGTCTTTTTCTCTTCTCTTTCATATGTGTTCCTGTTCTTCCATCTCCTCCTACTTGTCTCTTCTCTCTCCCATTTCATTATTTTCCTTCTCCTTTTTTTCCTTCTAATTTTCCTTCTTCTTCTTCTTCTTCTTCTTCTTCTTCTTCTTCTTCTCCTCCTTCTTCTTCTTCTTCTCCTTCTCCTTCTCCTTCTCCTTCTCCTTCTCCTTCTCCTTCTTCTTCTTCTTCCCCCTCCTCCTCCTCCTCCTCCTCCTCCTCCTCCTCCTCCTCCTCCTCCTCCTCCTCCTCCAGCCACTCTCCTGGTTCGGTCGAGGCGCTATCACATCCTTATTCGATTTGTTACCGGCATTACCCATAATAACTCGCATGCTGAAGGTTTCCCGCCCTGTTAGTGCTCTACTCACCGGCAAATATTACGCGGGAGACTCGCTAGCATGTATACTCGAAGGAAGAAAGAGAGAAAGAGAGAAAGAAGGAATGGATGGAAGGAAGGAAGAAAGGAAACCAGAAGAAAATCTATTCATCAGGTCAACCATCTATCCAACCTTTATGCATCTCTCTATTTATCCGTCTATCTATCTGTCTATTCATCTATCTATCTATCTATCTACATATTTATCTATCTATCTGATGCATCTGCTTGTGAAGGCTCCTATACGTCATACTCTCAACGTCTTTCGTAGAGTCTCCTCTTGTCTTTATATTCTCCTTTCTCCTCTACGTTACTTCTTTTTTCTTTACTTTCCTTGTCACTCCGCTTCTATTCCTTTCGCCAGTTCAATCTTCTTTCCTACTCTCCTTCTCTTTCCCTCGATCTGCCTATGCCTCTCCCTCTGTATTTCCTCTTTCTTTCTCTCTTCCATTGTATCTTTCTATACGCCTGTCTTCGCGCTAGTGTGCGTCACCTTCCATGCGTCATATGTTTTGCAAAGCTTGATCGAGCTGTCCCCCGACCCCCCTTCTCTCGTTTATCCAGTATTCACGCAGAACACTTTCTTCGTCTGCCCTACGTCTCTGCGTCTCTGTCTTTGTCGCTGTCGCTGTCTCTATCGCTGTCTCTGTCGCTGTCTCTGCCACTGTCGCTGTCTCTATTGCTGTCTCTGTTGCTGTCTCTATCGCTGTCTCTATCACTGCCTCTGTCTCTGTTAAGTGGCTGGTAAAGAGGGATAGAGGTAGATGAAAAGAGGTAGAGAAAAAAAGAGAGGGGAAAGAAAGGAAGGAGAAGGAGATATAAAAGAAGGAGGGGGAGAAAAAGGAAGAGGAGTGAGAAAAGGGGAGAAGAAGAGAAATGGAAATAGGAGAAATAAAGGGAGAAGGGGGGATAAAGGAGGAAAAAAACAGAAAGAAAGGAAGAAAGAAAGAAATAGAAAAAGAAAGAAAGAAAGAGAGAGAGAGAGAGAGAGAGAGAGAGAGAGAGAGAGAGAGAGAGAGAGAGAGAGAGAGAGAGAAAGACAGAGAAAGAGAGAAGGAGAGCGAAAGAGAGAGAAAGAAAGACAGAAAGAAAAAGAGAGAGAGAGAGAAAGGTGTGTTTGAATGCATTTATGCCCGCGTGTGTGTGTGCCCGAGTGAGCCTTCACGTGTAGCGAGAAGGGGAAAGGTGAAAGAATAAATCTCTGCAGACTTCGCTCACACCCCGCGGCCGCCGTGACTAAGAATAGCACGAATAATTAAACCCAAAGGAGAACTAACGCGATTATAAAAAGAAAAAAAAATCAAATCGATTCCACAAAGATCCTGAAAATGAGAAGAGAGAGAGAAAGAATAAAGAGAGAGAGAGTGAGCGAGTGAGTAAGAGAAAGCAAGGAAGCGGGAAGAAGTCATGCAAGCGGTGATGAAGGTGCCATGCAATGCAGTCGTTATTACGGCCCAGGGAGTGCTGGCTGGCGTGACGCAGTTCATGAACGTTCAAGGCCGCGCCAGGGTATGTGCGGGCGGCCAAGGAAAAATTGCGCCTTGCTACCCAGGCCCAGCGAGCAGGTGACGGGCGTAGGTGACGGGCGTAGGTGACGGGCGTAGGTGACGGGCGTAGGTGACGGGTGACGGGCGTAGGTGACGGGCGCCGGGATGCCGGCTTCAACTACGGGATCTTCCATGTTTTACGAAAGCACAGTCCCGCAGGCCACGAGCCCACGCTCTCCCTTTCGTAAATATATGGGATTAATACACAAAGAGAAAGCCAGATACAGATACATGTACACTGATAGGCACACACAGATACAGACATAAACGCACACTTAGACAAATACATGATATGTTTTACATATTCGTACGTGCACGCGCAAACAAACAAACAAACAAACAAACAAACAAACACACACTCGCGCGCGCGCATACCACGAACAAACCTTCCTGTCTTCCTCTGCATTCTTAAACATACCGAGCCCTGCCTGGCCCCACTTTAAGCAGTTTTCGGGACGGTAAGTAATTGAACCATTACCTCATGCACAATGGACAAGCGAGTGAATGTGGAGACAAAGAAAGAGTGAAGGCTGACCGTGGACGCAGTGAAACGAAACCCGATGAGCAAGTAGGCCTACATGATCAAACACCTGGCCAAAAATAATAAACGAGCGAGACAGGTGGGACACGTAGATAGCGCGTGTAGCGGGGGAGTTTGCCGGGTCATTTGTCCTTGCGGGGCTTCACTGACGTTGCTTCTTTCACTCCCCATTCCCCACTACCCCTTCTCCCCTCTTCCCTTCCCTTCTTTTCCCCTCCTCTTCCTTTCTTCCTCCTTCTCTAAGTTTTCCTCCTGCTAACTTTTTTTTTCTCTTATCCCTTTCTTTTTCCTCTTCCCCTTTTTTACACCTTTCACCTCTTCCTCTTCACCCCTTTTCTAACTCTCTCCTTCCTCCCCCAATACCTCTTCCTCCGACCCACACACCTACCCGCACTTGCCGGTCTTGCAAAACATTGGTTGTAATTTGTACCGTTCACCTGAGCACTTTATTCTATTTACTCTCTCGCCCACGTGAACTAGCTTCCGAATCCTTCTTTGCAACCTCATGCTA
>BOPN01000128.1:167378-172378 GCA_017312705.2 Penaeus japonicus
AGAGCCAGAGAGGGGAGAGCAGATAAAGGAGACGAACGACAGAAGGGAAAGAGAAGACGACCAGGAGGAGGAAAAAGGCGAGAATATCAATCCGAATAACGGCGGTATTAAGTGGCCAAGTTCAGTCGTTAAGTGTGGCGAGATCCGTTCATAATGGGGTCACGCGCACGTGATCTCCCCTTCTATTAAATGTGTCCAGTTATTAAATTCATTTTTTTTTTTTTTTTTTTTTGCAAAAATCAAATGCATCGAATGAAATTGATATCGAAAACCCTCTGAGCATAAAATACAAAAGCACAATTAGCTTGAAGTGTAACTCACTTCGTGCACATCAGAGGGTCCTTCGATTGGTTAAAAATACTTTGATATATATATATATATATATATATATATATATATATATATATATATATATATATATATATATATAAATTTTTCAAAAGGAATATCTGTAAACAAATACGGTTTGCTTATGAAAGCAATTTATTTCAAAACAAAGTTACTCATTCACAACATATAAAAGTAATCAATCTACATAACGACGAAATAACGTAATCTTTAAAATAACAATCAAACCAACGATAAGTAATATCTAAAATAATAGTTATAACAACTTTTCCAAACATATAAAAGTCATAAACTTCACCATTCTTTTCTCACGTGCGAGAACTAAGCTTTACTCCTAAGATTAATACCAAACTGCCGAACTTCGCTGACGATATTAACGAACTTGCTAATTTACGAACTCACAATCTTCCTCCTCCTCTCCTTCCTTCAATCTTCTAGGGACTTCCCCCCCCCCCCCTCCCCTTTTGCTTCAACTTTGAAGTCGAACGTGACAACTTGGAAACCCAAAATAACTAGAGGATAAACAATAGAAAACAAATTAATAGGAATAATTTGAATACGAATATCTCCACGGTACACAGTTCGTTATCGTGTATATGTTGTCCTATCGGCTAATCCTCTCTACTATCCCTTTCCTTTAACACTCATATTTTTCTTCCTATATCATATCATTTTCCAACAATTTCATATCAATTTCTTTCCATCCTACATTTCTTTCCTGTGATATTTACTTTCTTTCTTTCCTTTTCCTAGCATCACTTCCCTTTCCTTAACATAATCTTCCTCCTCACCCTCCTAACATCACCTCCCTCACCCCCTTCCTAACATCATATTCCTTTTCCTCTTTCCTCCGATACCCTTTTTTGACTGATAAAAACCGCCCTATTACGCATCGACGACTTTGCAATCCCATTTCCCGAAACGTGCAAAACAATCCACTATTCCTCCATCCTCTTAACAAGACAAGAGCGCTCTCCTCCATCCATCTACTTGGACCCCGCCAGCGTCAGAACTTCCTTCCCCCTAATCCAAATCAATGGCCAAAACTTCCATCATCTCCGTCACAACTACTTCCAACAGCAGCGTCCACCCAGCAGAAACAGAAGCAGGAGCATCGTCCGACGGACGAAATTCGTCTTCTAAATTACTACTCTACCAACTTGGGCGATCAGACACACGCACAGTCGCATATCCACATCTACACATACACATACACATACACATACACACACACACACACACACACACACACACACACACACAAACACACACACACTCGGACCAAGCAAAGTGTACCTCCTCCTCTCGCTCTTTCATTCGACCTCTTCGTCCTCTCCGGACCGAGCGAAAATGGCAATGACACTCGTCTATTCTGTAATTGCTTATGGGTCTGCGATTCTTTTTTTGGTTTTGCTTTTTCTTGATTTTATCTGGGCTGCTTCTGGTCACGTTAATGTCTCTGTCTCTCTCTCTCTTTTCGAACATGATTTTTTTTCTTTTATTTCGTCGCGTTAAATAAAGAAAGTGATCGAAATTCATATCTCTTCACATCAGTAACGCAATAACATCCTTTCAAATGAAGTGACAAATCCTCACATTATGATGACGTCACGAAGAGGGATTACGGTCCCTCCGCATCACCGTCAGCGGGAAATCCTTCTTCCGAGCAGGCAAGACGATCATCTTCCAGACGTTTCTGCTTCTGCTTCTTCTGCTGCTTCTTCTTCCTCTTCCTCTTCCTCTTCCCCTTCCCTTCCTCTTCTTCTTCCCTTTCCACTTACTCTTCTTCCTCTCCCTCCCTTATTTTATCCCCCCTTCCCTTCATTTTTTCTCATTACCACTATCATCCAAAGATTCTTGGCCTCCTCGTCTTCCTCTTCTTTTACCGTGACTTCTACTCATCTTCACTTATAATTATTCTAGCCAATTATTCCCCTCCAGTTTCCTCCTCTCATCCAACCCCCACCACCGCTTTACGCAAACAAGGAAAAAAATGATGGAAAAACATCCCAAGTCCGTCCTCCTTGTTTACTTGTCATTAGTCCCAACTCGAGTTTATCCTCCGACAGATGCTTCTGCTGGATCAAAAATATGAAAATGAGCCGAAAACAGAAAAAGCGCAAATGCCTTTTCAAGTTTTCCCTCTTTCATCCTTTCATCTTTTTTTTTTTTTTTTTTGCTATTTGCAATCATATTTACTCTGGTTTCCCTGTTTCCACGTGTATCTTATTAGCAACCTTATCTGCATATAAAATAAACGTGAACACAAATCCTTCCTGCGAGTGTGGGCTAAGCCCAAGAATCAGGATGGCTGATTCCGTGATGCAACACAGGCTCATGTCTGTCAATATATGCCTTGAATCTCGATGGACTGATTCTCTGCTTGCCAATCTGCATGTTCGCCCGTGTGACAAGCATTGATCAATATGATCCCTTTGCTGTGTTTTCGCCTTGTTTTCCTCTCGGTTTTCCCCTTTTCATTTTTACACTTTCCAAACTCTCTCTCTCTCTCTCTCTCTCTCTCTCCCTCTCTCTCTCTCTCTCTCTCTCTCTCTCTCTCCCTCTAGGGGGTAAGGGATGGGAGGTAGGGGGTAAGGGATGGGAGGTAGGGGGTAAGGGATGGGAGGTAGGGGGTAAGGGATGGGAGGTAGGGGGTAAGGGATGGGAGGTAGGGGGTAAGGGATGGGAGGTAGGGGGTAAGGGATGGGAGGTAGGGGGTAAGGGATGGGAGGTAGGGGGTAAGGGATGGGAGGTAGGGGGTAAGGGATGGGAGGTAGGGGGTAAGGGATGGGAGGTAGGGGGTAAGGGATGGGAGGTAGGGGGTAAGGGATGGGAGGTAGGGGGTAAGGGATGGGAGGTAGGGGGTAAGGGATGGGAGGTAGGGGGTAAGGGATGGGAGGTAGGGGGTAAGGGATGGGAGGTAGGGGGTAAGGGATGGGAGGTAGGGGGTAAGGGATGGGAGGTAGGGGGTAAGGGATGGGAGGTAGGGGGTAAGGGATGGGAGGTAGGGGTTAAGGGATGGGAGGTAGGGGGTAAGGGATGGGAGGTAGGGGGTAAGGGATGGGAGGTAGGGGGTAAGGGATGGGAGGTAGGGGGTAAGGGATGGGAGGTAGGGGGTGAGGGATAGGAGGTAGGGGGTAAGGAAAACTGAAAAGGGTAAGGAATGGAAAGAGGTAGGGGTAGGTTAGGTAAACGAGTGTCCCAGCACGAGTCATGGATACCGCATTTCTAAGAAATCTTCGCCGCGGGTGAATCCGCTACAAGACTCCTTTCCGAGTCTATATACATTTTCACAACCCCCTCCCCCAACTCCTACCCTCCTCCTCACACCCCCGATATAATCTTCCTCTCTTTTTCCCACTTCCCTGACTTAAACTCCTTTCCCTCCTTTCCCACTTTCCTCCAGTCCTTCTCTTCCTCTCCTCTTCCTATCCTCCAGTCCTCCTCCCCTCCTCCGCCTCTCCCCCTTTTTCCCACTTCTGTCCAGCCCTCCTCCTTTTCATCTCCCTCCCCCTCTTTCCCACTCTCCTTCAAACCCCCTCCTTTCCCTCCTTTCACACTCTCCGTTCCGTCCTTCTGCTCGCACTCGCCGAACATGTTTCCACTCGAACGACCGCTCACTCTGCCGCTTAAACTCGTAATTACAGAAACTTTGAGAACACCTCTAACGGACGGTGGCCATCTTGTGTCGTACTTTGGTTCGATTCCCTCTTCTGCCGTGTCCACTCTACCTTGCTTCCTTCCTTTATTCACCCTTTTATTTTTCCATTTTCCCTTTCGCTCGTTCGCTTCTTTCTTCCTTCCTTCCTCCCTTCTTTTCTTTTCCTCTTCTCATCCCTCTTTTCCCTCACCCAATCTGCTTTTCTTCTCCCTATTATTAATTTATCCGTTCTTTCCTTCATGATACCCTTCCTTCATCAATATATTCATTTATTCTTCACTCTTCTACCTCCTCTATTCTTTCTCCCGATCTCTCTATTTGTTAATTTTTTTTTCCTTTCTTTTCTTTCTTCCTCTTCCTATCTTCCTTTTTTTCCTTCCTTTCTTGTTTCTTTCATTCCTTATCCTTTTCCTGCTTTTTCGCCTGTCTGTACCTGTTTTTTCTGTTTTCCTTTTCGTCACTGTTTTCAGATCTCTTCATCTGTGGTTTCCTACTCCAACGTTTACTTTCAATTTATGTTTCTTCTTTCATATCCTCTTATCGTATTTTATCATTACATAAATAAAGGCTGTGAAAAAAGACGGCAATATACTGAAAAAAAAAAATCTTTTAACATTTAAACAGTGGAAAAAAGTCTAAATTCACCATCGTCATCCCCCCCCCCCCCCCAACGCTCTGGCTTCATACGAATTGTCTCTAACGAAAAAAGAACACTTGCGTTCTACTTTTCAAGGTCAAAGTCCATCCCTCTTTCCTCTTCCCTTTTTCTACTCTTTCCCTCTTCCCTCCTTCCCCTCCCTCCCTCACTCACTCACTCGAAAACACTCAACGCTTGCGTTAACCGTGTCGTGCTTAGGCTTCAAGGTCAACCTCGTATCAACCTTAAAATGGTAACCTCTCCTACACTTAACCATCACTCTAGCAAAAGTTTAGAATACGAATAGTTAAGTTATAAAGTTATAAAGAGAATGGTTGAAAAGGCCAGAAGCCG
>BOPN01000128.1:187378-189878 GCA_017312705.2 Penaeus japonicus
TGAACAATCCCCCCCCCCCCCCTTCCCGACCCCTTCCCCACCCCTTTCCTCCCCTCTTTACTCGTCCGCCTCTGAACACCCTCACCCCATCCCCCTTCCCCACCCCTCCCCTATCCTCTCTCCTCACCTCCGTGTGAACAACCCCACCACTCCCCTTCCCTCCCTCCTCACCCACCTGCGAACACCACCGCCCCCAACCTCTTCCACCCCCTCCCCCACTCACCCCACCTCGCCACTCCCGAGGTACAAGCCACGCTGCGCCTTCTCAGTTCTAATACTTCGTCTCCTTTGTTTGTTTGTTTAACTCTTACACGGATTTTGTTTAAGAATTATTTTTTTCAAAGTGCTCTGTATGTGTGTGTCTGCCTCCCACCTTGTCTGCTTGCTTGCTTGCATACCTGCCTGTCTGCCTGTGTGTCTGTCTGTGTGTCTGCCTGTGTGTCTGTCTGTGTGTCTGTCTGTCTGTGTGTCTGTCTGTCTGTGTGTCTGTCTGTCTGTGTGTCTGTCTGTCTGTCTGTCTGCTGCCTGTCTGCCTGTCTGACTGTCAGCTTGTTTGCCCGTATGTGTGTTTGTTTCTTTGTCATTAGCATCTCTTTTGTGTGGTAATGCAATGGATCCACAAAGAATAATTAACATTTTTGTCACGCATATGGTTTTTGTGTACTTTGCTTTGTCGTATGCATGCAAAACAGGACCAAGTAATGTCCCTCATCCGTCAGTCAAAGCTCGTATTTGCAATGTTAGTCATAAATAAATAAATCAGCATATAAATATATATTAATAAACAAAAATAACAAGTAAACACATCTATTTACATCTCTCAATCCAGTCGAATTCGCAAAATCTATCTACCTATCTGGCTCGTCACTCGAGTTCGCCCTTCCCGAGTCAATATGTCTCTGCGTGTCTGTGATTACGGATGTCTGCCAGCGTGTCTGCTCGTCCGACTCTCCTTTGGTTGCAACCCAGTTTTGCGTCTCGACATCAGACACTTGCATTAACGTCTCTATCTGATATTCGATTTGTCTGACCTTCTTTTTCCTTCTTGCGTGTTTTGTTCCCTTCTTATTTAGCCTCTTCCTATTCTTCCTTCAACCCTTAATTTATTATTATTGTTATTTTAATGTCTCTCCTTCTTATTCCCTATTTTGTGTTTTATTTCCGTCCTTCCTCCTTCACTCCTTCCTTTACGTACTCATCAGTCTCTCTCTTATCCTTTCTTCTGTGTTTTATTCCCGTCTTTCCTTAATTCCGTTTCTTCCTTCACTCCTTCCTACCTTCATTTATCTGTCCTTGATATCAATTCTCAAAAGAGTGACTGACCGAATGGCTGACCAGGACGAAGTGACTGACCGTGAAAATTCTACCGACTTACTCGAATTACATTTTTACTTCTTTCTTTTTCGTTTTCTTTTTTTTACATCTGTCACGAAACCAACGTGAAAGCCAGACGCTGACCGACTAAGACGACCATTAACTAACCACAACGATGACGGGGATGACGGTATTGATAACGACGGTGACCGCGCAAGAAGTCTCCTAGGCACGTCCGAGGGGGGGGGAGATGTAAGTGGCACTGGAAGAGACGCGTAGATTGATAAACCGATGAAAAAAAAACTGATGGAGGTAAATGAATAGATACATAGAGAGAGATAAACTGATAGATGTATAAAGAGATAGATATATATAGACAGATAGATAGATGGCTAGATAGGTGAATATATAGAGAGACAGATAAGGAGACAGAGAAGTGTACAAAGAGAACGATAGAAAAAGGGCACAGGTGGCGCCTCGTCACCGATGAATCACACCACCTTGTAATTGACAACCAATGAACCAAGCACCTCTTGTTGGGAGCTAGGGACCTTTCGTACGTTTACACAAATACGTATATACTTCGAAACACACACACACACACACAAATACCTAACAAACATAAAATCTCCTAAATACATTCTCACACGCAAACTCAAAGCTTACACCACGTTTACTATGACGCAGAGAACAACACCGCGTGCAAACGATAACGTAAACAAATCAGTAATAATACACTGCCACGAACGACTGAGTGACGCCAGAGGAACGATAATCAGCCCCTCTAACCCCCCACCCCGCCACCCAATTTCCCTCTCTCCCTCCCTGTCCCTTCCGGAGTTAAGTAGGGTGAAGGGGGAGAGGTTAGGAATAGGCGCTTTCATCGGTACTTTCCAAAACATAACCTCGTGTTATACGAATACCACTTAAAACATAAAAAAAAACAAGCAAGCACGTGTTCGAGGTGAGTCGATGCCACCATAACCTGTTCATACGGTCGGCTGCCTCCTATCCCACAATATCCGCGTCATCGCACACTTCTGACTAGTACCGCACCGTCAGACGCGGCTTGATCATCGAACTGTCCGTCGCGCTACCGGATATGAAGGCAGGCTACCATCATTTCCTATCGACTGCCATACAACCTGTGTTTGCGCGGTGTGTGTTCGCGGGTTGTGACGCGCAA
>BOPN01000128.1:199878-209878 GCA_017312705.2 Penaeus japonicus
ACAGTAATATGCTAGTGATTACCGTGGTGATGATGCTGAGGGTGATGATGGTAAGGATGATGTGATAAGGGGAAGGGGAAGGCGAAGGGGAAGGGGAAGGGGAGAGGGAAGGGGGAAGGGGAAGGGGAAGGGGAAGGGGGGAGGGGAGAGGGGAAAGGGGAAGGGGAAGGGGAAGGGGAGGGGAGAGGGAAGGGGAAGGGGGGAGGGGAAAGGAGAAGGGAAAGGGGAAGGTGAATAGGAATAGGAATAGGAATGGGAATGGGAAAGGAGAAAGGAAAGGAAAAGGAAAAAAGGAAGAAAGGGAAATTGGAAGGAGGCGTAAAAAGACCTGAAAGAGCCAAAGAGCAAGCGTCGTAGAGGATAGAAAAGGAAGACGAAGAGGAGAAAGAGGGGAAAACTAAATGTACAAGAGTCTAAGAGAGAACAACTCAAAATCGAGAAAAAAATAAAAAATAAAAAAAATAAAACCTACGGGTAGCGAAATCAAAAGCAAAACAATAAACAAAAGGCAAAAAAAAAAATATACGAGGATAAACACTAGCGAAAACATCACACGAATCACTCTAATTCCAAGGGTTATGGGGCGTGCAGTGTAGCCAGGCGGGGCAAAGGCCTTTCTTTTCTTCCCGGTGTTTCCCCTTTTTATCATTTTACCAACAAGGGAAAAAAATCCTTAAATCCTTTCAGGCGAGTACGTGCGTGGGTGAAGGGGGGGGGGTGGTAGAGGGGGGTAGAGGGGGCCAAATGGGGGCGTTGAGGGAGTAGGGGATAGAGTAAGGGAAGAAAAGGGGGAACGAAGGAGTGGAACTGGGTATGGAATAGTGATTGAAAAGGAAACTGGGAATGTATGAGAAAATGAAAGAAAAATAAAATTGGGAACTAAGTAGAATGAAAGGAAAAGGTATTGGGAATGGGAGTGAGGGCGAAGGAATGGGGCAGAATGAGGAAAATAAAAATTGAATTGTGAATGAAAGAAAGAGGGAAATAAAAGGGATAATTGATAAGATACTGTGGGAAGGAGTAGGATAATGAGTTGGGGAAAAGACGAAAGAGAGAGAGAGAGAGAAGGAGGGAGAGAGAGAGAGAGAGAGAGAGAGAGAGAGAGAGAGAGAGAGAGAGAGAGAGAGAGAGAGAGAGAGAGAGAGAGAGAGAGAGAGGAAACAAATGAACAAGAGAGAAAACAGATAAACAAAAAAACAGCAACAGGAAGAAAGAGAGAAAACGAGACATACTGAAGAGAAAAAAAAAATAAAAGAATGAAAATCTTGAAGGCGGAGAGAAGGACACGCACGATGTATGACCCGCGTTACAAAGTTCCTTAAGCCTCATCTTCTAGACTAATCAAAGGAGCTCTAATCATTTATCGACGCTACCCCTATCTATCCCCATCGGCGGTTTATCGTATTACGAGAATATCCACAAAATCCAAGAAGGGAAGAGAGGAGAGGAGAAAAATAAACTAGCGATTCCTTTTAATTTCTTGCTTGGCATCCGTCCAACAACCTCCAAAGAGGTCTGGGGGGAGAGGGGGAAGGTGGGGAGAGGAAGGGGTAAGAGGTGGGAGGAGGGGAGGAAGAGGGAGAGAGACGGAGAGAGACGGAGAGAGAGGGAGAGAGGGGAGAAGGAGGGGAAGGGGAAGGAGGAGAGAAGAGGGGAGAGAGAGGGGCAGGAGAGAAGAGGGGAGAATGAGGGGCAGGAGGAGAAAAGAGGGGAGAGAGAGAGGGAGGAGAAAAGAGGGGAGAGAGAGGGGAAGGAGAAAAGAGGGGGATGAGAATACCTCCTTCTCAACCACTTTTCTAAAAATCCTCATTAATATTGATACAAGTCTAAAACCTTGTAAGACTAAATCCCCAACTTTCATTTTCTTACTTGTTTTCACTTAACGCTTTAATTTCGTCTTCTTGCTCCCCACCTCCCATTTTCCACCCTCCCTCATTCCTCCAAGCAACCCCAATGCCATAATTAATCATCGAGACATATTGCCATCGAGCTTACAGTGAAGTCTTAATTCCGTAAAACTCCATAATGGCTCATGAGTAATCACTTCCCGGGGCTCTAAAAAGGAAAAGAAATCAGGAACCGGGAAAATAATCAAGTCCCTTTTTTTCGGTCTGCCTGAGAACAAGACGCTGCTAAAGTTACATTATCTGAAAACATAACTGTAAGGCGGCGACTTGGCAGAGAGAGGCAAGGTTGGCGGGAGAAGGAAGGGGAGAGGAGGAGGGAGAGGAGGAGGAAGAGAGAAGGGGGAAGAGAGAAAAGGGAGAGGAGGAGGAAGAGAGAAGGGGGAAGAGAGAAAAGGGAGAGGAGGAGGAAGAGAGAAAGGGGAAGAGGAGGAGGAAGAGAGAAGGGGGAGAGGAGGAGGAAGAGAGAAGGGGGAGAGGAGGAGGAAGAGAGAAGGGGGAGAGGAGGAGGAAGAGAGAAAGGGGAGAGGAGGAGGAAGAGAGAAAGGGAGAGGAGGGGGAAGAGAGAAGGGGGAGGAAGAGGAGGGGGAGAGGAGGAAGACAGCAGGGGGAGAGGAGGAAGACAGCAGGGAGAGAGGAGGAAGACAGCAGAGAGGGAGGAGGAAGACAGCAGAGAGGGAGGAGGAAGACAGCAGAGAGGGAGGAGGAAGACAGCAGGGGGAGAGAAGGGAGATAGGTGAGAAGAGTGGGAGAAAAGAGGGACATGAGAGGAAGATGAAAGGGAGTAGGAGAGAAGAGGACTGGAAGAGGAGAAGAGGAGTTCGAGTTTGAGAGAGGGAGGAATGGAGGAAAGGATAGAGGGAGAGAGAGAGGAAGGAAAGTGAAAGACAGGGAGGAAGGAAGAGGATACGATATATAGAAAGACATACAGAAAAACAGAGAGAGACGAGAAACAGAAAAAGAACAAATAGAGAAGCAAATAGTGAAAAAAAAGGAAACAGATAAAGGAAAGGATACACGGAATAAAAGGGGACGGAACACAAAGGGGGAAAAGGTAAAAAGAAAAGGTCCCAGAAACGAACACAGAAAGCAATAAACCAAACACAGGAGGCCGAGAAAGACGACAGCAAAAGAGAACGAACTGCATCAAAAGAACAGCCGCGGAGAAGCGAAAGGAGAGGAAAGACTAGAACAAAAGCGAAAAGACGGGAGCAAGACGGAGGAGTTGAGGACGACACGCTCCCCTCTCCACGTAATAAAAAAAGATACACCACGCGTCTCTTCCTTCCATTAAATTCTTAATCATCAAAACAATCTTTGGGTCTTTCTTTTCAAAACTTTCTTCGTGTCACAGAATATAAACACTTCTTGCCCCAGCAAAAGAAAATAAATTAAGAAAAAATATTTATCGTGGTTAAGCCCCCTCTCCCCCTCCCCCCCAAAAAAAGTGAAGGGGAAAAAAGTTACCTCAGCGGTTCAAGATCCTAAAAAAGGGGTATTTCTTGTGGCCTATCTTAAGACGTCTTGCTTTCCATCCTCCTCTTTCACCGCTCACGGGCTAAGGCGATCTGAAGAGGTGGGGGCGGGGGAAGAGAAGGGGCAAGGGTAAATAGGCAAAGGAAGGGGTAGGCCAAGAGTTGGTAGTATTAAAATGTTGAGTGGGGAAGGAGGGTAGGATAGAGGAACAAGAGAAGCAAGAAATACGAAGAGAAAGGAAATCAGGAGATGAGGAAAAGATCTTAAGGGGCGGGGGAAATCAGTGTGTGCTTTGTTGGCTGCCAGAACTGTCAATCCACGTTGTACCTGCTTCCTTCTGATCGCCATCCCTCTCTCCCCCATTCTCTCTCTCGCTCTCTCTCTCGATCTCTCTCTCGCTCTCTCTCTCTCTCTCCTTCCTCTTTCCCTCCCTCCCTATCTGTCTCGCCAAGAGGTCGCGTGTACCAGAGTGACATGATTCCGCCATGGAGGCAGAGCTACAAGGATAATAACACATGCACCTCCTCGTCTCTTCCCTCTTCCTCCACCATTCATTTCCTATTACTTCTATTTTACTCCACTTCCCATTCTTCCTATTTTACTCATTCGTCTCCCTAACTCAGCCTCCTCTCTACCTAACATTCCTACCTCCACTACTATATTTTCTTTTATTCACTCTTACTAATATCTGTCTCACCACACCTTTTCATTCTTCTTCTCCTCTATCTCTCCGTCTTTCCTCATCTTCAAACTCTTCCCTCTTCATGGCTCTTATCCATCGTGCGTCCCTCCTCCTCCCCCCAGGCCTCTTAATACTGCTAAATTTAGTGGCCACGATGATGACGAATCACATACCAATTTAGGTCATGTGCAGACAGCCCCCACGTGAATAGACGCATAGACAGACAGACAGACAGACACACACACAGACAGACAAAGACAAACACAGACACACATACGCAAATGCACTTACACACTCACTCTCTCATCCTCTCACTCTCAATCACCAACACACACTTACTCTCTCACACGTTTATTCTGTTGCTTCTGTTATGCACATACAAACACTTGCATATAAACACACTCCGTTTCCCTTTTCCTCTTCATCTCCCTGTCTCTCACATTTTTCCCCTTCTTTCTTCGCCTCCCTCCCTCATTCACTCATCTCCTCCCCCTCCATTCTCTCTTGTCTCTCGTTCCCTCTTCATCCTAATCCTCCCCACTTCTTTTCCTTTCCATACTCTCAACCCTTTTCTCTTCCCTCTCTCTTTCCCTCTTCGCCTCCTACCCCTATCCCACCCCACTTTCCCCTCTATCTCCCTTTCCTACTTCACCCTCCTCTTCCCCCCTCCTTCATCTTTCCCTTCTCTCCCTTTCTCACGCACACGCAAGCACACAAGAACGAGCACCCGATGACCAACCAGCCTAAGGGTTCATCCCAGAAGCAGCTATTTAAGGCGAACAATTACTTCCCGGCGTCGTCACACCGTGCACAAGGTCAGGTAACAGTAACACATCACAGTCACGTCACTCTGCGGCCAGGGGGAGAAGTGGGAGAGGGGGTGGGAGGGGTGGGAGGAGGGGGAGGGAGGGGGAAGAAGTGGGAGGAGGGGGAGGGAGGGGGAAGAAGTAGGAGAAAGGGAGGGAGGGGGATCAAGTAGGCGAAGAGGGGGAGAACCGCGGAGAGTCGGTGGGGATAGGGGTGAGGTTAAACTAGTTTCCACATTTTTTCTCTGCTATTTTTGTCGTAATCATCTTTAAAAAATCTGACTGTTCTCAAATGAATATCAAATAGCATCTAATTTCGATATCTCCCATAAACTCCAGAAAACCACCGATAAACTCAACTCCGATAAACAAAACCACATGAATTTATTCTGACATCATTTCAACCAATCCATGAAAATAAATAAATTGCACAATTCAGCCGGTGAGAAATGCATCCATATCTCCACCAAGCACACACACAACTGCGGTCGATAAGCGCAGAAGAACAAGCCAAACGAACAAATCACCGCCAGTACCTGTGCCGTCTCAAGAGTAAGGAATGTGTACGTAAACAAAACACGCGCACGTGGGACCGCCGCATCCAGCTGCAGACCGAGATAACGACGCATAAGAACGGCCACGCGTGACCACCGGCCGAGCGACCACACCACGACCTCCTCCTCCCTCCTTCCCTCCCTCCCTCCCTCCATGCACCGCTTTCCTAGACCTCTTTTGATCTTTTCCTTGAACCTCTTCCTTCTACCTTCTCCCTGGACATCCATCGACATCCTTGCACCGCCTCCCATGATCTACCTCCTGGACCTTCTCCCTCGACCCCCCTTCACTGCCTCCCTGGAATTCCCCAGAACTCTCCCCTTGCACTGCCTGCCTGAACCTCCTGCTACGGCCTCCCTGATCCTCCTCCCAAGATGTCCTCCCTCGACCCTCTCCGCTATATGTCACCGGCTTTCCAATAAGGATGACCGGTCGCCGAAGCCACTTATTAGCCGATGGGCCGCTAATTGACGCAGAGCGGGGATGACCTCCTCCATTACAGCTTCGTATCTTTTTCTTTCCTTCGTCTTTCCTTTCTTCAGTTTTTTATTTCTTTTTCTTTCTCGTCTACAACTTGTCTCTATGTCTGTGCCTGTCTGGCTATACGTGTATACATGTATATGTATATACATATGTATGTGTGTGTGTGTGTGTGTGTGTGTGTGTGTGTGTGTGTGTGTGTGTGTGTGTGTGTGTGTGTGTGTGTGTGTGTGTGTGTGTGTGTGTGTGTGTGTGTGTGTGTGTGTGTGTGTGTGTGTGTGTATATGTATATGTATATGTATATGTATATGTATATGTATATGTATATGTATATGTATATGTATATGTATATGTATATGTATAAGTATATGTATATGTATGTATGTATATATGTGTGTGTGTGTGTGTGTGTGTGTGTGTGTGTGTGTGTATAGACAGCCCGGCAGAAACGCCGATACACACACAATTTTTGTTTATCCATATTCTTTTACTAAATCCTAATACTTCCCATGCTTCTCCCTCCTTCTAACTCTACATCCCTCTAACTTTCCCTACCTTTACAGTCTTGTCTGGCCAATTCGACTGTCCAGACGAAGGAGAAGCAGCAGCAGAAAGCGTGAAGAGAGAGGAGGAAAGAGAAAGAAGAAAAAGGGGAAATGGATAGGAGAGGGGAAACACGTGTAGGTCTCTCAGCGAATAGCAGACAGAGGAGAGAGAATCTATTTTTAGTCTCCGGTTATTCTCCGAGTTCTCTCCACGTGTCCGGTCTGACATGTAAAATTTAAAATACACCTAGATAAACAAATGATGTTTGTTTTGTGCTTAACAGGGAATCGCTAATGAGATTCACCAAAGCTACCTTTTTTTTTCTTTGGGAGAGGTGGTTGCTGTTCCAGTATTTGGTTAGCCGTGAACGATGTTTGTTGGTAGATAGGCCTAGAATTGACGTGGGGAACCTGCACATAAGGCTCCATATTTCATGTTTCAAGACTTGTATTCAGTGTGAGATACCTGATACTTGACATTTCAAACAAGTTTTAGAGAAATAACATACTTATTACACGAGTCACAATCTTACCGTTACTTTGGCCTTTTAACAGCTATGATGACGCATTAGCGAAGTGGCCTGCATGTTAGCGCACAAGCAAGCTAGCGAAACCAATCTTTAGGATCAGTTAAAGCATTTTTCTCCCTCTCTTAGTTCTCTTCTATATTTACATTTCCTCTTCCTCCATTCCCTTCCTCTGATTCTTGCCTCTTTTTCATTTAGACTTTTCTAGACCTTGAATAAACACGCCATATGAATGAGATACTTTAGAGAACATTAAACAGTGTGTCTCGTTTTCCGAAAATGCCTTTTGCAAGGCAGACTTTCCAACTGCTGCATTTTCATTTGTGAACTTATTTCTTTAACTTTCATTTACGTTTCTCTAACCAAATCTAAAATCCGAAACCTTTCGTTAGGAGGTCCATTCAGTTATCAAAATTAAAATATCTGAACAATTTCCAGAAGACTAAAGTGATATTTTACTTAATCAACAAAAGTCGAAACGAAGTAAAATAAAACGAATGACATGACGATCGTAAACCTTCCCGAACAACATGCTAGACAGGCAGGCAAGAGGTCGGAAGGCCAAATAAAGAAAGGAAAGAGAAAGAGAGCAAGAAAGAAAGAGAAAGGAAGGGAAAGGGGTGAGAAGAAGGAAGGGGGGTAAGAGAGGGGCGGGAGAAGGGTGGGAAGGATAGGGAGAGAGAGAAATGTATATGTATATGTATGTGTTTATATATATATATATATATATATATATATATATATATATATATATATATATATATATATATATATATGTGTGTGTGTGTGTGTGTGTGTGTGTTATTTGTGGATATGTGTGTGTGTGTGTGTGTGTGTGTGTGTATGTGTGTGTGTGAGAGAGAGAGAGAAAGAGAAGGAAAGGGAAAAGGGGTGAGAAAGAAGGAGGGGGTAAGAGAGGGGCGGGAGAAGGGGTGGGAAGGATAGGGGGAGAGAGAGAAATGTATATGTATATGTTTGTGTTTATATATATATATATATATATATATATATATATATATATATATATATATATATATATATATGTGTGTGTGTGTGTGTGTGTGTGTGTGTGTGTGTGTGTGTGTGTGTGTGTGTGTGTGTGTGTCTGTGTGTGTGTGTGTGTGTGAGAGAGAGAGAGAGAGAGAGAGAGAGAGAGAGAGAGAGAGAGAGAGAGAGAGAGAGAGAGAGAGAGAGAGAGAGAGAGAGAGAGAGAGAAAATTGCGAAAAAACGAGTCAGGAGGTGAGAAAGCGAGAGGATTCGCGAGGCCAACGGAAAAGAGCTGAGCAGAGAGGTCGTGAAGCCTGCGACCACAATGGGAGGAAGAGGCCGCGGGTTTCCGATGTATTAAGATGAAGAGAGGGAGCAGGAGTGGGGTTTGGAGTGGGGGTTGGAGTGGGGGTGGGAGAGTGGGAGTGGGGGTGGGAGAGTGGGAGTGGGGGTTGGAGTGGGGGTGGGAGAGTGGGAGTGGGGGTAGGGGGAGGGGTGGGGTTGGGAGTGGGAAATGAAGTGGGGGGCGAGGGATGAGTTGGAGATGAAACGCGTTTACACTGCGTTGTGAATGGCCGTAGATGGGGCGTCGTTAGCTTGATATGGGCGCTTACAAGCTAGAAATCATGTGTGTGGGGGGGAGGGGGGGGTCGTTGAAGGAGGTTGGTGTACACAGCGTAAAATATGAGGATGGTGAGAAGGAAGAGCAGCTGATGAGGGAGAGAAGGAAAATGGGAGGGGGCGGAGAAAGTGGAAGAAACGAGGGGAAAGAGGAGAAGGTGGTGAAGGAGGGGGGGGCGAGGAGGAGGAGGAGGAGGAGGAGGAGGAGGAGGAGGAGGAGGAGGAGAAGGAGAAGGAGGAGGAGGAGGAGGAGGAGGAGGAGGAGGAGGAGGAGGGGAGGGGGGAGAGGAGGAGGAGACGGAGGAGGGGGGAGGAGACGGAGGAGGAGGAGAAGGAAGAGCAGGAAAAGGAGACGAAGGAGAAGAAAATGAGGAGGAAGAGGAAAAGAGCAGCAGCAGCAGGAAGAGCGGGAAGGAAAATATGGAAGCGAACAAAGACGAAGAGTAGCACGAAAAAGCGAAGCAGAAGAGGCGAAGGGAGACAAGAGACTGAGACAGAAATCGAGACTGAGCCGCAAAAGCCTCAGCCAATTTCTCGAGGGCGTCCGTAGGGAAACAAGCTAAACCGGAAGAAATAGTGACAGCCATCACCAAAGCAACAATTAAGCAAACACGAAAAAAAGTAAAAAAAAATGAAAAAAAGACAAAAAAAGCCACAGAGAATGACATCGCCACCATCGGCAGAGTGGGGCCCGACATGAAGAATGGCTTTGGAACTGGCGCTATCAACGTCAACGAGAATTGCAACATTGCACAGGGAGGGTGACAAGGAGCGAGCGTGCAATGTGAAGAACGCTGAAGCCGTCGAGGGGGAAGGGAAGGGAGGGAAGGCATAGAAGTTGGTTATGGAGAGGAGGGGCTTTGGGAAAAGAACGGGGGGTTAGATAAGAAAGATATGGTAAGTAGGGAAAGATAGAGAAGAGAAGAGAGAGATGAAGAGAAGAGAAGAGAAGAGGAGAGAAGAGGAGAAGAGAAGGAGAGAGAGGCAGAGATAGAAAGGGGTATGGCGAGAAACGAGAGAGCGGAGAATATCTTCCTCGTACTTAAGCCGACGTAATAAATGACGGGAACAAGTCCAGCCTCAATGCGAGAAGCCGGCATAACACGCAGGCGAAGACAACGCCTTCCCTCCGTGTCTCGAGACAGCCATTTAGACACGATTTCACAATTACAATCAACCGAAACATTAAAAAGGGCGTTGCGACAGGGCGTGCGGCCGAGGGCATGCGGGTGGTGAATTCGGCACCCTGATTATTCGAAAAGGATCAAAATAACTGATATGACGGTCACTATCCGATCACCTTCACAACCTCTTCGACTCACGCTCTCGTCCCCGTGAATGTTATACTGCGATCGAGGGCAATTCCATGAAAACAACCCGGCGGAATAGAAGATGCAGCGCCCTATCAGCCTCTCG
>BOPN01000128.1:227378-234878 GCA_017312705.2 Penaeus japonicus
GTAATTATATATTTGTTTGTTTGTTTGATTCCATCCGGAAAATTATCTCTTTTGTATCATCTCATCGCCACATACGGTTTTTTTTTTTTTTATCAAATGTCAATTGCTTTACTTTATTCCCTATTATAAATGAATATGCCAATGGCCATTTCACATTATATAGTTAACCTGTTTAAGATGCCTTTTCTGTTAGACCTCGCAATTTAATCTCAACTTTCATCAATGTCGTTTTTTCTCTCTACATGGGATTATATCTTGCTTTACAATTACTATCCCTGAAGGTTAGTAGATCGCTGTCTATCCTTAGCTTCTCACTAAAACCGATCCTCTTCACCCTTCGCCCTATTTCCTCATATACCTTATCTATCACCCCCTAGTATGAGATATGCTCAGCCTTTCTTTAGACGCATGGTACGTTTGAGAAGATGCCTACTATAAGTCAGCTCCGTAAACAAAGATTTCTCACCCAATAACCTTTTGTCGAGACTTGGAACAATATCGGGTATTTCTCAATATTACGGACGAAGGAGCAATATGGTTATCACACATGGTGGTCTTTCTTTACACCGTCTCTCACAAAGGTTGGTATCACGAGTTTGTAGATTAGATTAATACTTGTTGGTGAGATAGATAAGCTCAAGGATTAAGTCTCCACAAAAGTATCAATCATTTCTTATCTGCTTCACGTGAGAAATTTTTGTTATTACATAGAGCGATTCAGGAAATCATAATAAAAAAGAACTGTCGGTACTTTCCAGTACCAAGATAGAACGGTATATAAAGTATATATATATATATATATATATATATATATATATATATATATATATATATATATATATATATATATATATATATGTGTGTGTGTGTGTGTGTGTGTGTGTGTGTGTGTATATATATATATATATATATATATATATATATATATATATATATATATATATATATATATATCCATATTTTATAATTACAAAAAAAAAAACATGTACTGATGCAGAAGCTACAAATAACTTAACTTTATGTAAATTGCTATATGAAGAAATATATCCAACCGTCCAACTCTCTTAAAGTGACGAACCATTCTAAGCGCAATTATCTTTTCTATGGTGATCCTTCAATAAATGTCTTAGTCTATAATTCACTGGTTATTTTCTACTTGCTATGAGAAAAAAATAAATAAAGCTACCATCTTTTAATGGGTTGGTGTACAGGTAAAACAAGAAATTACATGTTTTCCTTTTTTTCGAATCGTCTTTAATAAACGTGATTTTCGGTAACCATAGTAACCATCTCGTCACTATGGGAACTTTCCTGTACCCTGTAGTCTTCAGAAACTGTAGCATTTAATTAACCACTAGTAAATAATGGCCCCATTCGCTTTTATAATATGATACATATATGATCAAACAAATGCTCCAGCTTCCACAAATATGCACAGTATATTCATTTGACAGATGGGATTGTCTCCATCACACATTACGATATCTTCTCGCCATTTCTCTGCGTACGTAACTAGCCATTACCGTACATCTGGCAGGCTGGGTCACTGTACGACACGAAGCAATTGTCTCGTCCACCAAGGGCGCGCGTGCAGTGACGTCGCTCTCCAGGCATTGTCATTCGAACCTGCTGTCCTTAGGATGTATGAATGTATATCGACAAGGGCAAATTATTGCATTGTGTTTATGCATGTGGGTGACGATATGGAAGGAGGAGGAGAGAAAGATACCGGCAAAGTGCTGCTGCTGGTATGAAAATACAAGTTGAATTTGTATGCATCCGTATATACGTACATATATACATACAGTGCGGGCATATCTGCGTGCACACGTTCACACACACAAAAAAAAATGTGCGTTACACATGTATATGTATAAGTATATACATATATACATGTGTGTATGAATATATATATATATATATATATATATATATATATATATATATATATATATATATATATATGTGTGTGTGTGTGTGTGTGTGTGTGTGTGTGTGTGTGTGTCTGTCTGTGTGTATACACATGTATATGTATAAGTATATACATATATACATGTGTGTATGAATATATATATATATATATATATATATATATATATATATATATATATATATATATGTGTGTGTGTGTGTGTGTGTGCGTGTGTGTGTGTCTGTGTCTGTGTGTATACACATGTATATGTATAAGTATATACATATATACACTAACAAATACGAATACACGAAAGAGCGAAATCGAGAGAGTGAGAGCGAGAGAGAGGATGGGCGAATGGGGAAGGCGACGAAGAGAGCAAGAAAGAGACAGACTGACACACTAATTGATTGACAGACAGACAGACAGAAAGACAGGTAAACAGACAGACAGAGCTGTGCAGGCAGAATGAGGATTCTGAAATGAATATTGCTATAAATAGAAATATATGAACATTTAAAGTTAGAGCTCGTCAGTGAGACTGATCGAAACCAATTTGTTGATTATTTAAACGATTACCTGGCCATTGCTCAAACACCCCGTAACCCCTTTTTCATCCGATCAAATTATTAAGCCACGGTCGTTCATTAGCCCCATGATGTTGTTATTTTTAACCGAACAAAAAATCAAGTAAAATGCAACAATTTTTGAAATGATTATTTGCCAAACGTAATCCTCGATGTTCTATTTTAAGTCCGTAGTCCCCAGACCACCAACGTCCAGCCATTTATTGTAACAGATAATAGGAAGGTAATTACCACCTCACATCGGAATTGTTTTGTTTGTATTCTAGTGTTTGTGGGGACGTATATGTAGGCATTAATGAATATTTTCTTTTCCTGTAATGTATGTGTAATCGAGTAGGTTTTGCGGATGTTTGATACGCCCTTGTCTCGACTGTTTTATATCTTATTCACGTTGACATAACCTGGTTAGCCTAATGACCAAACAGCCTCGTGATGATATACCTCTCGCTTCTTTGCTTCTAACAGTTTTATATTATTTTGACTTAAAGAAGTAAGGCAAGAGCTACAGGGGAGAAATCCGATAGGCCTGGTGAGACTGGTGTAATATCGGCGCGTAGGCCTATTGTGAGATGGAGTGGCGTTTCTCATAAAGGGGGAAAAAGATAGGCTCGTGCGGCTACGGAAGTTGACGGAGGCTGATCCATTTATGCAAGGGTCGATGATGCCCGCGGGATGTCCGTGTGGCTTTTTAGAGGACTTTGTGACTATCGTGGGAGTCGTTTCTATTTGTGTGTGTGCGTGCGTGCCTGTGTGTGTGAGAGGAAATAAGAGAAAGGAGGTCTACTGGTTTATATGTCAAAGGAATATGATAGTAAGTATGAATAAAGTCTCATGAGCAAACTCACATAAGGGCACGAGCTAGATATATAAACGATACATCACTAATCGTTTCTGTATATATACAAAATTATTAAGATTTGTAAAAGGAATGTAAATATTCAGGAAGAATTTTTATGTGCCATAAATACATATATATATATATATATATATATATATATATACATATATATATATATGTATTTATATATATATGTATATATATTCATATATACTTATATACATACATATATATATATTATATATATATGTATACATAAATTCATATATACTTATATACATATATATACATATATATAATATATATACATACACATATACATATATATATTTATTTATTCATCTATTTATTTATTTATATACATATATATTTATACGCGCGCGCGCGTGCACATTCATTGTGTGTATATATATACATACATACATATATATATATATATATATATATATATATATATAGAGAGAGAGAGAGAGAGAGAGAGAGAGAGAGTATGTGTGTGTGTGTGTGTGTGTGTGTGTGTGTGTACATATACATATGTAGTCTTTATACGTTTGTGTTTTAACCTTTAAATGTTCTTCTAATGTAAATGATCAGTGCTGGCAGCACCATGTTGATTGACGTTGCATTGGCGCGATAATGAGCACAGACTGGGAGCGAATTCACGGCCTTGTATTTAACAGCAAATAATCACTTGCATAGATAAGGGCGGTCGTATCGGCCAAACGTACCCATGACGAAGGTTATTTACAGGACGTTCATTGGTGCCTATTCAGAGCCAGGATTTCTCTCTCTTCCTTTTGTATCTGTATGACTTGTTATCTGCCACTGTTTGTCTGTCTGTCTGTCTTTTCTCTCTCTCTCTCTCTCTCTCTCTCCCTCTCCCTCTCCCCTCTCTTCTCTCTCTCTCTCTCTCTCTCTCTCTCTCTCTCTCTCTCTCTCTCTCTCTCTCTCTCTCTCTCTCTCTCCTCCTCCCCCCTCCTCTCTCTCTCTCTTTCTCTCTCTCTCTCTCTCTCTCTCTCTCTCTCTCTCTCTCTCTCTCTCTCTCTCTCTCTCTCTCTCTCTCTCTCTCTGATGTTACCATTGTTCATGGTAATTAACGGAAATTGTTATCCAGAGCGTTTTGATTTCAATTTTTTCAATGCGTGAATTCATGAATTGCAATTTACATTTCTTCTGTTACAATTCAAAGGGCCCCGAACCTTCGACAAACGAGCTTCATTTGCGCTTTCTCGAGTGGTCATGACAATTTCACACGCGCGCGCACACACACACACTCACACACACACACAAAACACACACACACACACACACACACACACACACACACACACACACACACACACACACACACACACACACACACACACACACACACGCCCCCGCACGAGCGCGCGCACGCACAGACACATACACATACATAAACACAAATGCATATAATTGTATATGTTTGTGTGTACTACTCCAATCAACTCGGTCTATCCTCCTGGGTGTTGCCAGTGTCAGAGGATGAGATCTATAAGTCAACACAGATTCCAAATGACGTAAGATCCTTCTATTTTCTCCATAGATAGCAGAGCGAAGGGATTATCCTAATGTAACATGAAAGTATTAACTCAAAGGGATTTATCCTTCAGGAAAATGCCAGTCCCGCCGAGCTTTATGTTCATTTATCATAGACTACGCTTTATCAAAATATAAAATTCGTGTATCCGTTAGCCAATATCCTCTGCATCACTTTGTATAAAGCTTGCTCTGTATTTAATCCAAATTTCAAACATTAAAAGAAAATCGTGCCCGTTATTGTTCATAACGACTTTGTGAAATGTATTTCAGCTCTTACATTTTTTTTTTTTTTTTTTCAGTAGGAAAGCTCAGCATCTTCTCCTAGCGACGCAATTACTATGATGGAACGTTTACTGCCCCCCCCCCCCAAAAAAAAAAAAAAAAAAAAAAAAAAAACTTATAAACATAATTTCTTTTCCTGAAATATAGGAAAACATTTTTTTTTTTTTTAATTCTTCGATGAGATCAGATGTTTTCTGTCTAAAACGTTTATTAATTCATTGTTCTTTGCAAATACCTTTTTTTAAATGTCTATGACCAGTACTAATTGCTTATGACTCGGACTCATTGCTATGACTTAGCTAACAAGACATAAATGTGCAAAATATCCAAGGACAACCTTTCAAAAGTGACGTCACGTTGCCCGGTATCCACTTTTGAATTAACCATCTGGACGAGCCCCCCAAAAATCTTTCATTTCCAATTCATCTACATGTTCAGTCCAAGAAATGCTTGAGAAATGCGAGCGCCTCTCCCTCACTGGATGTGATGAATAATTCAGGCGCCGGCTGGGTAATGTCCTGCCAGTGGAAGGACACCAATTTTTCGATAATCAATTACTAGACAGGATGATCCGTCCTTCTCAATTACTATTGTTTCGTCAAAATTCGAAAGTGAATTTTACGAATTCCACGATTTCCTGCTTCGATATGTATTCAGTTCAATAAATCAATTTACATGGATATCTGATATAGTGTGATATTACATAAGACGAATACAGACTGTCATGTTCCTGATTCAAGTTCAATACAGGGATGATATTGGCTGCCGAGTTTCTCTGGCAACATTATTCAGTTTATTTTCGTGACATATTTGAGTTCTTGCAGATTTGTTCGGACTATGTTGAATCTGCTTCCTCTGTTCCCGAACGAAAAGATTTTCCTGACCGCGGAAGTTTTTTTTTCTCGAAAACTGAATCTGACATTAAAAAATATATATAAACGTCTAATAAATGTCAATTTCATTTACAGAATTTTGTCTTCAAATCATTCATTCATTCGAATTGACCATCTCTCATAAGCCGTCAGTCACTTTCACGCGATAATTAACTTTACATATCTGGAACACTTAACAATGGGAATGGGCGAGCCGGTCTATGCAGTACAGGTGGCAGAGTTGGAGTTGCAGGCGGAGTCAAAGGAAGCATGGCTCTGAGCAAAAGGGCGTGGCCTATGTTCGCAAAAAGCGCGAACCAAACTGCTTTTTTTAAGCAGTGGGTAGTGTATCAAGATATATCTTTCCCTATTCCCCTATTTCAATCTCTATTTCCGTAGTCCACTACATTTTTACTTAGTTTATTCCCACTTCTCATATCCTCATTTAATTCCCTATTCCCCAGTTTCACTATTTCCCTATTTCACTTCCCTAATCCTTTATTTCGCCCCCTATTCTCCTGATCCACTCCCAATTTCGCCATTTGACTCGATTCCCCGCGTCACTTCCTATTTCTGAGCAGTGATCAATCATCTAGATTTAGGACTCCCTGTTTCCGTCTTTGTGCCAACTGATAAATGTGAGTTTATATGATTGTTGACCTTTTAGTCTCTTATATTCCTATTTTCATTATTTCAGAAAATGTAATTAAGTGTTCAAAGGCATTTCTTTGTAACATGTCAATTTAATCCTATGGTTATTGCTTTTACGTGTAAGCCTCACAGAGCTCAAGCAAAGCCTTTGCCTTGCTAAACTTTTTTCTGAAAAGAAACATAGATAGGCTTACATGCATATAAGCTTGACATAACCATTTGTGTTTATATAATATGTTTGCTGACATTGTTATTATGTCCATTGAATACTACTTACATATATATGCTTTCGCTGGCATTATATGTATACATATATTTTATTGTATTCTATGTAATATTGTCATCCATCATAATATTTATCACATGCACATATATAGACACGTATACGTATGCTCGTTGCTTCATCTATCTGTTTACTCCTCTCTTTCTGTCACGTCGGACATACCATTATTGTCTATCTTTTCCTTCGGAAGAGCTATGAACTGACGTGACATTTTCACAAATGTCACATGTCACACATTTGATTCACACATATCCTCAGATAAATCTTACACTGTTGTAGAGATCTCTCGGGGAGCAGAAGAGCAACACCTCGCTTCTTGGAGGAGGAGCATCACTCACCCTAACACACTGCTGTTCAAGCTTAAGAAATAAAGTTAAAAGCTGTTTTGACCACGTTCTTCATGCACTGAGCTACGCTACCATTGTTCTTGTAGAGATCGCCACCAAAACCTTCTACTCTCTCTCTCTTTCTCTCGCTCTCTCTCTCCCTCACACACAAACACATATATGTAT
>BOPN01000128.1:295218-297718 GCA_017312705.2 Penaeus japonicus
GCTGTCTTCCTGCTGCTTATAATGCTAATGATGATGTTGCTCGACTGGTGGGCGGAGTGAGGATGGCTTGGGCGTGTGGGATGAGTTTGGAAAGGGGCGTCATTTAACTGGAAACAAGGGAAGGATATATATATATACTCTCTCTTTCTCTCTCTCTCTCTCTCTCTCTCTCTCTCTCTCTCTCTCTCTCTCTCTCTCTCTCTCTCTCTCTCTCTCTCTCTCTCTCTCTCTCTCTCTCTCTTTTTCTCTCTCTCTTTCTCTCTTTCTCTTTCGCTCCCTGTCTCTGCCTCTCTGTCTCTGTCTCTCTGTCTCTCTCACTTGCTCACTCCCTCTCTCTCTTGCTCACTCCCTCTCTCTCTCTCTCTCTCTCTCTCTCTCTCTCTCTCTCTCTCTCTCTCTCTCTCTCTCTCTCTCTCTCTCTCTCTCTCTCTCTCTCTCTCTCTCTCTCTCTCTCTCTCTCTCTCTCTCTCTCTCTCTCTCTCTCTCTCTCTCTCTCTCTCTCTCTCGCTCTCTCGCTCTCTCGGTCTCTCTCACTTGCTCACTCCTCTCTCTTTCTCGCTTTATTTCTCTATATCTCTCCCTCTCCCTCCCTCTGTCGCTCTGTTCTCCCTCTCTTTCTCTCCTTCTTTTCTTCCTCCCCTTCTTCCTTCCTTCCCTCCTCCCCATTCCTTCTCCCTGCTGCTTCTCCATCACAATTGTTCGTTCCAACACAAAGTTGTGAATAGCATCGCAAGATGATATTCATTTCTACTTTCAAGCATCAGCGTTACCTGACCCTGTTTGCCGACGCCGCTTGGCTTTGTCTCCATCTGTTATATCTTTCTTTTGTTTGACCGCGCCGTTACCCCGCTTTGTTAGGCGTGTTTGTTTGTTTGTCTACCGTTGTTGTTTTTGTTTCATATTTTTATATATCGCGATGTGCCGCTGTACCGTTTGGGAGGAGTGACTCTGTGACCTCTTCTGTGTTGTCTTTGTACGTGTGCTTAGTGCTGACGTGTATCTTTATTATTGTTTCTCTTTATTCAGATCTTCTTTGATATGCCGTTCTGTCTGTACGCTAGTAACGTTAGTTGGTCTCTTTTAAGTGTGTTAGTGGCGTATTGTGCCGCTTATGTCTTTGTTGTTGACGTGGTTTTTGTGTCGTGTTTTCGTCGTTTTTTGTATTTTGTACTATGTGTATATGAAAAGTTTATGGAGATAATTTCTTCTTGGTAGAGGGCGATGAAATTGTGTTTTTCTTCATAGATGTTATATATATATATATTGAATTCATCGTACAAATGGCCATCTTAGAGATTGTTTCATCATTAGGTGCATGTTTCATTTACATTCTAAATTTATAAAAGATATTCAAAGGCTTTGAACACATGAATATAAATAGTGGACAGCCTAGTGATATCGATATCAGTATGATGTCTTTTTTCATATCGAAGACGTGTTTGAAGAAATGCAAGCCCTGGACTATAGAACTTAAATAGAAGTCGCTGTGTCCGAAGCAAACCTGGGCAGAGTCGCTCGCCAAAATACGCCTAACGTAACGGTTGTCACCACCAGAGCCCCATAAGTAAGATGTGACCGTCGTAGAGTGAGACTTGGGCACCATTAACTTCGCCGGGAGACAGCATTATGGATTTCTGATACCGCCATTCATTTCACCTGGCTTGTTCTAGCCCGCTCCCCGGCCGCCCACTCGCCGTGTTTTCGCTCTTCCTTTCCCTCGTTTCTTGCGTTCTTCCTCTTTCTCCCATGTGCCTTGTTTCCCTTCCTCTTTATCGATTTGAATGTTGTTTTTTCTAGTTCTATTGCCTCTCTTGGAATTCGTTCGTCTCTCTCTCTCTCTCTCCCTCTCTCTCTCTCTCTCTCTCTCTCTCTCTCTCTCTCTCTCTCTCTCTCTCTCTCTCTCTCTCTCTCTCTCCCTCTCACTCTCTCTCTCTCTCTCTCTCTCTCTCTCTCTCTCTCTCTCTCTCTCTCTCTCTCTCTTTTCCTCTCTCTCCCTCTCTCTCCCTCCCTCCCTCTCTCTCTCTCTCTCTCTCTCTCTCTCTCTCTCTCTCTCTCTCTCTCTCTCTCTCTCTCTCTCTCTCTCTCTCTCTCTCTCTCTCTCTTTCTCTTTCTTTCTCTCACACACACACTCTCTCTCTCCCTCTCACACACTCTCTCTTTCTCTCTTTCTCTCTTTCTCTTTCTCTTTCTCTCAGTGTCCCCTTCCCTTCCACTTTCTCTTTCTCAGCGTGGTCGGCGTGTCTGTGGGCGCCACGTGAAATATGCAAATGGGACCCGTTCCTTTAACAAATTTAAAAGGTGGGGACAGAGCCAAGGTTCGATCTCTAAATACCTCCGCGGTATTAGATGCGGGGATGAAACGGAACATTTCGAGTGAGATTAAGCGAAATCGTTGGTGAATTTGTGAGGTTGTGTGTGTGTTGGGTGTTGTGTATTGTATTGTGTTTTATGTTGAATGTTGTGTGTTTGGGGTTGTGTATTTTGTGTTTTTTATGTGTTG
>BOPN01000128.1:320218-327718 GCA_017312705.2 Penaeus japonicus
ATATATACATATATACATATATATATATATATATATATACATATATATATATATATATGTATATATATATATATATATATATACATATATATATATATATATATATATATATATATATATATATACATATACATACAAACATACATACATACATACATACATACATACATACATTCACGAACATGTACACACACACACACACACACACACACACACACACACACACACACACACACACACACACACACACACACACACACACACACACACACACACACACACACACACACACACACACACACACACACACACACACACACACACTTACATACACACACACATTTACATACATAAATGCATATATGTATTTGTTTGTATGTGTGCGTGTGTGTATGTGTGTGTGTGTGTGTGTGTACACTTATTTTTATATACACATACATACACCATGTATATATTTATGCATGTATATGATGTTTTGTATGCATCTACAGTACACTCATTTATGTAGGAGCATATAATATACATATGTGAATGCATATATGTATTTGTATGTGGTGCGTGTTGATGTGTGTAGACACATATATTTATATATATACATATACACTGTATGTATATGAACGCATGTATATGATGTATGTATGTATGTATCTGCAGTACATTCATGTATGTAGAAGCATGTCACGATTCTTCTACGTGCCCTGTGTACTTTCTTACGTTCGTATGTATGCATACACGTATGTCTGTGTGCGGGTGCGTGTGAGTGAGTGTTCACATGTTTCTCTGAAGCGTTGGTTTGGTCTGGCGCGATACAGGACGCCATGACGCCGAAATAAAGGCGAGAGCGGAGGCGAGCGAGCGTGCGAGGCCGGTATCTAATGCTGCTCTCCTGTTTATGAGGCAGTGATGTACGTCCTGGGGGTCTGTGGGGGGAAGGGAGGGGGGGGGAGGGGGGGAGCGAGGAAGGCAGGAAGGGAGGGGGGAATGAGGGGAGGGAGGGAAGGCAGGAAGGGAGGGGGGGGATGAGGGGGAGGGAGGAGGCAGGGAAGGGAGGGGGAAGGAGGGGGAGGGAGGAAGGCAGGAAGGGAGGGGGGGAATGAGGGGGAGGGAGGAAGGCAGGAAGGGAGGGGGGGAATGAGGGGGAGGGAGGAAGGCAGGAAGGGAGGGGGGGATGAGGGGGAGGGAGGAAGGCAGGAAGGGAGGGTGGGAGAGTCGGAGGGAAGGAGTTAGAAGGGAGGGAGGGGGAGATGGGGAGAGGATAGGGGGAGGGAGAGGTGGGCAAATTGTAGGAGTGAGGGAGAGACTTGGAGAGATAAGAAGGGGATGGGGTTGGAGGGTAGAGATAGGGGGAAGGAAGGGATGGGGGATATGAAAGGAAGAGATAGAGGAAATGAAGAAAGTGGCAGGGTTAGAAAGGCTTGGATGAGGAAGACGTAATTTGGAAGCGGGAATAAAAGGAGAGGAGGAATGTAGAAAATCAATTGAATAAAGGTACAAGGTTCGAAGAGCAGGGGTAAAAATTCGAAAGTAGAAGCAGTAGAAGAATTGAATGAGAATGAGAAGGAAGTGGAGGAGAGTGAAAGAGAGAAAAGTGGTCTGTGTTCTTCAGTAAACCATGAGAGAGAGATAGAGAGGGAGAGAGAGAGAGAGAGAGAGAGAGAGAGAGAGAGAGAGAGAGAGAGAGAGAGAGAGAGAGAGAGAGAGAGAGAGAGAGAGAGAGAGAGAGAGATAGAGAGTGAGTGAGAGAGAGAGAGATCCAGAAAAGAGGGACATACGTCTCCCGCCTCCAAGTGATACTTCAGCAGGTGTCAAGAGCTCTCGAGACGAATGTAACTCACACATGCCCTGTTGCCTCTATGGTTGGATTGTTTTATTTATGTGTACGTATTTTGTGTTCAGAGTTCTGTTGTTACGATGAAAACCGTGTTTTTACTTCGCGTTCTCTTTCCTTCCTTATCTTACAACAATGTTTTACTTTTTGAACCGCTCCCAGAATAAGGAAATAATGATTTATAAAGTTGATCGCTGCTTTGATATCAGAAAGTTCAGAAAGCATGTTTTCTGCCACCATTGTGTCAGGAGGGCATTGCAGTTCGCATTTACCTCCTTTCAGCTGTAGCGCCTTGAGTTTCTCCATATCGTCCTTTCATCGTTTCCAAGAAAATAAAAGAACATAGATGTCTGTATCGAGCTATCGAAATCTACCTGTTTATCTTTTTATCGCTGTATGAATTTATCTTTATATATCTATATCTCTATATACATATTTTTTATTATTTTTTTCGTTGGCTTCACGAACGCTCTCTTCATCTGGACATTATTGCCGCCGTAGAGGCAAACATCTCTCGGGCATTAGCGTTCGGTTGGCCATTATTATCGTCCGGGACAGCAAACACCATCCGGTTATTAGCCCCTCATTCGGCCGTGATCTTCTTGTCTGAGATTTTTCTCTCCGGAGTCAACGAGCGGTGTTGCCATCGGGGGGAGCGTGTAGTTTCCACTCGGCGAGACCTGTAATTTTTTTTCTCCTCTCTCACACTCTCTTTTTATCCAGGTAAGTGGGAGTGGAAGTAGAAGTGAGAGGGGGAGAGGAAGAGGGAGAGAGAATAGGAGTGAGAGGGAGATTAGAGGGAGTAGGAGTGAGAGGGAGATAAGGAGTAGGGGTGAGGGGGAGAGGGAGCAAGAGTGGGAATGTTAGTAGGAAAGGGAATAGGAGAGGGAGTGAGGGAGGAATTCATAGTTTGAAAGATATTTTCAAGGTTTTAGAAAACACGGAGCTCTCGATGTATTACTGTTAAATATCTCTTATGTTTTTCAATATATATTCATGTATTCAACCATATTTTTTTAAATCTATATATATTTGTATCGAATCATCAGTATATATCCCTCTACATTTATCTGTAACTGTAGCCGTTTCTGAATGCTGCCAGTAGAAATATGAAACTTTAGGTACAATATACAAGCCTACCACGAGGAAGAAATAAGTAGAAACAGTAGGGGAGGAAGAAGAAGAAGAAGAAAGAAAAAGAAAAGAAAAGAAAAAAAAAACGCACAGAAGGCAAGTACCCAGATAAACAAGGAAAGGCACATATCTCGAGCATTTTGTTTGGCGTTTTGTGGGGGAGGAACAACAAACTTCGCTAACTTAACAAGTTCTCCCTTGTTATCCGAACTTAGACTTGCGAGCTCGTCTTGCGAGGGGTGGACTCGCCTTCAGCCTCTCTCGTAGTCTGCTATTTTTCATCTTTTTCTCTCCCTTTCTCTCTGCATCGTTGGCTTTTCCTACCACTCTCTCTCTCTCACTCCCCTCCCTCCCTCCCTCCCTCCATTCTTCCCTCATTCCCAGCACTCACCCTCCCTCTTCTTTTCTCCCAAGAAGAAAGGGACGAGAAAAAGCAACATGCGAGAAGAGAGCGAGAGGCTCCGTCATGTTGGTTCGGAGCGAGAGATGTCGTCAGTCTTTTACCCATTTTCTTGCGTGTTGCATGGGGTTGGGGGTGGGGGTATGGTAGGGAATGGTAAGAGGAATTAGGGCTGATGAAGGTGAGAGGTGGGATAAGTTGGGGTGGGGTGGGGGTTGCAACAGTTGGATAGGATTTGCAATGTGTCATTGGGAGTTGAGAGGTGGGGAGGGATGGGGAGGGGAAGCGTTGGAAATGAGTAAAAAGGACGAGTTGTGTGGTTTTCTATTATGCAGTGCTAGCGAGATTACGGGATGTCGCAAGTATTGAGAAACTGTTCTACAAAGAGACATACATACAGACTGACAGACAGAGACGACGGGCAGGGGAGAGAAAGAAGCAGACAAAATACAGAAAGAAAGCGAAAAGGGGGACCATGGTAGGAGGGCGGAATCGTAGGCAACAAACGTAGAACTTTAAGGTCAAGATGGCGTTGCAAGGAAAATCCCACGAATTCGGGAGTATAAAGTGGGGGAGGGGGGAGGGGGGAGGGGGAGGAAGGTCATCCCGCTTAATTTCTCCTAATTTTCTTCTTTTTTTTCTTTACTGGGCTATAGAGAATGGGAAGGCGAATGAGGGAGGGAGAAGAGAGAGGGGGAGAGGGAGAGGAATGGGAAGAGGCGGAGAAGGGAGAGGGAGAGAGGGGGAGTGTGAGAGTGAGAGATGCACGAGGGCAGGAAGGACAAGAAGTTTCCGGAAGATGCTCAAGTGAAGAGAGCCGAGAAGCGAAGGAGGAGCAAAGATGTCGGCGATGGGGGGAGGGGGGGGTGAGAGGGGTAGAAACGAGAGGGGAGGAGCTAGGGGGTAATAGTGGAAGGGATAGGGGGAGGGAGATTGGCAACGTGTAGGATGCGTAGAATGTGCTGGATGATCCTTAAGACAGGGAGACGAGTGGAGTGTCACTGCAAAGAGGAAGAGGGAGAAGGAGTTTCTCAGGGGAAGGAGATGAAGAGGAAGGAAGCTGTGGTGGAGGAGGCGGAGGAAGAGGAGGGAGCGGTGGAGGAAACAGAAGAGACATGACGATAGTGATGAAAAGGAGAAGAGATGGAGGTAGACGTTAAGGTCAAGATGGAAGTAGAATTGGAGTTGGAGGGAGATATGGAGGTAAAGAGAAATAAAATGGTAAGTAGACGTAGAAGTGGAGGTATAGGAATAATAAGATTGATTAATGATGCTATAAATGATAATAGTGATGGTGATAATGATAATAATAATAGTATTATCAATTATAATAATATTATTATTAGTGTAAGTGGGTCGATCGAGTTAGGAGCTAGAACGGAGGAATAGCAGGAAGGAGGAAAGGAAGAGGCAAAGGACAGCGAATTAGAGACTATGAGGAGCGTTGAGAAGCATAGAGGAGCGAAAATTATGATGAATTAAGATAATGATGTCATGATGTTGACGATTATAAAACTGCAAATTAGCCACGTCTGTACAAAACGCGCACGTATACTACTTGTGCGTACACTTTGCACATACGTGTTTCTGTATGTATATATGTATGTATATAACACAGTGAGAGAGAGCGAGCCAGAGGGAGCCAGAGAGAGCTAGGGAGAGCTAGGGAGAGCCAGCGAGAGCTAGGGAGAGCCAGCGAGAGCTAGGGAGAGCCAGTGAGAGCTAGCGAGAGCCAGTGAGAGTCAGCGAGAACCAGCGAGAGCTAGCGAGAGCTAGCGAGAGTCAGCGAGAGCCAGCGAGAGCCAGCGAGAGAGAGAGAGAGAGAGAGAGAGAGTGAGAGAGTGAGAGAGAGAGAGAGAGAGAGCGAGAGAGAGAGAGAGAGAGAGAGAGAGAGAGAGAGAGAGAGAGAGAAAGAGAGAGGGGGGGGATGAGGGAGAGAAGGAGTATCACCTCCAACAGCTGGGAGAGCAGGCTGTGACGGAAGAGAGAGAGAGCCGAGCGTCGCTAAGGTGTATCGGCTTTACTGTAAACAAACTATTAAGTAATTTAAGCGCGGGATAACCGGACATGATTGCCGGAATTCTCATTTGCATGAGGAGATATGGGGGGGGGGGGAGGTGGTGTAAGTAATAAGTAAAGGCGATGAGTGAGTGTCCCATGATTTTTGGGTGATGAATGAGGTTGTGGTAATTACACATTGGATGAGTGCGGGGATGGTGAGTTGAGGTGTCATGGCTTTTACTAGCGAATGAGGATGTGATGATTTAGGTAAGTGATGAATTTTGCTTAGGGAAGGTATATTAGGTGATGGTAATGAATGGTGAGGATGCAGGATGTAAGACGAGGATGCATGGATGACGGGAAACGGAGACAGAGAATTGGAAGAATTTTAGTGATGAGTGATCAACGTGGATTGTCTGAGCATTATTTATGGGATGACGGGTAGAGGACATATGTGATGAGTTGATGAATTAATGTTCTTGTGTAATGATGATTGAGTGTTGTTATGTGATGAGTTCAATGATTTTTTTGGTATGATGAGCTGATGTGCGAGTTAATGACTTGAGTGTTGTACGATATAATTGCTTGGAACGATGGGAAATATATTAAGAAGACGCGAGTGATTAAGAGGAGCAAATAAAGACATAAGAGTAGAAACGAAAGAAGGATAGAAGATGGGGAAAAGAGAAAGAGTGAGTAAGGAAGAAAAGAGGATGAGTTAGATGGAAAATGAGAGGAAATAAGGAAGGATAAATACTGTAAGAAAAATTTGGGGAAAAGAGGAGGAAGGTAGAAGATGACAGGAAAGAAAGGGACTTGTGTAAAGGGGGGAAATCATAAGAAAGCAGTGGAATACACACGGAAAAGAAGAACGATGGATTGAAGGGACGAAAGAGGAAGTGCCAGTGCTATGACCCCCCCCCCCCCACCCCGTCTCACTTCCTCCCCCTTTTTCTTCATCTCCCTCCCCTACCCGTTTCCCCTTTTTCTCCCTCTCCCCTCCTTCTCTTCATCCACCCCTCCTTGTTTATCCCCCCTCCCTCTTCCCCTCCCCCTTTTCCTCCCCCCCCCCTTCCTCATGACGGTGGAACAGGGCGTCGGGAGAAGCGTCGAAGTGTGGCCCGGTGCAGAGGCTTGTGTAAACAGGGACTGGTATTTTAAGCTCGACCTGAAGTGCGGTACTTGAGGCTGGTTCGGGTCTCCGGCTGGGAGGAGGAGGAGGAGGAGGAGGAAGAAGAAGAAGAAGAAGAAGAAGAAGAAGAAGAAGAAGAAGAAGGAGAAGGAGAAGGAGAAGGAGAAGGAGAAGGAGAAGGAGAAGGAGAAGGAGAAGGAGAAGGAGAAGGAGAAGGAGAAGGAGAAGGAGAAGGAGAGGAAGAAGAAGGGAAAAAGAGATGATGAAAAAAGGAGGAGAGCGGGCAGTGATTTCATTTATTGTTTATATTCCTTTGTATATGGCCTAGAAATAAAATGTTATTTGCTATTGTATGACTCGTTTCAGATGTTTAAATTTTCATATTTAGGCTTGGTTAATGGAGAGTTGATTTCCTTTTACTCTGTGTGTTTCAGAAGTTCCTGTTTACATTATATACATTTACAATATACGAGTTTGTTATTGTTGGAATTCACATTTTTCTATATTTATTTGTATTCATGTTTAATCATAGCACAACATGCTAGCAATTATATGAACTTACCTTGTATGGAATTCAGTTTTGGATTATAGTAATGAAAAGAAAAACTTGATGAGGATGGACGTTATTTTTTCATAGATATAATTAGCTTCGTCGTTTTTTTCATTCATTTTTTCAGTGGTTTAATTAGGGACATATTCTGTATTTTGTGGTACCAATTTCCATGTTTTAATATATGTGCTAATGTTTACGGTACACATGTTCCATTTCATGTTTTTTTCTTTAAGCCATCGTCTTTTCCATTTTTACACTATGTTGCTTTTTAATGCTATGGATCATTAATGTATACTTTGTAATTTTTATCCGAAATGAAGATTATCATCATCATCTACATCATCATTATCATTATTATTAATATGATGTAAATGTTCCTTATGGTGATTCCATTATCGGTTGAATTGCTGGATTTAAGATTTTTAAAATTTTAATCAAATTTAAGATAGTAT
>BOPN01000128.1:332718-335218 GCA_017312705.2 Penaeus japonicus
AAAGCTTACGTACCCATGTCTCTCCCTCGCCTACTAGAAGTGAATTAGAAAGCTAGCTTAGAAAGGTACACGTCATAAGTCTCGCTTAGACAGGACACGATTCTCAAAGTCCCCGCTTTTGCAAGAGAACGACGTCTAGTAAAGGCTAGCAGTCTCAGAGGCCTGACGCTCAGTTCTAGGAGTTAGCCCCAATTACCCATCCACAATCTACCTCCTAGTTCCTAAGCACGATAACAGAAGCCTACTAGCTCCAGCTGATACCCTATTTGTCCCCCAAAGCTCCTATTAGGCGACAGCGGCGGGGAGATCCACTATATTACGCAAGCTACAATGTTAATGTCAGCTGGCGCCGCGGGGATTAGCTACTAGATCTAGCTATTTCCCCCTCTCCCCCTCCCCCCTCCCCCTCCTCCCCATTCCCCCACCCCCACCCGAGTTAAGGATGCATGTGGTAAAGTGGTACAAAACACCTGATGTAGATTTTGTAGGATCTGTTTGTGTGTGTGTGTGTGAGGGGAGGAGGGGGGGGGGGTTGTGTGTGTGTGTGTGTTTGTGTGTGTGTGTGTGTGTGTGTGTGTGTGTGTGTGTGTGTGTGTGTGTGTGGGGGGGGGGGGAGAAACGAGAAGGGAGGGAGAGGGGCGCTAAGAGGGTGATGTGGGGTAGGGAAGGGGAGAGCAGGGAAAATAAAGGAAAGGAAATGAAAGAGGGAGAACAGAGGAGGGGAGTTGAGAGGAGAGAGGAAGGAGGGGGAGGAAAAGAGAGAGGAAAGAGAGGAGAGGAAAGGAAAGAGATAGGAGGGGGAGGAGAAGAGAGGGGAGAGGGGAAAGGAGAGGAGAGGAGAGGAGATGAGAGAGGAAGGAAGGGGAGAGGAGACTTGAGGTAAGGAGAGTCTCCTGTCTCCTCTCTCTCTTTCTCCCTCCCTCCCTCCCTGTCCCTTCCTCACTCTACCTCTCCCTTCACCCTCCTCCCTCCCCTATCCCACTTCCCCTTTTACCCCATCCCCTATCCCCCTCTCTCCTTCACCCTTCCTTTCCCTTTCCCTCTACCTCCCCCTCCCCCTCCCCCTTCCTCTCCCTCTCCCTCTCCCCTTCCCCCTCCCTCTACCTCTACCTCTACCTCTACCTCTACCTCTACCTCTCCCCTTCCCCCTCCCCCTTCCTCTCCCCTTCTCCCTTTCCCCTCCCCCTTTCGCCTCTTCATTTCTCTTGCTCTCTCCCTCTCTGATTCTCTCGGCCTATCTCTTCCTCCTCTTTAGCCTCGATAACAGGCGATTCTCTTGAAGCCCGTCAGGAGCCCGTCCGGGGATGGCGGTATGGCAGCCGCAAGGTTCAAGGTCGCTGCGCGTTAGGGGGAGGGGGGGGGGTAGCAAGGGGATGGGAATAGGAATGGGAATGGGGAGGGCGGAAGGGGTGGAGTGTGTTTAAGGAACTGACATAGAAGCCTCACACACTCCAGACCGCAACCACCTTCCGCCTGACACACTCACGCTTCTCGTTACAGCTCCTGCTGACTTGCACTTTATTTGTTTGTGGACTTCTTCTTTGTCTCTCTTATTCTTATTCTCTTTCTTGTTCATATTTGTGCTCTAATTAGTAGTAGCAACAATGGTAATGGTTGTGAAATAAATTTGAACGATCATGATGATAATGATAGTGATGATGATAGTAATAAGGATAATATAATTGTTATTATTATTATTATAACTCTTGATATTGTTATTTTCTATGTTACTGATAAGTATGATAGTTATAGTATGAATAGTAATAATACAATAATAGCAAAAGAAATAGTCAATGTTACTGCGTATTTTTCGTTTATTTACTTATCTCCTTTACTCTTAGAGAGGGTAAGCGAAAGAAGGAGAGGAGTGCAGGGAACAGAGTGTGGAGTTTTGGTCTTGCGAAATCCCCAGCTCCTTAATAATGCCTTTGTTTTAGAAGCTTTCTCTTTTCTCGTTTGCCTGTTTCTGTTTGCTCTCTTACCCTCTTCGCATCTCCTTGCTGGTATTCTGTATTTCGTTTATGTGTCTTATATTCTCTCTCTCTCTCTCTCTCTCTCTCTCTCTCTCTCTCTCTCTCTCTCTCTCTCTCTCTCTCTCTCTCTCTCTCTCTCTCTCTCTCTCTCTCTCTCTCTCTCTCATTCTCTCTCGCTTTCTCTCTATCCCTCTCGCCTTCACTTTCGCTCTGAACTCACTTCAACAGTGACATTCCCAGTCTACTGCACATATTTTTTTTTATATTTTTCTTTACCTTCGACCTTTTGCACATCCAAGCAAAAAGGGAAATGAGGAGGAATGAAAGAAACAGAAAAAACTGAAACAAGAATAAAAGGTGATAAAGCCACAGAAACGAGAAATACCAACGTGTAGGAATCATAGTTGTTTTCCTCTTTTTGTTTATATATTTGTTTATTTTATTTGTCTCTGAAAGAAGGGACAGAATGGATGTATATAAAAGTTAAAAAGAAAAGAAAAATAGAGCCATACTAAAGAGAAAAAAAG
>BOPN01000128.1:340218-357718 GCA_017312705.2 Penaeus japonicus
TATGTGAATGGGGCTGATACAGGAAAGTCAAAAGGCAGGCGAGGCAAAGGAAACGAAAGGCAAGGTGGGCAGAGCTGGAACTTCCTCAGCTTTAAGGCAAATATTGAAGTCGTCTTGTATTACAATCGAAAGTTCCGGGCGTTGTTGGGGTGTCCGCCGGGCGTCCTGGGGTTCAGAGGTTCGGGAAGGTTCTCTTTGAGGTTTAGAGGTTCGGGAAGGTTTTGTTTGAGGTTCAGAGGTTTGGGAAGGTTTTGTCTTAGGTTCATAGGTTTGGGAAGATTCTGTCTGGGGTTCAGAGGTTCGGGAAGGTTCTGTTTGAGGTTTAGAGGTTGGGAAGGTTTTGTTTGAGGTTCAGAGGTTTGGGAAGGTTCTGTTTAGGGTTCACAGGTTTGGGAAAGTTTTGTCTTAGGTTCATAGGTTTGTGAAGATTCTGTCTGGGGTTCAGAGGTTCGGGAAGGTTCTGTTTGAGGTTTAGAGGTTGGAGAAGGTTTTGTTTGAGGTTCAGAGGTTTGGGAAGGTTCTGTTTGGCGTTCAATTGTTCGGGAATGTTCTGTTTATGGGCCAAAGGTTCAGATGGTTCTGTTTAAGGTTCACAGGTCCAGAGATAGGAATGAAGGCCAGTGGATTACGGGAAAAGATAATGAGAAAAGTAAAAGGAGATGTGAAGAAAGAAGAGAGGGTTGTTTAGGGAGAATAGAACGAGAGTAAGAAAAGAGATGGGAGAAAATAAAGGAGAATAGGGATGGGATGGAAGATGGGGAATGAGATGGAAGGATGGATATAATGGGATATGTCAGTTTAAAGATCATCAGGGGAATGAACAAGGTCGATATAAAACTGAAATATAAAGATGCTCTATTTATGTTTCTTTATATACATATATATGTATATGTGCGTATGTATATCTATCTATATCTATATCTGTCTATCTATCTACCTACCTATCTATATATCTATATATATATATATATATATATATATATATATATATATATATATATATATATATATATACACGCACACACACACATACATACGTGTGTGTATGTATGTATGTATGTATGTATGTATGTGCACGTGCACGTGCAAGAGTGTGATTGCGTAAGAGAACGACAGACAGAATTGATGACGTACGAGTTTGAAAAGAGGTGGTCGTGAGGAGGAGAGTAATGGAGGAAAAGTCAGAGAGAGAATCGACGCCCACGTTCCCTTCTTTTCTTCTTCTGTATTATCTTATTCTTTTTTGTTGTATCCTTCTATCCTCCTCGTCCTCCTTCTCCTCCTCCTTCTCCTCCTCCTCCTCCTCCTCCTCATCATCATCATCATCATCATCATCATCATCATCATCATCTTCCTCTTCCTCCTCTCCCTCCTGCTATTACTTACATACAAAGTTTTTGGTAAATTTTTCAAAATATGGTTCTGGTGAAAAATTCATAGCGACAAATGTAGAAAAAGAAATGTATGTGACATATTCAAAACGCGTCAGATACATCTGTCTCACTCATACCTTTTATTCTATATGGTTCTGGTGAAATATTCATATCATGTTAAGTGGTGTTTGCTGTACCATTGAGACTATCTTGAACGATTCTGAGAGTAATTAGCACCAGTGCCACACTGATATGGTAGTTGGCTTAGTGCCGATCGGGCGAAAGGCCATTCGTTGCACTGATTGAGTGTATATCTTCAAAGAATCCTAGTAAGATTTATTTATTTATTTGTTTTTCTGACATACCGACAATTGAGTTGTCATCTTTTGTAACTCCATTGCTAGAGGCATGAAATTATAAATATCGTGCAACACAATCCATTTTAAATCTATGTAATTATGAGCAAGTTAATATCTCGTGGAGTAATCAAGAACCAGCTACACATAAGCTTCGAATTATTTTGCTTACTCGCGAGGAAACAGTGAGTTGATCAGGATGGAAAGATCTGCCTTTTCTACCGTGACAATATTGCTGCCATTATTAGCCGTGGTCCTTCGTCTAATTTCGATTATTTATTTTATTTTTACCGCACTGAACATTTGATTCGGTTCTTTAAAATTCCGTATTGGAATCGGACAGGAGCGTAAAGTTATTCACCCTCACACCTGACACTTTACTGCATTTAGATGTTTTGATTCTGATTCGAATTCTGTTTGAGAAGACCCTCTCTGCCGCCACTCAGAACACAGGCATCACGAGCCCTGAACACGCCAGGTTTGCACATTCTGATAAGATGAAAACGGTATGTGTAAGTGTGTCTGTGTCGGTGTCAGTGGCTGTTTTGTGTTGCTGCATTATCATTGTATACCATTTCATTATTCCTTTTATCTTATTATTTTTACAATCTCTATCCAACAAGTGCTTTTGATTTTATCTTCCTCTTCCTTCTCACCCTCCTCCTCCTTCTCATTCTACTATTCCTTTTATTTTTTCTCCTCCTCTTCCTCCTTTCCTCTCCCCTTTCTCCCTCTCCTTTCTCCTTCTTCCCCCCCTCCTCCCTCTCCTTTCTCCCCCCCCTCCCCCTCCCTTTTCTCCTCTTCCTCCTCTTCCTCTTCCTCTACCACTTCCTCTTCTTTCTCCACCTCGTCCTTGCCCTTTTTCCTCTTTCTCATTTCCTCCTCCTCCTCTACCTCCTCCGCCTCCACTAGGGGTAACTTGTGGTATTTGCATTTTGGATATTCACTTTGCATATAGATGTTTTCTCCTCTTTGAAAGTTGCCCCAGGACTAATCCGCGGAGATCCTGTGAACACTCCCCCCTTCCTCCTCCCTCCCCCCTCCCCCCCCCCTCCCCCACTCCCTCCACTCCCCCTCAGAGCTGTTTCCTTCTCCCACTACCCCCCCCCCTCCCTCCCCCCGCCTTGTTGATTCCGAGAGTGGAGGTTCTGGCCAGGATTGGCATGCAGCGTGGGCGGGTCGCTTTATTATCTCTAATGGCCTTTTTTTTCTTATTTTCTCCCTGTTGCTTCTTCTGACCTCTTATTTTTGCTTTTATGGACTCACTTTCTTTTCTTTGTATTTCCCCCTTGCTCACTATATTTTTCTTTCTTTCTTTCTTTATCCATTTAACTTTCTTTCCCTCTATCTATCTCTATATGTATCCCTATCTCTCTCACTCTCAAACACACACACACAATCAAACAAACAAACAAGCAAGCAAGCAAGCAATCAAACAAGCAAACAAACATGCAAACAGACGCACATCTTTCTTTTCCCTTTTCCCGGTTCTTCTTTAATTCAGTTTCTGGATTTTTTCCTCGGAACTTCGTCTCGTTTTCTCTTTTATTTACCCTCCCCTTTATTTTTGCCTTGCTCTTTATCGCTTTTATCCTTTATTTTTAATCTATCCACGCTGTTTCATCTTCGTTTTCTTTCTTTTTTTCCTCATCAGTCTTCCTTTTTCCTTTTCTTCCTTTCTTCTCCCTCCCATCCTTCCCCCTCCCTTCCTCTCCTCTTATCTTGTGTTATTCCTCCTCTCTTTGCCTCTTCTTTCCGTTCTTGTCCCTTCCTCCCTTCTCTTCCCCTTCTGCTCTTCGTTCCTCTCCCTTGCCTTTTCTCCCTCCTTCGTTCTATCTCCATTCCTCCTCTTTCGGTTCTTCACATCTCCCCCCCCCCTATTATTCCTCTGTCTTTTCTTTCCGTCATTCACCATTCCTCTTCCTCCTCTTTCGGTTCATCTCCCTCCTCCCTCCTCCCTCTTCCTATACCACATGAGCACATTTAATATTGCCTGGATAGGATTGTAAGTTTTGTTCGAGAGAGAATATTGAAATTTGGATCATTTTCAATTGACCGAGTATCGAGTAGGAAAGAGGGGGGGGGAGAGGATGTGACCGATGAGGGGAGATCGGGAGAGGAAGAGAATGAAATGATAAAGAAACATAGTAGTGAAGAAGGGAAAGCTTGTATATAAGCAAGCCAGCGTTAACACATCAACGCATAGTCACTATACTATATGTAACACAACTACCGAAGTTGTCTTACGTTTCAACTCTACGGACATACCATGCCCTGATTTTAACAAAGCAAAGACAACACTGCCAAATAAGACAAAGCAAATACAGACCAATCTGTTTATCGAAACGACGCGCGCTGTAAAGTTGCGGCCTGATGAATGAATTCCGGATAGCTCAGATTGCTTCTCAATTTGGCTGTAGCCGAGATAGATTAAGATGTAACTGTATGATATTATATTTTGTCTATACGATTGCCGTGATGGCATGGATTAAACTATGGTTACGAATGCGGGACTGAATGGGCGCGTTATGTTTAGTTTTTTTGTCGATTGATTGCACCGTTTATGGCAGTTATTGCTCTTACTGGTATTGCTATTGCAAACGGTAATGCCTCCATCATTACCTCCGTTATAATTTCGGATACTCTGATACTTCTTTTATTTAAAATATCATTAGGGTTTACTATTTATAATCATGACTCATATGTTTTTTTTATTAATATTTTGAAGAAATTATTATATTTTAAAATCATAACTTCTGTCACCATTATAGCACACGTGTCTAATAAATTTTCTTTTTTCTTTTTTGACAGGTAAGATGGTGCGAGACATTCTGCTCTGATTCACAGTGATGGTGGTGATGAACCGTGAGTGGTGGTGATGGGGCGTGTGGTGAAGGTTGCTTGTTTTAAGAGAGGTCATCACTGTTTTGTTGTTTTGTAGAGAAATGATTATTAGATGATGATATATTTTGTTTGAGTTTTGGGTGACTGCTTGCGAAGAATATTATATGCTAAGGTCAAGGTTGTTTTATTGGTGAATGTGATTTATGTTGGTGATGGTGGTCTTGATCAACTTTTGGTGAAGGCATTATAATTATGAATCTTATTTTTTTCTGATTATATATTTGTTTCAGTTTATATTCCATGGAAATGTTTGGTTATATTGGTGGTTATATCACCAATATGCTCATTCACTCACCCACCCATTCATCCACTCACTCACTCACCTACCAAACAAACCACCCACCCACCCACCCTCTACCCACTCTTCTACCCACCCACCCATCTACCTACCCACCCACTTACCCACCTACCCATCAACCTAAACCCCACCCACTCACTCACTCACTCACTCACTCACTCACTCACTCACTCACTCACTCACTCACTCACTCACTCACCTACCCATCCGCCCACCCATCCACTCACCTATACATCCATCTACCCATCCATCCACCTACCCATCCATCCACCTACCCATCCATCCACCTACCCATCTACCCACCCACCCACCCATCTACCCAACCACTCACTTACCTATCCACCCACCCACCTATCCAACCGCTCACCTGCCAACCCACTCACCTACCCACCATCCCTACCTTCCCACTCACCTACCCACCTGCCCACCTACCCTATCCACCCACTCACCTACCCATCCACCTATTCATCCACCCACTCACTCACTCACTCACTCACTCACTCACTCACTCACTCACTCACTCACTCACCTACCCATCCACTACCCATCCACCTACCCACTCACTTACCCACCCACTTACCCACCCACTTACCCACCCATCTACCAACACACCCACCCACCCATCAACCCACCCACCCCACTCACTCACCTACCCACCAACCAACCAACCACCATAAAAAACAAGTAATTCAGGCATGCGCATACGAATTGTGCGAGACGCAGCCGAGGGCATTTGGCATCGTGAGTGACGAGGGCGGGCGTGACACGAGGGCGCGGAGAATGGCGCTGAGTGACGTCGCGACCGAAAATAGTTCCTCTCCAGCAGCGCCGCCGATTCGTCGTAGCCCGCGGTGTCATGGGCGTCGCGTCGGGGTGGTGACTCTGTGAGCGCTCGTCTGGTGCTCGCTCTTTTTCTTCGTCTTTCTTTCTTTCCTTTCTTTTTTGTTCTCTTTCTCCTTCTCTTCCTTTTTTGTGTGTGTGTGTGTCTACGTTCTAGTATTTTTATTTGTTTAATTGTACTTACTAACAGATGTACATATATAACAAACGTACAACCACATATACTAACAAAAAAACAACTACAGAAAATCGAACCAACAAACAAACAACCTACCGACAAATGAATAAATAACGGCGCACACAGCAAGAAAAACAAACAAATCACACAAATAAATGCACAGCGGCGACTGCATTGGCCATCCCGTCACGTGACTGCCTGTGTTGGCACTTAACCAGCCACGTCATTGAAATTGCTTATTATTGATGACCTCTTTCAGGAAATACTCGTTGGAGAACCCCCCACCCCACTCCTCTCTAAAAAAGGAAAAAGAGAAAAAAATGAAAGGAATGATATGGAGGGAAGAAAAGTGAGGAGTCGGTATCTTATTTGGCCTGCACACATTTTGCAAGTATCATGAATAATACAAGTGATTTAAGCATGTATTATTTGAATCTCGTCAGCATGAACGAATGGATGCTATTTTAAACAAAAATGAGAGAAAGAGGGGGTTGGGGTTTGTGGGGGTTGGGGAAGAAACCCGATGGGAAGGGAAACGCAATCAAGAAAGGGAATAAGAGAGAGAGAGAGGGGTAAAAAACACACAATTGAAATATCTTGTTTAAAAACCCTTCAGATGAGCTCGAATAAACTTAGAAGACATTCCGAGTAATTGCAGTTGAATGGAAGATAACAAATCACAAATATACTTCCTCCTTTTTTTCTTGCCTTTTTGTTTTTATTTTCTTTTGTCCTTTTCGCGGGTTCTTCGTAATTCTAATTTTAACCGAAACTTCTCTTTTGCCGAATGAGTGAAGGCGTTCCCTTGAGTGGACTTACGCAAATAAGACATTCCAATCTGATGCTTCTGTGAATTCCCACGTCGACCGGGCCGCGGGGGGGGGGGGGGGGGGCGCTGGTATGCGGAGATGGGGCCAGCAGTTCCAGGAAGGTGGCGTGTGTGTACAGAGGTCGCTTCCACCCCCGCTCTCCTTGTCCTCCGCCCCCCCTTCCCCCATATCTCTTATCCCTTCTCCCCTTCTCCTCTTCTCTCTCTTGCTCTAACCCCTCTTTTCCTTTTCCCCTTCTCCTTCACTTTCACCTACTCCTCCTCCTCCTCCTCCTCATTCTCCTCCTCCTCCTCCTCCTCCTCCTCCTCCTCCTCCTCCTCCTCCTCCTCCTCCTCCTCCTCCTTTTCCTCCTCGCTCTTATACGCCCCCTCCTTTTCATCCTTGTCCTATACTTCCTCCTCCTCCCTCTCCTCCTCTTCTTCCTACCCCTTCTCCTCTCCCTTCCCCTCTTCCTCCCCCTCTTCCTCCCCACTCTGTATTGTCTACCTGTCTACCCTTCTGTCCCCTTTCCCCTTTCTTATCTCATTGCCTCCACCTCCAGCGCCACTCCAGTCATTCACATTTTTATCCATTCTTCTTCTCCTCTTTTCTTTCTCCCCCTTCCCCCTCCCACGCCTTTCCACCCCATCTCTCCCTTTCTCTTTTTTCTCTTTTTTCTTTTTTTTAAATCTTTTTCTCTCTTCTCTCTCTCTCTCTCTCTCTCTCTCTCTCTCCACACACACACACACACACACACACACACACACACACACACACACACACACACACACACACACACACACACACACACACACACACACTCACCCCCCCCCCCCCCCCCCCCCCCCCCCCCCCCCCCCCCCTCTCTCTCTCTCTTTCTTTTCCACCCCCGCACGCTCGCAGACTGGGAGCCACGCCAGTATTTCCGCTCTTTGCTTTTTACTCTTTCCATACATTTTTTATATCTCTTCTTGCTGCCCCTCGGAAGTCCCTGGTTGGTCTCAATTTTTCCTTGATTTCCTATTCTTTTTTTTCCTTTTTCATTATTTTCTTCGTTCCTTTTCGTTTCTCCAATCATATCTGACCCCTTTTGTCGTTTATCATTATTATTGTTATTTTTTATTTCTTTATTTCTATTTTTATGTGGGAGAGGGATATTTTGGGGTAAAAGTGTTCTTTCTGCACAGTTATGCCTTGTCATTTTTTTATATATTTTGTAAGGTATTTGGTTGTTTATCTAGGTATATTAATAAACCTGTCCACGCAAAGCCATTCGTATTCGAAAGCACTCATCCATATACAAAGAAAGACACCTTGGCAGGTAAGGAGGTAGGTAGGCAGGAAAGCATTGACAAATAGACAAAGGGACGCAGTCGGGTTTGCGAGCAGAAGCATTAGCAGGAAAGCAGACAGGCAGGTAGATAGGGATATACTGGCAAGCAGAGACTCAAACACGCAGATGGGCAGCCATACCTAGCATATAGGGAGACACAGTCAGTCAGACAGGCAAGCAGACATACATGCAGGCAGACAGATAAAAAATCCACGCAGGCGAGCAAGGAGGGGCAAACAGGAAGACGCACCTAGGCAGGTAAGCAAGCGGGATCGTATTATAAAAAAATAGAGCAGAGGATTATTCAGGGAAAGTTTGTTTATAGTCGCAGGTGGGAAGCACGTGCCATGACCTCGAGCATGAGAATAGGAAAGAAAATGAAATGGGGAAGGTAAGAAAGGCGAGGGACAAGAAAGGGGGGCAGGAGGTGAAGGAAAATGGAGGAAATGAGTGCTATGGAAGAAAAGGAAAAGTATAACGTTCTTGAGTATAGAAAGGGAGGAGGAGAGACAGGATTGGTGAGAAAGATGAGGAAGTGTAAAGGGAAGAGAGATGAAGGGAAGGAGAGGCGAAGAGAGGAGGTGAAGAATAAGTAAGTTAACGAGGAGGGAGGGAGAGAGAGAGAGAGAGAGAGAGAGAGAGAGAGAGAGAGAGAGAGAGAGAGAGAGAGAGAGAGAGAGAGAGAGAGAGAGAGAGAGAGAGAAGGAAACAGGGAAACAGAGACAAAAAGAGAGAGAGAGATGGACTAGCCGATTGACTGAGTGCAAGAAGACGGAAGGTGTGGTACTTCTAGACTCCACAGAGCTTTGTTTATCGCGGTCATGTGTACGATCAGCTATACATTTCACCTCATTCTTTTCCAATATTATTATCGTGATTACTTTTCCTATTTTCACATCAGCGTCTTTCCCTTGTCTCTAAGTGCGCATAGATTTTGCCCTTTGTTCTGTGTTTTCACGAGTCAGAAAGATTGTTTACCTTTTGTAGATTGTGAGGAATCTCGCATTTCAGTCTCATCCCTCTTCCTCTCCCCCCTTCCCGAGATGCGAACCGCGTGCCAACTTCATAAGTGTGGCAGGTGGGGCATGTGCAGGAGGTGGAAGAGGGTTTGCCGCTACCAGGGAGTGGGGAGGGGAGGGGGGTATGTTGGCTTGGTTGGGTGGGCGTGGGGCAGGTGCCAGTGAGGGTTTCGCGGATGCCACGGTGCCAGTGCCCCTTTAGCAAGCCCAGTGTGTGAATGCGCCCCTGCCCCGGTGTTCCGTGCCCGCCACGTCGCTCTTTCGGTTGTTTCGTCACGCCCTCAACTCCCATCGCGCGCGCCGCCAATCTTGTCCTCCTTCACGCCTCTTCCCCCTTTGGCCTCTCTCTTGCTCCTTTCTCTCCTCCGCCCTTTCCGACTTCCACCTTGCCTCTCCTCCCGCATTGGCGTCGCAGCTTCCACGCCCCGTCCCGTCGCACCTCCTCGGTCTAGCCCTGTCCCCGCCGACGTTGCGTAAGCTCCCCGCCTCGCCGTCGATTCCGACATGGAGACGATGGCAGCGACGGTGACGTAGAGCAGGGGGGAGAAGTGTCGAAGGGCATGGACTTCCCGTGGGAGGCTTCGGCGCTCGTGAAGGGGGCGTTGCTGATCCTGCCGTCGGGGAGTTTTGGAAGGAAGGTGATCCGGAGGACTTTCGGAAGGAAGGCGAGCTGCAGACGTGACCTTTGACCTGGCGAAGCGTTTGGGTTGTGGTGGACGACGGAAAGGCTGTATCTTGTCCTCTTAGGATGGTGTCTGATTTCAGTTCATAGTGATTGATGTGATGTTCTACAGTTTCCAATAGTGTGACTCACAGAAAATCTACTTACTTATATAGTATCGTATTTTGTCTCAATTAGGCGAGATATATTTATATATAATCTCACACAAATTAATGATAAAACCGAAAGAAGTAAAGAAGATATGGATATAACCATAACAATAAATCAAGCGAGCGCGTTATAAGTGCCAGAGACACTAGAATAAAAATAAAAAGAGAGATCTAAATATAAGGAAGATAATTGCCTTTGCATGAAGCGATTCCCCCCTTCGCCACCGCTGCCTCGATCGCGTGACATCCTCAGTCGCCCCAGCATCCTCCAAGGACGTCGAAACCTGCCCTCGGGACACCGTGAAGGGACCCTCCTCGGCTGAGCGATCCTTCAGGTGAGCTGTTACAGTTGAGGTGAATTTAACATTACTTGAATTTCCTTCTTCGTGATTTTTCCATAGTGACGTGTTCTTCTGGTGCCATGTTGTACAAGAATCTGTTTTGTGTTTTTCTTTCTTTTGTGAATTCAGTCTTACTGGTTTACTCTCCCTCTTTTATTCTCATTTCGTTCCTTTAGTATTCCTCCTCTTCCTTCTTCTTCTTCTCCTTCTCCTTCTCCTTCTCCTTCTCCTTCTCCTTCTCCTCCTTCTTACAACTCCCTTTCGTCATTATCTCTCTCCTCTTCCGCCATCTCCTCATTTTCCTTCTCTTTCTCTTATCTCGGGATGTCCTCTAGGGCAGTGGAGGAGCACATGGTCGATTACTCCCTTCAGGATGTTTGCATCCTGATCTTAATTAAGGGGATTCACTCTCTCTCGCTCTCTCTCTCCCCATCTCCCTCTCCCCTTCTCCCTCTCCCACTCCCACTCCCTCCACCTCCCCCCCTGTCTCTCTCTCTTTCTCGCTCTCTCTCTCTCTCTCTCTCTCTCTCTCTCTCTCTCTCTCTCTCTCTCTCTCTCTCTCTCTCTCTCTCTCTCTCTCTCTCTCTCTCTCTCTCTCTCTCTCTTTCGCTCTTTCGCTCTCTCTCTCTCTCTCTCTCTCTCTCTCTCTCTCTCTCTCTCTCTCTCTCTCTCTCTCTCTCTCTCTCTCTCTCTCTCTCTCTCTCTCTCTCTCTCTCTCTCTCTCTCTCTCTCTCTCTCTCTCTCTCTCTCTCTCTCTCTCTCTCTCTCTCTCTCTCTCTCTCTCTTTCGCTCTCTCTTTCTCTCTCTTTTCTCTCTTTCGCCCTCTCTTTCTCTCTTTCGCCCTCTCTTTCTCTCTTTCGCTCTCTCTCTCTCTCTCTCTCTCTCTCTCTCTCTCTCTTTCTCTCTCTCTCTCTCTCTCTCTCTCTCTCTCTCTCTCTCTCTCTCTCTCTCTCTCTCTCTCTCTCTCTCTCTCTCTCTCTCTCTCTCTCTCTCTCTCTCTCTCTCTCTCTCTCTCTCTCTCTCTCTCGCTCAGTCGCTCTCTCTCTCTCTCCACCCGTCTCTCTTTTATTTCTCTCCCTCGCTCTTTCTCTCATTCCCAACCCCCCAATCTCCCTCCCTCCGTCCCTCTCTCCCTTCTCCGCTCCCTCCCTCCCCCCTCTCTCTCTCTCTCTCTCTCTCTCTCTCTCTCTCCCTCTCTCTCTCTCTCTCTCTCTCTCTCTCTCTCTCTCTCTCTCTATCTCCCTCCCTCCTCCCTCCTCCCTCCTCCCTCCTCCCTCTCCCCCATTAAACCGTGTCCAGATTTACTCTCCGATTGTCTTCCCGTCATTTATGCGTATATATTTTCATCGTGTGATTCTTCTTCCCGTTTCTTTTCACCCTTCCGTAGCGGCAAGGCCATCCTGGAGCACTTGAAGTACCGACCAGACAATGCCACTTTTCTTAATTACCTCCACGATGGGGGGATAGGGGGATAGGGGATGGTGGTTGGGGGTTAGGGCAGGTTGTGTGGGGAGAAGAGGGTAAGGGAGGAGGTAAGCGTGGGGTCGAGGTGTGCGAGTGTGAGTTGTTTGTCTCCTTTGTGAGGTGCTTTTGCCTGCATTTTTTTTGTCGGTTTATGTGCTTGCATTCGTTCATTCATTTATGCACTTATAACCGTAAGTGTATTTTTTATGGAGAGACATATATATAGAGAGCCAGAGAGAAAGAGAGCGAGCAAGCAGCAGCAAATATAAAGATAGGCTGTGTGAGGTTTTGTTCGTGTCCATTTCAGTTAGAGGTTCTTTTTTCCCTTTTTTTTCAATTTCATTGTATTTCCGTTCATCCCTCGGAGTGTGCCAGCCAACCTTTCATTGTCATTTGTGAGGTATGAGAGAATGGCCTCGGGGGGTGTAAGGGAGGGAAGAGGGACAGGTGTGTGTGTGTGAGAGAGAGAGAGAGAGAGAGAGAGAGAGAGAGAGAGAGAGAGAGAGAGAGAGAGAGAGAGAGAGAGAGAGAGAGAGAGAGAGAGAGATGCAGAGGATGGAACTAGATTTGAATCGGTATCGATATCAAGAGTGGAAAGGGAAGGCCAGAAGAGAGGAAAGGGATAATTGGAAGATGAAAACAATAAATAAGATCAAAACAATAGCAACAGATTTTTTTTCCAATCTCCTGTACCGGCAATTTTCTGTGATGCTTCAGTTCTCCCACCGCTATGGTGTATTGATAGGGAATGGGGTGGTACTTCCATAGGTATAGTATGCTAATAGGGATAGGATGGTGCTTCCATAGGTATGGTGTGTTGGTAGGGATAGGGTGGTATTTCCATTGGTATAGTGTGTTAATAGGGATAAGGTGTTACTTCCATACGTATGGTGTGTTGGTACAAATAAAGTGGTGCTTCTATCCCTATCTGCTAATAAGGATGAGATAGTACTTCCATAGGTATGGTGTGTTGGTAGGGATAGGGTAGTGATGTCAATGTGTGACAATTCTGGCGTGTTGAAGGGAGCTGCGTCATTTTATGGTAATCCCTCTGGACTAATCCGGATAGCACGTCACAACTGTTATGCTTTGTCGCTCTGATTAACAGTTGCACTTTCGTCACATCGTGCTGCTCCCCCCCACACACAGCTACGTACTTATGTCACGTGTAAATGCGTCACAGATATTTTTTTTTATATATGTTTAATTGGTCTTATTATTATCCAACAGTTGCATTTTTTCTCCGTCGACTTGCACGGCTTTTCTTTAATAATCCTCTTATGTACCTTCTGTCCGCTTCTCATACCGCATGGCGATTTATTTTGATAAATGCTGACTAATAATGATGTGAAGTTCCACTCTGCCGTCCCTTTGACTTATGCATGGCTGAACTTAGTCTCGTTAAATTGCAAATTACGAAGAGATAAAATGCATGTCATTTAGATGCATGAACGGTGTTTATTTTACCTTTTTGTGAAGTTGATTTCTACATGTGCGTGATTTATATGGATTTGTTATTTATATGTGCCGGCATGGAAATTTTATCATTATTATTGCGTTTGTGATGATAATTATTAATGATAGTTATATGGGAATAATGCTAATATAAAGACCTCACTTTTGGAAGGGGGGGAGCACCAACTTTCAGACTGACTCTCCTACCTTTGGAATTCCATAGAGAAAGTAGAATCTTAGCAGTAGAAGAAAGGGACTTATTAGATCTTATGTCCACCAGACATATTTCTTGGGTGTAATGCTCTGAACATTCCTCCCTCCTGAGTATGATAACAGTTCGTCGATGGGGAGAGGGAGAGGGGGGAAAGGAGGGGGATGCCTTTTTTTTAGGGGGGGGGGGGGATGAGCGTGAATAGGATGGGGTAAGCAGGTAAGGGGGATGTGGGGGTATGTGAGAGGAAGAGTGATGGCTAATGTTGCGGTGGCAGGGATGTTCAGGGAGGCAGACAGGCAGGGAGGGAGGGAGGGAGGGATAATGTGTACAGTGCCAAGACTCTAGGGTTATGGGGGAATGCCAGGCGTATTTATGCCCTAGTACCGCACGAGGCATAAATGACGTATATCCTATTATGTTCGGCTTCTTTTGCTGCTCGTCGGCCATAGCGCGCTGCGGAGACGGAAAGGCACACAGGAGAGGTGGATGTGGCGCATTGGCAGGGAATCAGGCAGGCAGGCGGGCAGGCAGGCAAGAAGGAGGGAGATAGGAAAGTAGATACGGGGGAACAGGAAGATAAGTAAGGCAGGTAGACAAGCACGTAAGCAAACAAACAAACGCAAAGAAACAACCAGACCGATATATAGGCAGGCGAGCAGACAAGTCGGCAGACATTCTGGCAAACGTGCAAGACAGTCAGTGAACGAGAAAGACAAGCAGACAACCAGACAGGCTTGGGCTTGACAGCATAATTCAGTGCCTCTCCGACCATTCCGAGGGAATTTATCGTTTCGAAAAGGACAGGGAAACGTGGGAAGACTTTTCCTGCTGGAGTGGGGAATGGGGTGGGGGTGTAGGGGACGCATAGGCAAAGGGAGAGAGATTGAGAGAGGGAGAGGGAGAGGGAGAGGGAGAGTGAGAAGGAGAGTGAGAAGGAGAGTGGGAAGGAGAGTGAGAGATGGAGATAGAGAGAGAGAGAGAGAGAGAGAGAGAGAGAGAGAGAGAGAGAGAGAGAGAGAGAGAGAGAGAGAGAGAGAGAGAGAGAGAGAGAGAGAGAGAGAGAGAGAGAGAGAGAGAGGGCAATGAATAAGGACGAGATAGGAAACCCAAGGAGATAGAGGAGGGGGAGGCAATGAATGAGGAAGAGAGAGAGAGAGAGAGAGAGAGAGAGAGAGAGAGAGAGAGAGAGAGAGAGAGAGAGAGAGAGAGAGAGTCAGTGAGTGTCAGAAGTGGTTGAAATAAATAAGTCAGGAAGGAGGGAAGGAAGCTAAAAGGGAAATTAAATAGGGAAGAGGTATTGAAAATACGTGAATGAAATACGAGTGAAAAACGGTGAAGAAAAAGAGAGGCAATGAAAGCTAATGAGGTTAATTAATGAGAATAACCGAAAAGAAAAAAAAATAGTAATAAATTAGATTGAATTAGAGAAAGAAAAACTATTAAAAAATGGAAATTGGAATAGAATGGTAATGGGCTTAACTAATTCGTAAGCTAAGGAATGGAATTAGAATGAGAAAGAGAACGTGTAGAGGAAAAGCATCTTAAGATAATGGAAGGGGCAGGAGTCGGCGAGAAACTCCCCCCCCCCCTCTCTCTCTCTCTCTCTCTCTCTCTCTCTCTCTCTCTCTCTCTTTCTTTTTCTCTTCTTCCATTCTTTTCTTTACTCCCTCCTTCCCTCCCTTCCTTCCTCTCTTCCTTCTTTCCTTCCTCCTTCCTACCGTCCTTCCTTCTTTCCTTCCTCCTTCCTACCGTCCTTCCTTTCTTTCTTCCTTCCTTCGTTCCTCTCTTCCACTCTTATCCAGTCTTATCTTCCCTTCCTCATCCCTCCTACCCTCTTACCCTCCTTCCCTCCCTCCCTCTCTCCCTGCTTTCCTTGCTTTCGCCCACCCTCCTACCTTCCCTTCCTCATCCCTCTTACCCTCCCTCCATCCGTCGCTCCCTCCCTCTCTCACCCACGTACCTGTTGTTTGTTTGTTTACTAGGGTGTTTACTCTCGCCAGACGCGGAGGTGAGGCGTGCAGAGAGGGCCGGGGAGATGGAGTGTCAGCATCGGCAATATCGAGATCACAGCGGCAGGGGAGAGGGGGGAGGGGAGAAGAGGGTAAGATGGGGAGGTTGAAGAAGGAAAAGGACGTGAGAAGAAAAAAAAATGAGTGGGCGTGTGGTGGGGAGGAAAGAGAGAAGAGACAAAAAAGGTTTATCAAAGAGGAAAAGAAAGAGTCGCGAATAAAAAAAAAAATAATAATAAAAAAACGAAGGTGGAAAATGGACATAAAAAGGACAAAAACGAAAGAGAGAAAGAGGGAAAAGAAAAGGGCCGAAGGGAGGGATATCGGCCGGGCACCATGCCAGGTGCCATGAGGTCGCGCTGTGATGACGAAGAAGGAGAGAGGGGAAGGGAGGGTGGGCGGCCTGGGTATCATAGAGGGGTTTGTATGAACAGGGTGTGGGAAAGGGGGGGGTGAAAATGGGGGAGATGGATGGGGAACGAGAGGAAGCAAACTAGAAAGATAACTGAGAAATGAGGCCGATGATTAAGCGAAAGAAGATACAGCGAGAACGAGTAAAAGGGAAGGTGGCAACAGGTTCATAGATAAAGACAGGAAAGGGTGAGGAGGGGGGGGGGGGTGAAGTGGAGACAAGAAATAAATATATAGGGAAAGGAGTTGGAATGAGATGGGGAGGTTAGAAAAAAGGGACAGCTCCTAGTCGGCATGACTTGGAACGACTTCTGACATGTGATTAATATTAGCTGAATTAATTATAGTTGCCTTCCTGCCTTAACCGATGAGACAGCCGTCCCTTCGCCCTTAGCAACTGCCATACATCACCCTGGCTTGTCCTGTCCATCTCTCTAGCAACTGCATCGGGCTTCCTTGGCTGTGGGAGGAACAGGGAGAAAGGGGGAGGGGGAGAATATGGGAGAAAAGAGGAGAGAGGGAGGAGAAGGGGGAGAAGAGGACAGAGGGAGGATAGGGGATAAGGAGAAGGGGGAGAAGATGAAAGAAAAAAACAGAGAGGGGAGGGAAGAAATGATGAATGGTGAATAGGGAGTTGAAATGAAAAAAGAGGATAGAGGGAAGGGAGCGAAGAGACTGCGAGATATAAGTGGAAGTGGAAAAGGAGGGATGATTGTAAATGTTAAAAGAGAAGGATATGGGAGAAGGAAAATGAAGAGAGAACAAAGGGGGGAGGGGTAAGATAAAGGAGGTAGGAGAGGGGAAAAGATAAGGGAGAGAAAGATCAAGTATAGGCCTACGCCAACTGTTGACCACTTGTTGCAGGGTTTATGTGGTGTGGCCTTTTGCAACCATGTGTTCCCATATGTTAACACCCAAACATACGTGAATGTTTGTAACGGCAAAACTTTAGCTGAATTAGTATTTATAGAGGGAGGGCGGGAAGTACGTGGGAGTTTTATTTGATTTATTTTTATATCCTCTCCTCTCTGCCTAATTTACCCCCCTCCACCCATCTTTCCCTCTCCCCCTCCCCTCCCCTCCCCTCCCCTCCCCACTCTTTCCCTCTCCTTCCCTCCCTCTCCATCCATATCCCCTCTCCTCTCTCCCCTCTCTCCCTCCCTGTCTCTCTTTACACGCACTCGTATTATCTCTCCTCTCCGCTTTTAATCGTTTCGGCACTCCACGCTGCATTGCCCTAAATCTAGGCATATTGTTGCCACGTCAGGCACCGTTGCCCGTGTCAAGCAGATATGTTGCGCAGTCGAGCGAGTAAATAAAAGCAGAGAGATCAGTAAGAGATTAGTGTCCCCAAGGATCCCTCCTCCTCTCCCGTTCTCCTTCCCCTCCTCTCCCCTCCCTTCCTCCTTTCGCTTCCCTCCCGTCCTCTCCCCTCTCTTCCTCCTTTCGCTTCCCTCCCGTCCTCTCCATATCCATATTCTCTTCGTCTCGTCTTCCCTTCACACCCTTCTACTTCTTCCTTCCCTTCTTTCCTCCCTTTGTACCTTTCTTCCTTTCCTCCTCCTCTCTTTATTTATTTCCTCCCTCCCTCCCTTCCTTTCTTCCTTTTCTAGCCTTTCCCTCCTTTTCTTCCGTCTTCTTCCAGAGTCCAAGGGCCTCATTACA
>BOPN01000128.1:360218-375218 GCA_017312705.2 Penaeus japonicus
ATTTTATTTGTTTGAGGGGAGACCTGACTGGATGTCGGTTGCCGCCGATCTATTTTACGTTCATCTTTTTTTATTTATTATTATTGTTATTTTTTTGTATTTGTTAGGTTTGTTAATTCTGTTTGTTTGCGTTTTTTCGCCCTCCCTCCATTTCCCTGTCTCTATCTTCCTTTATCCTCTTCTCTCTCTTTCTCTCTGTTTCCTTGCCTTGTTCCATTATGTTTCCCGTCCTTGCTTACCTATTTCTTCTACCCTTCTTCTCTCTCTCCATTGTTTTTCGGGTGCATCTTGAGAGAGGAAGAGTAAGAGTAGGAGTAAATGGATGAATAAGAGAGTGAGGGAGAGTGAGTGAGTATGAATCTGTGTGTTCGTGTGCGTGTGCAGTGATGCGATCTTACAAAAACAAGAAGGAAAGAAAAGCTATAAGGATGGAAATCATTTTTATCTCCTTTTCTGGTTTTGTGAAGGATGTATGAATCTATAATGAGGGTCGGATCAGGCTGCTGCTGAGCTTGTCTGTGTCTTGCCTCGCAGGTGAGTTTCCTTGATGTGTTTTTTTTCTTAGTCCTTCTAGATTTATATTATAATTTCTCTCTCTCTCTCTATTTCTCTTTCTCTATTTGAATTAGAAAGGGGATAATTTTCTCCATTATTCTGAAGGCGTAGATGGAATTGGTGACGATGATGATACTCGCAAGAGTTTCATCGTAAAATTGGAAAGGGAAATCGCCAAAATGTCCTTTTGGTCCTTTTTTGAATCCTCTTGGACCTTTTGAATTCATTATGCCACCTGCCTGGAATCTTATTATCTTGGCAGCCAAACCCCCATCCCAGAGCGGCAGATCTCGCGTTGTCAGTCCAGAGCAGGTATTTGATTTTGGAATGTCATTGCGTGATTTTGATTCATTTTTGTATTTTGTCTTTGCTTAAACAAAGAATTGGCATTTGTTATAATATTACCAATGTTTACTATGAATATATTGTATCATATTTTGCCAGCTTGTTTTTTTTCTCTGCAAGGAGAATCAAATAACGGAGAGACGAATGTGAATTATACAGTATTGATAAAGTCAATTCTTAAAGAATTTGTTTGTAGTTGAAATGCTCAGCACTACTCTCTCATTTGACAGACATCAAAGGAGATAGAACATGATCAAACTGACCTCAGATTGACCTAATTGCTTAATCGCTTCGCTGGTCGATTACGTCTCTTGGATTACCCGCCTCCATGAAACTCTACGGTGTATGTTCGCCAGTTTTGACTACGCCTTCAGTGGTATCTTAAAAACATTTGTGGATGTGTGTGTGTAAAGGTGGCACCAAGGGGCTGGAATACGATGTTTATTGAGAGAGAGAGAGAGAGTGAGAGTGTGTGTATGTGTATGTGTATGTGTGTATGTGTGTGTGCATGTCTTCATAATTTTGCTCAGATTCCAGAAAATAGGAGTAGAGTTCCCTCGTGTTTCGAAACAAAGATAAATTGGAAGTCATTAAAAATAAATTCTTTCAGTGGTATTTTTTTTTATCACAGGCAATTGGACTATGAGGAAATACTCATATCAAAGAGAACATAAATAGATTGTTTTTTTCATTAATGAGGATGAAAGTTGCAGTGTTGTAACAAGTAGCAATATTAATTTCTGTATGTAGACAAAATTTAAAATATGTTCACCATATGTTTAAACATATTTCATAAAATGTTATTGTCATTTTTATTAGTAGAGTAACTGGTGTTGATGCTATGATTGGAACTGATTGTTATTGTTGCTTTTGTTATAATGATAATGATAGTGATGATTATATTATTTTTGAATTATTATTATTACTATTACTGTTATTGATAATTATTATCATTATTGGTATAATCGTCATAGTCTTTGTTATTTTTTTTTATTGTTATTATGGTTATTGTTATTATTATTATTATAATTATTATTATTATTATTATTATTATTATTATTATCTTCATTGTTTCCTCTCAAATATAGGTTATTTTTTACTTTGCCGTACTTATCAATAAACAACTATTGCAATTAGTATCTACTTCTTGAATAGTCCTCCCCCATTTCTCTGTCTCTCTTTCTCCTTCTCCCTTCTGACTGCATTTATATATGAAGAATATTTTATATTGATACATTTGCATGGCTGTTGTTATGCGAGTGAGCAAGCAATAGCGATTGGGACAGCATGCGACCTTGTGCCCCTTTGCTGCCTTACGGGTGGGTATGCGACAGACCTGGCATTATGCTGAGCGGCTCGGGCGGAGGCTCTTTTGTCCATAAGGTATATTGACAGGCTCATCCTAAGAGCCTTCTGGCCGAGACTAAGTTACAAGGCGATGCATGAATAATGTATTGAATTATGTAACAGAAGGTTGCGGGAGGAGGGGAGGGGGGAGAGGGAGAGGGAGAGGGAGAGAAAGGAATGAGGACTAGGATGAAGACGAGGATGAGGGGGATAAGACAGACGAGGAGGAAAAGGAAAAGGAGATGTGAGAAGAAGGCGGGGGAGGCGGAGACCAAGCCGGAGACAGGCTTAACGTGCGTATCGTCCATCACAGGGACGCTTTGCAAAGCCTTATTTATAGACAGTCGTAAAAAGCCGCCAGGAGCAGGAACACGTGGAAGGGGTTGGGGTGTGAGGGGGTCTCTCCGGGTGGGGATGGGGGGGGGGGGCATAGGGGGAAAGATTTATTGGTGTTTTAACTGTTTATACCGCATCCGGGACCCGTTCATCCATTCATGCGTTGGTTCGTTGATTCATTTAGATTTGAAAAAAAAGAAGAAAAAAACATTAATGGCTTTAGTTATATCTGCTTGTTTTTTTTTCAATTTCTATCGTCCGGCCGTCCATGGCTTATCCGCTTCTCCTTTTTGTTCTATTCAATCCAACATCAATCCATCAATATGATTAATTAACCCCCTTACACCCTCCCTCCTCCCTCCCTCCGTCCATTCATCTCCTCGCGCGTTCATTCATTCTTCCAATCGCGACTTATCTAGTTAATCCCTCAGCGTAGCTTTGCAAGGAGAATGCGAGAAGTTCCTTCGCCTCCGATGATATCTTATGCGCTAAGATGTTCATGTGTTTGATTTTTTCTCGTTGCATTTTTTATTTGTTTTTATGTGTGTGGATGCGTGTGTTTGTGTTTGTTTGTGATGCGTGCTTGGCTAATTATTATTTTTATTATAGTTCATCCTGCGTATGCATATGCATGTACTTGATTGTTTATGAGTCTATATAATTTGTTGCACGAGACTGGTTGTGTAATTACATTTGATAAATAAACGTAATGGCCTTTCCTTTGTTGCATAAATTTAACGCAAAACATGTGCATAAATAATCTTTTAAAAATTCACCCAATTCATCTCTCTCTCTCTCTCACACACACACACACACACACACACACACACACACACACACACACACACACACACACACACACACACACACACACACACACACACACACACACACACACACACACACACACCACACACACACACACACACACACACACACACACACACACACACACACACACACACACACACACACACACACACACACACACACACACACACACACACACACACACACACACACACACACACACACACACACACACACACACTTGTGCCTGGATGAATGGGAAGGAGAAAGGGAGGACGAGCCATCTTTTCAAGGGAGGGAGAGGGGAAAAGGGAGAAATGATATATATATACAGTATACATACACGACGTGACTCCTCCCTCCCCCTCCCACACTGTTTAAAATAATCAACCAAGCGTGTGTGTATGTATGTACGTGCGAGAGTGAGAGTAAAAGTAAAAGAGTTAGAATTAGAGTAAGAATAAGGGTAAGATAGAAAGAGAAAGGGAGAGAGAGAGAGAGCAATGAGAGAGAGAGAGAGAGAGAGAGAGAGAGAGAGAGAGAGAGAGAGAGAGAGAGAGAGAGAGAGAGAGAGAGAGAGAGAGAGAGGGAGAGGGAGAGTGAGAGGGAGAGGGAGAGGGAGAGGGAGAGGGAGAGGGAGAGGGAGAGGGAGAGGGAGAAGGAGAGTGAGAGATAGATAGTGATAGAGAGATGGAGATAGAGAGAGAGAGAGAGGGGGGGGGGCGACCCAAAGAAAATGAATGAGGACGAGAGAGGAAACCCAAAAAGAAAGAGAAGGGAGAGGCAATGAATGAGAGAGAGAGAGAGAGAGAGAGAGGGCAATGAATAAGGACGAGATAGGAAACCCAAGGAGATAGAGGAGGGGGAGGCAATGAATGAGGAAGAGAGAGAGAGAGAGAGAGAGAGAGAGAGAGAAGGAAGGGGGGGAGGCGAACCGAGCGACGTCTCTCTGTACTTCTTAAAGGGGAGAGGCGGAACTGGGGAGACCCGGGCCTCAGTACCCTGCCTTATGCCCTCCTCTCCCATCCCTTCTTCGCTCTATCTCCTTATTCTCTATCTCTCTCTCTCTTTTTATGCTTTCTATTTTTTCCTGTTGCTGTAACTTGTTCTTCCTTCTGTTGCTTATATTTGTATAATTCAAGAAAATCTCTTCCTCCGTGCCTTTTTCTTTGTTTCTTTGTGTGCTTTTCCTTTTTCCCTTCTTTCTTTGCTTCATCTTCCGTTCGTTCGCCTTTCTTTCAACTTTCTGCGGATGGATCTCCTTTCTTATGCTTCTTTGTCTTCCATCTTTTGTCTGTGTCCCTCCATCCTTAACGGTTTCTCTTCCTATCTCTTTCTTACCTCCCCCCATTCCTCTCTTCCATCCATCCTCCATCTTTACCGTCTTGTCTTTCTATCTCCTCCTTGATTTCCTTCTTTGTTTTTCGTGTTTGCTCTATCTCTTTTCATGTCTATTTATCCCCCTCTCAGTTCTCTCTCACTCTCCTTCCCTCCCTCAATCTCTCTCTCTCTCTCTCTCTCTCTCTCTCTCTCTCTCTCTGTCTCTCTCTCTCTCTCTCTCTCTCTCTCTCTCTCTCTCTCTCTCTCTCTCTCTCTCTCTCTCTCTCTCTCTCTCTCTCTCTCTCTCTCTATCATTCTCTTTCTCATTCTTTCTCATTCATTTTCTTTCTCTCACTCACTCCATGTTTGTCTCTGCTTTTCCTCTTTATTTTTGCTCTTACTCCTATTCTTTCTTTCTCTGTTTTCGCTCTCTCCCTCCCTCTGTTACCGTCCGTGGTCCAGAAAGTTACGCTGATTACTGTGTATGTTTTTTTTCTTCTGCTTTTAAATTCTGTGGAGTTTCACCTTTTTATTTTTGCTTTCGGCAGTTATTTGTCGTTTGATTTTTTTTTATTGTAGTTGAAGAGTACTAAGTATATTTTGTCTGCATTTGCAACCCTATCAGTGCTCCTTTCTATTTTCACTTTTTATTTGTTATATGTTTTGGTTCTTTTATTTGTCATTCCCCTTTCCATTCCTTCTTGTCCCTATGTCCATATTCCCTTGGCACTCCACTTCCACATCCACCACCCCTATTTTTCTTCTGTATTTTTCTTCCATTTTCACGAATGTAAATGATCTTCAAAGAACATGTTAGAAATAGGTTCATACATAACACCCACTCACCTTTTTTTCTCACCCCCTTTATTCCCCCGTTCTTCCGTCGCCTCGTCATCCCCCGTCCCTCACATTGCCTCTGTCTTCCTTTTTTCTTCTCCCCTTTTCCTTCCTCCTCCTCTCTTCCTCATTTCTCCTTAGCTCTCAGTTTTCGACTCTCATCCCAGTTCTTGCTTGCTCTCCCGTTTCACTCTCCTGCTTGCCAGTCTTCCAGCCTGTCTATCTCCCTCCTACTCTACTGCTTCCATCACCCCATTCCTGCTTGCCTGCTTCTCTGCCGCTTCACTAACCTGCTATCACCATCCCAGTTCTCCTTATCTGCTTGTCTGCCTTCCAGCCACCATTCCCCCCTCTTCACAAATCCGCTTTTGCCACCCCACTCCTGCTCGCCTGCTTGCCCTCCTTCGTGCCTTCCAGCCTGCCGCCGAGAGAGGTCTGTGTCGAATGGGAAAAAAGTCGGGCCGCATTTGGGGACGCGGCCTCTTGCGGGAAGAGATGTCTGGCGTGGCGTGGAGGATCTCTGCGCGGGCGGCTTGTGAGAAGGGAAGGGGAACGGGAGAGAAAAGAGCAAAAGGAAAATGAACAAGGGGAAAGGGAACGGAAAAGAGAAAAGAGGTAGAGAGGGAAAGAGAAGGAGGAGATAAAAGGGGAAAGGAGAGAGGGAGGGAAAAGGAAAGGTAAAGTGGAGGTAGAGAGGGAAAGGAAAGGAGGAGAGAAGAGGGACAAGGAGAGAGAGAGAGGGGGAGAGGAGAACAAGAAAATGAGAGACAGATGGGAACGAGAAAAGGAAAGAGGAGTGAGAAAGAGAAAGGGAGGTGTGAAGACGAGGGGAGAAGGAAAAGGGGTCATGGGAAGGTGCTTTTGAAAGAAGAAAGGGAGAAGAATATGAGGACGAAAGAGAGGGAGCAGGAGAGGGAGAGAGAGAAGGAGAGAGAAACCAAAACCGTGACCAAGACGGAGAGAGAAAAGATATTATCTTAGCAGTTATGGGAAAAAATACAATGGCTTACAGGCAATTTCTGAAAGGAACATGTTCCATGACAGTTCGGCGTGTGCTGCACAGGGAATGGGGGAGGGGAAGGGAAGGGAAGAAGTAGCTGGTAGGAGAGAAGTGGAAGGGGAAGGGGGAGGGTGGGGGGTATTTTCTTAAGGGTGTGAGAGTACTCGGGTGCGATTGTGTAAGACGTCGAGTCTGAAGGGGAGCAAGGCGAAGCAAGATTGCGGAGCCGGTCACTCTCCGGAAGGAGGTGGAAGGGGGGGGGGGGGTTCCTGGGCTGGGAGGGGAGGTGGAAGAGAAATGGAAAGGGGAGGAGGGAGGAAAGACGGGGGTTGCTGTAGAACTAGAGCTGGAAGAGGGTTGGCGACCGAAGGGGAATAAGGAAGATAAGAAGTGTGAGTAAAAGAACGAAAGGAAGGAGATGAGAAGGAACGGAATAAGGAGAGGCAGTAAGGGTCGGTTGGTGGCAGAGTGATTGGGGCAGTGCCAGATAACGGGAGGATTAAATCAGTTTTCGTGTTTGTGGTTTGGCATGTCACGCGCCCCTAAAGCACGCACACGCACGTCCACGCACATAATTGCACATATATACGCACACGCCCCACCCTCTTCTTTTTTTTTTACTCTCTCTCTCTCTCTCTTTCGCTCGCTCGCTCACTCACTCACTCACTCACTCACTCACTCACTCACTCACTCACTCACTCACTCACTCACTCACTCACTCACTCACTCACTCACTCTCTCTCTCTCTCTCTCTCTCTCTCTCTCTCTCTCTCTCTCTCTCTCTCTCTCTCTCGCTCGCACACACACACACACACACACACACACACACACACACACACACACACACACACACACACACACACACACACACACACACACACCGTAGATCTCTCGCGAGATTTATTAAACATCATATATCACACACAAAGCGAGGATGCCAAGTCAGAATCGGGCTTAGAATTGGTCATTCTGTAAAGGCTCGTCTGTTTGTGATTGGTCAGGCAGTGAAGACGAGCATGCATATGATTAGTCAGAACATGCACGCCTATTTGTGACCGGTCTGGGAAAGCAGTCTTCATGGTTGGTCCGGGAAGGCAATCATGTTTTACATCCTTTTAATGTATCCTCATTTTAACCGAAAGTTGTTTTCATATTTTATCACATGCCCAATATGGTCCATTAAAACCCGATGCCAGTATCTTGTATGCCTTTTTTTTCCCGCGTCGTTGTCTGCTTGGTATCTGCTGCGCTGGTTTCCCCAGTGCCGCCTGCTCTGCTTTTTCTGTCGCCGTTGCTGGTTTTGCGTCTTTTTATTTTGGTCTTTTTTTTCTCGCGTGTGCTTCCTTTTCCATAGAGAGTGCCGTGGAGGGAGAAGGGAAGCGGATAGATGTAGGGAATAGAGGAAGAAAGGCAAAGACATAGAGAGAGACAGGGAAAAAGGGAGAAAGAGACAGACAGTCAGATAGATGCGTCCCGGTTCAGTCTGCCGTAGTCATTTGGTTGTTTATTCTCTCCGAGGACATCCAGTGAAGCGCTGACACTTTGTAGTTATCTGCACCATCTCTCTTATCAGACCTCATATCTAAACTTGCTCCACTTCCTGTTTGCGGGATGTCGACTCACTTCATCATCACCATGCACTATCATATCATTATTGATAATGATTTTCAGTATTGGATATTTCTCCCCGTCATTATCGATGTTGTTAATGCTATCACTATATTATTTTTTTCATTATTGATCTATTACGAGCTATGTGTCATGATGGGTGGAAGAGAGAGAGAAAAAAAGAGGGAGTGAAAGAAAGAAAGAAAGGGAAAGGGAGAGGGAGATATAGAGATAAAAAATGAGTGAACCTCAAAGCTCTAATGCCTTGATATGCAGTTCAGACTCCTCGCGCAGACACGAACGCTCTCGGTAATAGGAAATCAAAGAGAGAAGGAGATTGGAAGAGGGAAAGAGAAAGGGAAATAAGATTAGGGGAAAACGAAGAAGGGGGGATAAAGGAGGGAAATATACATAGATGGGGGCGAAGATAAGAGAAAAGAAAGAAAGAACTCGAGAGATATATAGAGACAGTCTGAAATACGAGTCGCTTCCCTTGCTTCGACTGCCTCTGCCGGTTACGCCGAGACAAGGCAGGGAAGAGGAGGAGGAGAAAGAGGAAGAAGAGGAGGAAGAGCAAGAAGAAGAAAAAGAAGAAAAGATGAAGAAGAAAAAAGAAGAAAAAGCAGCAGCGGCGGCGATGGGGGAGGGGAAGACTGGAGCGGGAGAGGGGGGTAAGGAGAAGGTGAAGAGGGGGGATGCAAGTCTCTCGAGTTCAAACGCTGTAGAAGTTTGTCCATGTCGGAAGCTGTGTTTGTTTTGTAGCGCCGCTCTGCCTTCTCCGGCGCAAACGGGGGGGGGGGGGGGGTTGAGAAGGAGGCAAGGAGGTGGGATGAGGAGGATTTGGGAGGAGGGGTGGAGAGAGAGAGAAAGAGAGAGAGAGAAAAAAGAAAGAAAGAGGAGACGAGAGAAGATAGAAATGTGAGGAAATGATTGCAAGGGAAAAATCATCTTTAAAAGATAATCGCGAAATGGAAAAAAAGGAGAATTGATGTTCTAACTAAGTTAAGGAGAGGCAAAGATATGGGTATTGTTGGCTGTCCAGGATAGTAAGAGAACTCAGAGGCGAATGAGACGAAGGCAAGAGTAAGGCCGAGAACGAGGGAGAGGTGGTGGGGAGGGGGAATAGGAGCTAGGCGGAGCTTGGGTGGTGTGGGCGGATGGGGGGGGGTAGCGGGTGGCAGGTGGCGTGGGCGGTGGTGGGCGGGGCGGGGATGTTGAGAGAAACTAGGTCACAGTCCGGGCGGGAGGGCGAGAGGAAGGGAAGGGAGGGGTGGGGGTGGCGATGGGCGTAGGGCTTAGACACCGCTAAGGGGGGGGGGGGGGGGGAATGGACGACACCGAATGTGAGAAAGAGAATCTCAGGAGTGGCGTTGGGGGGAAGGGAGAGGGAGGAAATGGAGGAAGGGGAAACTGTAATCATAAGATATAAGATATATACTTAATTGTAAGGGATTAAGGAAAGAGTAAGATGGACCAAGATAACAAGAAGGAAATAGAGATAAGTAGCAGACAGACAGACAGACAGACGGAGGACGAGAACAGGAAGTGATAACGAAAACATTAAGTATTGAGAAAGAAAGGGCGGAGCGACCTCGAGTGCGAAGCTCATCCCGCGAGCAGTTGAAGCCTAATGATGAAAGTTCAAAAGCAGAAGCAAGAATGATTAGTAAAGGGAGCTTAATTATCGGACTGCTGCTTGCGTTTTATTTTCGCGTGTCCTAGGGCGATAATGACTCAAAGCCTCGATTTCTCGAACCACGGGGAAATACTGCGTCTCTCTCTCTCTCTCTCTCTCTCTCTCTCTCTCTCTCTCTCTCTCTCTCTCTCTCTCTCTCTCTCTCTCTCTCTCTCTCTCTCTCTCTCTCTCTTTCTCTCTCTCTCTCTCTCTCTCTCTCTCTCTCTCTCTCTCTCTCTCTCTCTCTCTCTCTCTCTCTCTCTCTCTCTCTCTCTCTCTCTCTCTCTCTCTCTCTCTCTCTCTCTCTCTCTCTCTCTCTCTCTCTCTCCCTCTCTCTTTCTCTCTCTCTCTCTATCTCTCATTTCCCATTCTCTACATATATTTACCCTCTCCTTCACATCGCGCCCCCTATCCTTAAACACACACTTATCTATTAGCTGCCTGCACATCCTTTGATCTCATTTACGTCCTCCCTCCTTCGCTTGCTGCTTTCATGCTCTTGTTTTATACCTTTTCTTTCCTTGGCGGCTTTCCTTCACTTAATTCTACATTCGCTTTTAGTTCTTTCTTTACTTTCCTTTGTTCATAGTTTCCTCTTCCCTTTGCTTGCGTTACCCATTTTGAATTTTCAAGATTTTTTTCTTTTGTTTTTTTGTGCTTTTATCGTCGTTCATGTCATATTTTTTCCTGTCTCTTTTCCTGACACCAGTTCTCATTCTCCGTCTTTCTTTAGTCTTTGTCACACTGTTTCTTGTTCACTTTTATCCATTATCTTTGTTTTCCCTTTTTCTTTGTTTTCCTTCTTTGTGGATCTTCTATTCTTCTTTCTTTTCCCTCTCCTATCTTCTTTTCCCTTTATTCTCTTCTCTCCTCACCGTCTCCTCCTGTATCCTCTGCCCTATTCTTCTTGTTTTCTTCTTCTCTCTTCCCTCCTACCCTCTCCTAATCCCTCCTTGTTTCTCTTTTCTCCTCTCCTCTCCTCTCCTCTCCTATCCTCTCCCTTCCCTGTCTTCCATCGTTCGCCATATAGATCAGAGAATTTTCAGCAAATGTGTTAGGATCATTAGCCAAGTTTAGACAGGATCCCCCCCCCCTCCAAATCCCCCCTCCACCCGTTCGTGGGAAGAACCCGCGAGCATCCTGGAAGGATTTCGGTCTCGCGAAAGAGAGAAAAACGCTCCTCTGAGGTCGGCTAGGGCATGGGAGAGGTGGGAGCTCTGCTGGGGGGAAGGGGCCTTGTTGGGGGTGGGGGAGGGAAGTTTTCCTTCTTGAGAGATGTCTGTGATGACTGGCCGGTGGGAAGAGAGGTTTTACATATTTTCTTTTTTTTTCTCCGTTTTTTATTTTTTTTCACTCCTGTTCTGTCGTCTTCCCTCTTTTCTCTGTACACCATTCATCATCCTCTTCCTTTTCTACCATTCATCTTCTTCCTTTTATTACTCTTTCTTCCCTTGTCTACCCGCATCCATCAACGCTTCGCCTTGCAAAGAGCAACGACCTCGACAAGCCTCAATAACCAACGACTCAAAAAAAGAAAGAAAAAAAAATCTCGTCACTGTCTATTTCGAAACTCGTTGAACTCGCGACTCACTACATCCGAGGCAGAGCAAGCGCTCGTTCTTTCGTTCTCTCGTTTGCTCGTTTGCTCGCTCGTTCGCTCGCTCGCTCGCTTTCCCACTGCATCCAAACATTGGCTAACGTTGGCTGTGATCGACGAGTGACAGCTGCACGCATCCGAACGAGTTGGTAGTGTGAGGTCGGAGCCGTTTACGCTACTTTTCGGACACTGATGCATGTGGATGTACGCGGTATGAGAGAGAGCGGGGCGAGTGTGTGTATGTGTGTGTGTGTGTTTGTGTGTCTACGTGCGTGTGTGCGCGTGCGTGTGGATGCTGTGCCTGTTATCTTTGTGGTTTCTTACTATCAAGAGGCACCCTGTTTGTAGCTCAATTTGTGGGTACATTTTTTTCTATCTACAGTATATAACAGTCCGTTTTCCTATCGTCTCCTCCTCGTCCCTAGCCCCTTTCCCTTCTCCCCTCCTTCACTTGCCTCTCACTCCTTCATTCTGCCCTTCTCCTCTCTCCTCCTTTGCCCCTCCCTTCCTCTAGCCCATTACCTTATCCCCTTCCCCCCATTCTCAACCCCATCATTCAATCCCTTTCCTCCACTTCTCCACCCCATCAATTCAATCCCTCTTCCCCCCTTCTCCATCCCATCAACTCCCCCCCTTCAACCGAATCCCCTACCCCCTTCCCCCCCTCTCCCCCTCCCCCACTCGACACACAACTTCTCTCGGATGATATTCCACGCTGAGCAGCTGAGTTTCCGAGATAGCGAAGCTCTCGGAAATTCGCATGCGAGCCTCTCTCTTGAGTGTTTGTGTGTCTCAGCGTGAATGCGGGCGGCGGAGGAGGACGAGGAAGAGGAGGAAGAAGAAGAAGAAGAAGAAGAAGAAGAAGAAGAAGAAGAAGAAGAAGAAGAAGAAGAAGAAGAAGAAGAAGAAGAAGAAGAAGAAGAAGAAGAAGAAGAAGAAGAAGAAGAAGAAGCAGAAGAAGAAGAAGAGACGTAGTTGTTATTGTGTTATCATCATTATTGTCCTTGTTGCTATTTATAGACGTTGCTTTTAATCATTATCATTCATCAATGTCATTATCATTGTTGTTATTGTTATTATTATTATTATTGTTATCATAGTTATTCTTATGATTTTTGTTATTGCTATTGTTATGATGTTTACCCGTTATTTGTAATATTGATAATAATGGTAGTGCTATTACATTCTCCTAGCAAAATATTATCGTAATGTCGCAATTTTAGAATTAATAGTTGCGGCAGTAGTCAACACGAATAGTATTAGCTGTAGAATTAGCAACGGCGTGTACGATCGGCCATCAGAACTAGGCCACTTCTGCTCTCCCCAAGGAACTGCGGCTGCTAGGGACGGGATTCGAGGGGCAAGGGGGGTAGGGAGGCTGGTGGAGTAGAAGATAGGATATAACTGGGTCAAAGGAAGGTCCGCCGGTGGGATAAAAAACGTCCCATTTCCATCACGGGGAAAATGGCTGCGTACCCGGCCGGCTTCTGTCTTCGGGCTCTCCTCGCCTCCCTCCTTCTCCCGCTGGGTTTATCGGGTTTATTTCTTGCCTCCTCGCCTCCCTCCTTCTCCCGCTGGGTTTATCGGGTTTATTTCTTGCCTCCTCGCCTCCCTCCTTCTCCCGCTGGGTTTATCGGGTTTATTTCTTGCCTCCTCGCCTCCCTCCTTCTCCCGCTGGGTTTATCGGGTTTATTTCTTGCCTCCTCGCCTCCCTCCCTTCTCCCGCTGGGCTTATCGGGTTTATTTCTTGCCTCCCTCGCCTCCCTCCTTTCTCCCGGTGGGTTTATCGGGCTTATTTCTTGCCTCCTCGCCCTCCTCCTTCTCCCGCTAGGTTTATCGGGCTTCGCTTGCCTCCTCGCCTCCCTCCCTTCTCCCGCTGGGCTTATTCGTTTATTTCTTTGCCTGCCTCCCCTCCCTTTCCCCCTCCCGCTGGGTTTATCGGGTTTATTTCTTGCCTCCTCGCCTCCCTCCTTCTCCCGCTGGGTTTATTGGGTTTATTTCTTTCCTCCGCCTCCTCCTTCTCCCGCTAGGTTTATCGGGTTTATTTTCTTTTCCTCCTCGCCTCCCTCCTTCTCCCGGGTTTATCGGGCTCCAGTTTCTTGCCCTCCTCACCTCTTTCCTTCTCCCGCTGGGTTTATCGGGTTTATTTCTTTTCTCCTCGCCTCCCTCCTTCTCCCGCTGGGTTTATCGGGTCTATTTCTTGCCTCCTCACCTCTTTCCTTCTCCCGCTGGGTTTATCGGGTTTATTTCTTGCCTCCTCGCCTCCCTCCTTCTCCCGCTGGGTTTATCGGGTCTATTTCTTGCCTCCTCACCTCTTTCCTTCTCCCGCTGGGTTTATCGGGTTTATTTCTTTTCTCCTCGCCTCCCTCCTTCTCCCGCTGGGTTTATCGGGTTTATTTCTTGCCTCCTCGCCTCCCTCCTTCTCCCGCTGGGTTTATCGGGTTTATTTCTTTTCTCCTCGCCTCCCTCCTTCTCCCGCTGGGTTTATCGGGTTTATTTCTTGCCCCCTCGCCCCCCCCCCTTTTTCTCTGCTTGGTTTATCGGGTTTATTTCTAACCTTCTCCCCTCTGTTCTTCTCCCGCTCGGTTTATTTGGTTTATTTCTTGCCTCTTGCCTTCCTCCTTCCTCCGCTTGGTTTATTTGGTTTATTTATTCACCTCTGTTCTTCTCCCGCTCGGTTTATTATTGTTTATATCTTGCCTTCCTCCTTCCTCCACTTGGTTTATTTCTTGCCTTCTCGCCTCTCTTCTCCCGCTAGGTTTATTTTGGTTATATCTTGCCTTCTTGCTTCCCTTCTTTTCCTGGAGAACTTTGTTTATCTGGTTTTATTCCTTGCCTCCTTGCCTCCCTCTGCTGCTAGTTTTATCGAGTTTATTTCTTGCCTTCTCACTCTTTTTTTCGTCCCGTTCGGTTTGTTGAGTTTATTAATTGCCTTCTCGCCTCCCCCCTCTCCTGCTTAGTTTATATGGTTTATTTCTATTCTTCTCGCTGCATTTATTTGTTTCGTGCCTTTTCGCCTCTTCTTCACCCGTTTGGATTTTCTGGTTTTATTCCGTGCTTCTCTTGCTTGGATAATTTAGGTTTCTTCTCTTGTCGCTGGATGTATTTGGATTAATTTTTCTTGCCTTGTCGCCTGTCTTCGGCTCTCGCTTGGTTTCTTTACTTTTTTATTTATTTTGTGTCTTCGTCTTTTCATGTTGCCTCTTCTCGCGATATTTATTTCAGTTTTATTTTCTTGGCTTTCATGGCTGGTCTCCTCGGCGCTCTGTTCTTCCTTGATTTATTTGAGTTTTATCTCTGGACTTCACTTCTTACTTTTCTCCTCTCTAGATTTTTAAAGGTTATTCTCCGACCTTTCGTTTGACCTTCTCGCTTTTCATTCATTCTTTAATGTTGCGGTTTTTCTTTGCATATCCACTTTCGGCCTTCCTCACCTCCTTTTTCCGTTTGTTGAAAAATCGTGTTTTGTCTTTTATCTTTTTATATACATATATATGGATACATGTATAGATATAGATATATAAACAAATATATATATATACACATATATATTATGTATATATTATATTA
>BOPN01000128.1:395218-397718 GCA_017312705.2 Penaeus japonicus
CACTCACTCACTCACTCACTCACTCACTCACTCGCACGCACAAGAACTTTTTATTTTTCCTAGTTTCTTCCTGTTGAGTTTTTATAAGCCACAAAAAAAATCCACACTATCCGGGAATATGTGATGAAAGTGGTATTACTGAGAGGAAGATAAAGTGAGAGTGGAGGGAGAGGAAAAGGGAGAAAGAAGAGAAAGGGAAGAAGCAGAAGGAAAGAGAGAGAGAGAGAGGCTGTCAGGCAGACAGACAGACATTCAGACATTCAGACAGACAGACAGACAGGCAGGCAGACAGAAATAGAAAAAGAGATAGGAAGACGGAGGCGTGGGGGGGGGGGGGAGGTTGAGAAGGTGGATTTCGCACCTGGCGGTGACGGAGCCCAAAATGAAGGCGGGGAAAAGAGGAAGCCAAATCAGGAAGTGGCATCGCCGGAGGAAATGAATTTACTGGAGGAGCCGGAGAACAAAACGAGGCGAAAGAGAATGGGCGATAAAAAAGACAAGGAGGGAGAGAGGGAGGGAGGGAATTAATGAATGAAGGAGGGAGGAGGAGCAGGAGCAGGAGCAGGAGTTGGGTAAGGAGGGGGAGAAGGACCGAGGTGGAGAGGGAGGGAAAGAAATAGGGAGGGAGGGAGGGAAATAGGGAGAAAGAACCAGGTAGAAAGGGAGGGAGTGCGGAGGTTTTAGTTTTGAAGAGTTTGGGAATGAACGAAGAAAGAGGGAGAGAATAGAAAGTAATAATGACAAAAGTGTGTTGACACAAAAGAAAAAAACAACAACAAAGTAAAGTGGAAAGACAGCTTAGGAGGAAGAACGAAAAAAGCAAAAGCAGAAAGGAGAGAAAAAGACAGGAAGAGAATGAGAAGATGAGATGCTTCACGGAATCAAATGGTGAATGAATAAATTAATAAAATATATAAGATAGGTAAATGAAAAAAGGGAAATGAAGAGAACGGACGGGCAGCAACAGCGACACGCAAAGCGGCAGAACGAACGAGCACAAAGACGAGGGAACACACGGGAGTCTCTTGTGAGCGCCCAAAGCCCACTGAACACGCCCGGGAGTCTACAATGTGCGCGGAGGATAAAGTTATCAACAAATAGAAGCTTGATATGGGAGCGCTGACAGGGGGACGCGGTGCTAGGAGATGGGAGGGGGGAGGGAAAGGGTGGGGAGGGATGGAAAGGGGAGGGGAAGGGTGGGGAGGGGTGAGAGGTTAAGGGAAGGGTAGAGAGGAAAGGTGAAACGAAGGAGGAGGAAGGGGAGGGATGAGAGGGGATGTAGGAAGGTGGTAGGGGAATAAGGAGGAGGGAGAGAGAAGAATGGTGGAGGGATTGATAAATGGAAGGAGGCTGAAAGGGGGATGAGAAGAAAAAGTGAAAAGGGAGGGAAAAGGGAGAGCGATTGGGAGGGGAAGAGTAGAGTAGAATAGAGGAGAGCTGAGCAAAGTAGAAGAGAATAGAGCAGAGTGAAGTGGAGTGGAGTCGAGTGCAGCGGAGTAGAGCGATGCAGGAATGGAATGCCGAAGCAGGCCATAACACGAAACATTGAGGGGCGTTGTTAATTGGAAGCACGGAGACATGCAATAAGCGAAACATTTAATGATTTGTTAGAGGAAAACCTGTCGAAGAAGACATAGCAAACGGAAGTATAAGGTACTGGCTCGGAAGGGGAGGGCTAGGAGAGGAGTGTGAGTCATACTTAAAGGTATTTGGTCATGCCTGATTTTGGGGGTATTTACTTGTTTATTTGCTATTTTGACTGAGGTTTTGTTTATGTTGCTGTTACTGATACTACTATTGCTATTTTTGAGGATAAGGATTATTATTATTGTTATTATCATCATCATCATCATCATCATCACTACTATCATCATCATCATCAACATCATAACCATAGTAATAATTTCTTTATCTCAGTCAAACATACTATAAGACACATTTTTTATTACTACTACAAGGACAACCATAATAATCATTTCTCTGTCATGACCAAACATACCAGACGTCATTTCTTATTGACATACAGCATCTTACTCTCCTGTCGGCCCGATCGCTGCTACGAATATTGTCGTGATAAAAAAAAATCTATAGAAAAAGGGCATAACGTTAGACCCGACAGCTGTTTTTGATTTGTTGCTATTTTTAGACTCGCCTTTCAAACTCTGCTATTAATTTCTACCTTCGTCTCTTGCTTCCTCTTTTTGTTATTATCATTTTTATTTATCTTCTGTTTTTTTCTTATTTATGTGTATGAATGTGATCTTGATCTTATTGTCGTTACTGATTTTTTTTTCTCATTTTTTAATGATCATTCTTTATCATCATTATTTATCATCCATTTTCCTCGCCCTAATTTACTCTACTTCCTCCCCTCTTTCACCACCTTGCATGTCTACCTTTTTTTCTTTTTTTTCTTATGCGTCCCGGGTTACTTTAATGGCAAAATCTATACCGCAACGCCTTCACCCCCCCCACACTCTCCCCCCCTTCTCTTATCCAT
>BOPN01000128.1:402718-425218 GCA_017312705.2 Penaeus japonicus
ATCTACGGTCGCATCCAACCGTGTTTCACTTAGTGTCATTGCAGCTTGAGGGTGTGAGAGATAGAAGGGCATTCGGGTGATGCTGTGAAGTATAAATGGGTGTTTTATGATTGATTAACTCTATTCGCAGAGGTGACGATTACTATATGTCGGATTGCCTGAGTCAATCATGAAGAGTTTAATTTCAGGTGGAGTAAGGTTTATCGGATTCAGATATATCTATGCATATTTGTTGTGAATTGCGAATATGGCTCTGTGGATTCTCCTTGATCACTTCAGCCGTGAGTGAAACGGAACTCGGGTGCCTCCATCGATGGCACCCAATAGGTATAAATCCCTTCGTCCACATAGGCACCCCATCCTGGAAAATCCACGATCGAGTTATTGTTGACTAGGTTCGTTGTCCATTTAGAGAAAGAGGGTGGTTGAAGGTAACGGTCTCACGCACTGCACGGCTGGATCGGGGAAAGTTGGGACTGCTCGCTCTTTGGGAGGATCAGGGCATGTCTATTTTGGGAATAGTCGTGAGAACTTTCATTATATAGGGGAGACTAATTATTTTCGTAGTTTTAGAGATCCGAGATAAGAATTGAGATACTGGGAATGTCACACATACTCTGTCTCTACTTATTTTCCCGCAATACTTTTCGTATTAAACAAGATTTAAGATTAAAATGGTCTAGACTGGTTTTAGACTGTCTAACATGAATATTAATTTTAGATTCGCGACTTACTAAGCGGCTATGGAGACTTTATCCATCTTTATCTCTCTCTCTCTCTCTCTCTCTCTCTCTCTCTCTCTCTCTCTCTCTCTCTCTCTCTCTCTCTCTCTCTCTCTCTCTCTCTCTCTCCCTCCCCCTCTCTCCTCCCCCCACCCCTCTCTCTCTTTCTCCTCCCCGCCCTCTCTCTTTCTCTCCTCCCCCCTCTCTCTCTCTCTCCTCCCCCCCCTCTCTCTCTCTCCCTCTCTCTCTCTCTCTCTCTCTCTCTCTCTCTCTCTCTCTCTCTCTCTCTCTCTCTCTCTCTCTCTCTCTCTCTCTCTCTCTCTCCTCTCCTCTCCCCTTCCGTCTCCTTCCTTCTCTCTCTCTCTCTCCTCTCCTCTCCCCTTCCCTCTCCTTCCTTCTCTCTCTCTCTCTCTCTCTCTCTCTCTCTCTCTCTCTCTCTCTCTCTCTCTCTCTCTCTCTCTCTCTCTCTCTCTCTCTCTCTCTCTCTCTCTCTCTCTCTCTCTCTCCCTCTCTCTCCTTCTCTCTCTCTCTCTCTCTCTCTCTCTCTCTCTCTCTCTCTCTCTCTCTCTCTCTCTCTCTCTCTCCCTCCCTCCCCCCCTCCCCCCCTCTCTCTCTCTCTCTCTCTCTCTCTCTCTCTCTCTCTCTCTCTCTCTCTCTCTCTCTCTCTCTCTCTCTCTCTCTCTCTCTCTCTCCTCTCTCCCTCTCTCTCTCTCTCTCCCTCCCTCCATCCCTCCCTCTCTCTCCCTCCCTTCCCTCCCTCCCCCTCTTCTCTTCCTCTCCCTCTCTCTTACCCTCTCTAGCTCTCTCATTCTCTCCATCTCTCTCGCCCCCCTTCTCTCTCTATCTCTAGTGCCATGTCATTTCTTTTAATTCCACCTCGTTCTTATCAACTTTGTTATCTGCGACATCTTCATACAACCCCCACTTCATAAGAACCTTATTTTGTCTCTTCATCTCCTTTCACCTCCTACTGGCCGAGCCTCATTTCTTCCTTTTTCACTACGTTATTTCCCTTCTCTTCTTTCCCTTCTCTTTTTTATTCATATTTCTTCTTCCACTACTACTACTTCTTTTTCTTCTTCTTTTCGTTCGCATTCTTCTACTACTTTTACAACTTATCTTCTCCCTCTTCCTCTTCCTGTTCGTTTTATTTTTTCTTTGCCGTCTTGCTTTTTCACCTACCCCTTCTTTTTCTACTTCTTCAACTTCTTCATCTTCTCCCTGTTACTCTTCCTTTTCGTCTTCTTCTTCTTTTTATTATTATTATTATTATTATTATTATTAAGAAGCCATTTTTCCTTTTGTCTTTCTTTCCCTTCCCGTCCTTTACCTTCTCCATTCCTACCTTCTCCCTCCCTTACCCAAGTTTATTGACACCCGAGGTCGATTCATTGTAACCCCGCACCCACATTTATTTTTTACAAGATGTTTTGCCTCTCTTGACCTGCACCTGAAAAGTCCGTGATATTTTTGCCTTTCGTTTTGTCCTCGAGTGAAATTTTGCTCATCCATTTCACTTTAATTAAATTTCACACTTTCATTTCACTCTAATGAAATTTCATATATTCATTTCACTCTTCTTGAATTTCATTCAGTCACTCAACTGTATGTAAGGTTCACACTTTCACTTCACTCTATTGAATTCCACACTTTCTCTTCACTCTATTGAATTCCACACTTTCTCTTCGGGCAATTAAGAATAAGTTTATGATAATATATGGATGGTTGAGGTCAATGGAGGTTGTTGAGGGAAGACTTAAAGTAGATTTGTGGTAAAGAATGAAAAGTGAGTAGTACTTTGAAGTAGACTAAGATGTATGAGAGATTATTGTTCCTGGGTATTTCTTTCTGGTTATCATCATCAATCGTCAGTCATCAATCAATCACCATCATCGTCTTCATAATCATCATCATCAACAATGTATTAGCATTTAGAATCATGTTTGCAAACTTTCTTTTTTGTTTAGTTGACGTTAATTAAAGCCGTACATGCATTACTTTCCGATACAGAATTTGATTACCATTCCCAATTATACAAGTTGTAACATCACATTATGCCAACTCAGTACACCTGCATATTTTCATATACTTGTGATAAAAAATAACACCGAGCGGCATTGACATTTGTCATACCATGCCATTTAAACAAGAATTGCACACGTCTTTATGGACATCACATCACACCATAGGAAATTAGGCCATGCCACATCACAGTTAAAGCACGCTAGATCGTAACCGCAGCCAGAGGACAACAAACCACCATCAGAGCACACCATAAGGGCACTCCACACTACACCACAACCATAACCAGAACACAACACAAGATCAAATGATTAAGTCTGAACACATTACAGCCCAAACTATAGCGCAGCAATCTACAACCACATCATAACCAGGGCACAACACAACCACACACTAGTTAAAGCGGACCGCGCGACTACCACACCATGGTTAGAGCATACCACAACCACAAGCAGGCCAGAGGGCAAGCCACCGCCTCACGACCGCACCAGACCCGGCACACACGGCACACACGCCACATCTTACGCCCTGCCACACCGATGCGAAAGCGGAATCAACACAAAGCCAAAAATGCACACGGGGTTTGCGGGTCGGAAACTCAGATGGTACAATATCCTGCCATAACTTTTGGGAAAACGCACCAGCTGCAGGCTTGGCTGGGGGAAGGGTGGGAGGGGAAAGAAGGGAAAGGAAATAAGGGACAAGAAGAGAAAGGAGGAGAGGAGGGATTGAAGGGGTTTGTAGAACAGGGAGAGAGGGGAGGGTGAGATAAAGACAGGGATATCGCGGAGGGGATAAAAGAAGAGGGAAGAAGGGAGGGAAGAGGGAGTGAATCGGTGTGTGGAAGGGAGGAGGTGGGGGAGGTGATAAAAGGGGAAGGAAGTAAGGGAAGAGAGGAGAAGGGAGGGGAGGAAGAGATGAAGGGGTTTGTGAAAGGGGGGATAGATGGAAGCAGGGGAAAGTGGGGGAGTTTTCAGTTTCCAGTAAATTTCCTCCCCTCCCCCGTCCTCTCATTTTATTAGTGTTATGTTTTCTCGCATGGTTATTACTGGTATTATTACAGTGGTGTATTGTTATTAATTATATTAGTATTATTATTATTACTGTTATTTTTGTTATGTTGTCGTTATTGTTATAGTTATTGTTATTATTATTATTATTATTATTATTATTTTTATTATTATTATGGTAATAATTATTGTTATCATTATTATTATTACTAGTAGTAGTAATTGTAGTAGTTGTTATATTAATACTACTACTACTACTATTATTACTATCATTATAACTGATTTTTCCGTCCTCGTTCCTATCCCTATCCCATTCGTCATTCCAGTCCCATTCCCCATCCCCATTCCCTATCCCTATTCCCTTCCCCGCCCCCCCGTCTCCTCCCTTCTCCCGTTGCTCATTCCCATCATATACCCCGTTCCCATCTCCTATCGCTCCCCCTCCCTTCCGCGGTCTGTTCCTAGTCGATCAGGTTACCTCACTGAAGGGCGTAAGTCCATAACACTTCGGGTAAACACACACTCATTCCTCCTGCCTCACACTGCTCATCCTGTCTCGTTGACTTCATGTTTTTGGTTCCTTTTTATTTTTTATTTTTTTTATAGTTAGTTCGTTTCATTTCTCTCTCTTTTTGTTGCATTTCTTTTCTGGTGTGTTTGATCATTTACTTTTATTTTTCGCCATCTGTATTTTCATTTTTTTCTCGCCTTTTCTTCATCTTCTTTTCTCTTCATTTCCTCCTCACCCTCTTTCAAGAACGTAGATTGGGAGAGAGAAATAATTCAGAAATGTTTCCAACATTTTTGCTCTTTAACACTCTTCTTTTTCTCCTTCCTCTTCTTCGTATAATTCTTAATACTATAATCGTTATCACTATTATTATTATTATTACTGTTGTCATTGAAGTTGTTATCATTATCATTATCACTTATTATTACTCTCATCCTTGATTCTTCTTTCTTCATTTTACGAATATCCGATAAGGATCAGGATAAAGAGGGGAGGGGGGGGGGGCAATTGCTTGGGAATGTCGTAAAAGCTCTGCCCGGGGAGACCTTTTGTGTGCGGAGGATTAGGACATTTGGCCAAGGTGTCTGACTCTTCCAGAAAGAGATATGTGGGGCTGGATTTCGTCTCGATTCCTCGGTCTCTTTTTGTCTTTGGATTTTTGTCTCCCCTGTTATTCATTTCTCCTTCTCTTCTCTTGTTTCCATTTGTCTGTTTTTTTTTTGTCTTTCTATTCTTCTTCATTCTTCTTCTGTTTCTATCTCCCTCCCTCCCTGTCCATCCTTCCTTTCCCTGTCCTCTCCTCCTCCCTCCCTTTTTTCCCTCCCTTCTTTCCTCATCCCCTCCTCCTTTCCTCTCAATCTTCCTCGACCCCTCCTTCCTTCTCCCTCTCCTTATTCCTCCTTTATAACAAAAGAAAAGCAGACGAGTCAGCCGTTGCTCCTTCAGTCTGCCGGACAGTCACTTGCTCTGCCAGTTAGTTTGGCCAGTCATTGATCTGGCCGACAGCTGGTCAGTTATTGATCGGTTGAGTCGGATGTTCGGGCCAGTCAGTCGGATGGTTGAATTGCCCGACGGCCTGGGAGGGGGAGGGGGTATTTAGAGGGGGGGAATGGGGGGGGGGGGAGGCCGTTCGAGCCATCTGCCTTCACCGTCGTCTTGAGTTCGACTACAAAGGCTTGCTTTCCTGCTTGCTTGAAAACGCGACTGACTCAGCCATGCTGGATTTTTGTTGTTGTATTGGTGCTTTTGTAGATATTTGTTATTTGTATTCTCTTTTCGTTTCGTTGACAGTGTTTTTTTTTCGTTATTGTTATTACGATGTGTTGTTTTCCTTTAGCACTGGTACTGTTATAGTTATTATTATTTTAGATATTGTTTCTGTTATCACAAGAAAGACAATACCAAGATACAAACATTAAAACAAAAAAGCAGCGCCACCGCCAACAACAAAAGCAACAGTAACACACCTACAACAGAAACAACAACAACAGGAAGGACTGTTTGCAGGGTGGGAAAGCAGAGGGGATTTTACAAAGGGGAACATCACGGAGGGGGAAAAGGTCCGTGAGTGCATGTGCAAGTGATTTTCGTGGGCGCCGGGGACTTGCAGAGTGGGGAGGGGGGGGGGGGGTGACGTGGTGCTGGGACGGGCCCTTGTTTTGTTTTTGGTCATTTTGTTGTTTTATTTATTTATTTTCCTTCTTCCTTCTATCCTTACCTGTTTCGTCATATCTCTCTCTCTCTCTCTCTCTCTCTCTCTCTCTCTCTCTCTCTCTCTCTCTCTCTCTCTCTCTCTCTCTCTCTCTCTCTCTCTCTCTCTCTCTCTCTCTCTCTCTCTCTCTCTCTCGCCTTTCCTCCCCCACCCCTCCCCTCCCCTCCCATTCTTCCCCTCTGACTTTATTTATTTATTTATTTGTTCCACTTTTTACATATTTTTTGTAGGTTGTTAATGGATTTTTAATGAACTTGGAAGTTAGAACGGTTGGGAGATCGTGGTGATGTTTTGTGGTCTGGTGCTGATGGCTTGTTGGAAATGGGGTGAGATGGTGGAAGTGGGCGTTAAGTGGTGCTAAGGGGTTCTAAGTGTCTATGTATTTGGATTAAGTGTTTTGTCGTCACTTTTATCGGGTGGAAGTCACTCTTACAATGTGGTGTCTTTTTTATCGTATTACGTCACTTTTTAAAACGTGACGTCACATATCGTGCGGTGTCACTTCTGTCATGCTGCGACATTATTGTATAGCCCGTCACGTCAATCTTACCGGGAATAATAAGGGGTTAGGAAAAAAATATACGGTGCTAAGTACGGTTTTGAATTGTAAGTTGGGTGTGATTAATTAGCTGTGACGCAGAATAATTGATTACGGCAATAAAAGGCTAATAAGCATTGCCAAGACGAATTTGTGATACTGCAAGCGGTAATGAAAGCAGAAGCGAAAATGAGGACCATCTTAATTTGCCAGAGTTTCTTTCTGGGACCAGGAGTAATTATGCACGTTTTAAGTATCACATTTATTAGTGCTGTTTTTTGCTGTAATTATACTGTCCTTTTTTATTGTTATTTTCTTATCGTCAGTTGTTTTTATTTTGTTTCAGTTTCATTCAGCTAGCAAAAGTGTAAGGATCACTATTATTGACTTTTGTGTTTTCAGTGTTTGGTGCCTAAATGAAACCCGATGTTAGCCATGGGTGCAGTGTAAATAAGTGTAGCTAGGGATAGGGCGACCGTGTATTTCTCTGAGCGTGTTAAGGGTGATTGCGCTTTTGGGCTCCGTTTCCCTCACCCCTGCCTTCCCTATCCAATCCTTCGGCCCCCCCCCCCCCTCCCCCGTCTTCCTATTCCCCTTCCCCCCAATTTTCCCACTCGCCCTATCCTACCTCTCCTCCTTCCTCCACTCCTCCTACACCCCTCCTGCTTTTCATTCTCCCTTCCCCACACTCCTCCGGCTTCCCTACGTAATTCCTCCTTCCACCAAATCATCCTTTCTCCCGCTCCCCCCAAATTCCCTCCGCTCCCCTCTCCCTTCACAGTCCCCTTATCCACTCCTCATTCGCAATTTTCCTTCCCCCACTCCTCCCACGCCCCTCTTTGGCAATCCCGCCTTCCCTTTCCCCCGTACTCTCCTCTTCCTTCGCGATTCCTCCTTCCCTCCACTTCTCTCTTCCTTCGTAATATCCTGCTCCCCCACTCCCCTCCTCCTTGGCAATCCCTCCTTCCCCCTCTCCTCCCATTCCCCTCTTCTTTCCCCCTCAACCCACTCTTTCCAACCCCCTTCTCCAGGGCAATCTTCCTCCCCCACACCCTCCGCTCCCCTCCTCCTTCGCAAGTCCTCCCTTCCGTCCCCTCTGGTCCGTCCGCCGTCACACGCTTCCATCCCCGCGAGCGTCGCATCTTGGCCCACTGTATCGGTGCTGCTGCTGCCTGTCGCTGCTATCACTCGCCTTATCTCACCCTCTCCCTCTTCCTCTTTCTCCCGCTGAAGGCAGAGGGGTGAGGGTGAAACGCGGGGGAGGTTTTGAATGAAGGCTGTTGGGTGAAAGGTTAAGTGAGCTCCCTCTTTCTCTTTGCCGCGCTCTCTCTCCCCCACTCTCTTGCCCCTCCCACCCCCCTCTCTCTCTCTCTCTCCCTTTCTCTCTCTCTCTGCTCAGTGGAATGAGGGGAGAGACGGACCGAGGGGCCTCGGAGGGGGGCGGGGGAGGGGGGGGGCTAAGCGAGGGTGGCCCCGCGGCTGAGGGGAGAGGGGAGGCCCGGCCGAGGGGAGGAGTTTCCTCACACTGGCTGCTTCAGTGTGTGCTTGGTTGTGGACGGGACAACATCGCTGTGCACGCTCGCGGACCTTAGCTTGTGTCACTTATAAATCGCGGACCGCCCTTGGTAGCGGTTCTTACCTCGATTGACCCCCTACCCCCACCCACGCCACCCCCACCCCTACGCCCATCGCTCGTAGGGGGGCACCGTGGGCGTTGAGGGAATCGGTGGGTACCTGCGTGTGTTTGTGTGTGTGTGAGCGAGCGGACCCCCGACGTCGTGGTGGTGGAGGTTCCTGCTGGCGGTGGCGGTGGAGGAGGAGGGCCAGACACGCCCATGTTTAGGGGGGGAGTCATTGTTCCCTCGAGCGGTGCTGCTGTGGTAGACTTACCCCTTGCCGCCCTTCCGTCCCTTCCCCTTCCTTCCTTCTCCCCTTGGCACCCCTCCCCCTGGGCACCCTCCCCCCACCCGCACAGCAGGAACCGTGAAAAGGAGGCAGCAAGACAGCGAAAATACTGTAACGATGTGATGTATATGCTGTGGCCTCCCGATCTTGCTCGGCCTCTCAAGACATTTGTAAACAAAGAGTGCCGTCTCTCTTGTTTTTATTTTTTTGTTTTTCTTTTTGTTTTTGTTTTTGCTTTTGTTCATGTGATGTGACGCCACACCTGCACCACAAATAGACGGACCAGGTGCATGAAGATTGCAGGTGTAGCTTTGGCTTGGACAAGTGAGATAAATTAGTGAATCGACGAAGTGTTATGCTTGTGAGAGAGAGAGAAGAAAGGGAGAGGGAAGAAAAGCGAGAGAGAGAGAGAGAGAGAGAGAGAGAGAGAGAGAGAGAGAGAGAGAGAGAGAGAGAGTGAGTGAGTGATAGTGAGAGAGAGTGAGTTGAGGACCTGAGCAAAGCATGGCACTGTACGAAGGGCCAAATGCACGCCCGCTCACCCTCTCGCCCTCAAGTGGCCGGAGTGGCTTGATCAATAACACACGTGCCACAGTTGGCATACACGAATTCTAGTGGCACGCCCAGAGACGGCACGTAACTCGCGGGCGGAAGGAACGTGATGGGTCCTCCTCGACTAAACTCGACGGAGGGTCATGCTGGAGAGCCTCTGGAGCTTTTCATCCTCACACACGTACATTCGCACACGCGCGTGCACACACACACACACACACACACACACACACACACACAGACACACACACAGACACACACACACACACACACACACGCACACACACACAAAATTGCACAAGCTGAAAATAATGATACATGTGTATTTGTATCGTCACATAAAAAAAGCGGGTAAACCAGGGCCTAGCATTGAAGGTATGTGCCCTTTTCTGCCCCTTTCCCACACCCGTCCTCATTTCAGCTGTTCTGTCTCCAGGATCTCCGGCTGGGAAGTATAATGCTGTGTTCTTATGTCTTAAGATGTATGTGTGGAAGAGAGAGAAGGAGAATGGTGGAGGGAGAGGGAGAGGGAGAGAAAGAGAAGGAAAAGGAAAGAACGCGAATGAGAGAAAAAATGATAATCAAAGAGAGAAAGAAGATAATAAGATAGAGAGAAATACAATGAGATACAGAGGAAGAAAATGAGATAGATAGATGGAGAGAGAAAGAGAGAGAGAGAGAAAGAGAAAGGGAGAAAGAGAAAGGGAGAAAGAGAGAGAGAAAGAGAAAGAGAAAGAGAAAGAGAAAGAGAAAGAGAAAGAGAAAGAGAAAGAGAAAGAGAAAGAGAGAGAGAGAGAGAGAGAGAGAGAGAGAGAGAGAGAGAGAGAGCATTGTATTTTCCAGATATTGGATATGCTTCGCCGCGTCATTTTGTGTTGAAACATGATATTAATGATAGTACCTCATCGACTATTGATGATTTAAAATGGTGATAGTAAATTCGTATTTAATGCCATGTCTTCTTATGGCTATTGTTGTTATTGGTATAGATATTATTGATATCATTGTTTTCATCATTATTATCATTAATCATCATTCAGTTCACATCATTATTATCATTAATCATCACTCAGTTTACATCATTATTATCATTAATCATCATTCAGTTCACATCATCACCATTATATTCATCACAATTACTATCAGCATCATCATCAGTTATCATTCAACTACCATCACCATCATCATCACCATCACCATCACCATCACCATTATCATCAGTCATTCAACTCTCATCATCATCATCACAGTTGCCACCAGCATCATCTTCACCATTATTATTTTATAATATTGATTTACCTCGAAAAGGAGTGTGATATCCTTTGTCAGAATTTAATGGAGCCTTTACACTTTCGGGCAAGAAGCATAACTACACGACTTAGTGTCCCCAACCTCCACTCCCCTCCTCGCTATTTTTCCACTCTTCCCTTACCTCCTTAACCCCCTTTCTTGTCTCTTCTTCACTCCCCCCATTTCCTTACCCTTGCTCTTATCTTAACTTTTCCCCTCCCTCCCCTTTTGTGACCCCCCCTTACCCAACCTCTCTCCTCCCTTCCTATCCCCTTCCCTTAAAAGCAATTTTCTGTGCCCCCTGCCCTTTTCCTCTCCTCTCTCCCCCTGTCTCTACTTCTGCTTACTCCTCCAACCCCTTACCACTACTCTCTATCCCCTGTCCCTTACCTCATGTCTCTAACCCCTTCCTCTTACCTCACTCTCTAACCTTTTGTCCCTGCCTCTCTCCTCTTCCCCTGCCCCTTACATCTCCTCTCTTCCCCTGTCCCTTACCTCTCATATCTCCCCCTTCCCCTTACCTCTCCTCTCTTCCCCGTGTCCCATACCTCTCCCCTCTCCCCTTACCTCTCCTATCTCCCCCTTCCCCTTACCTCTCCTCTCTTCCCCGTGTCCCTTACCTCTCCCCCTCTCCCATCTCCCCTACCCCTTACCTCTCCTCTCTCCCCTCTCCCCGACCCCTTACCTCACCTCCCGTCACCCCTCCCCCCTCCCCGGATACACACTCCAAACAGGCAACCTAGTCTCGGAGATTCCCCAGTGATAAGGTTGAACGTAAGTCGTCTTTATTTTGAAGGCATTTTATTTCGAGACACTTAATATCCGGTAAACTCTCTCTGTTCTTCCCTCTCCCTCTCCCTCTCCCTTTAGTTATGGGTCCTTCTCTTTCTCTTTCTCTCTTTCTCTCTTTCTTGGGTCTTTTTGTCGTGCTCTCTTTGTACCGTGCTCTTTCCCTCTTTATAATTTGTTCGGCTTCTTTCCCTTTTATATGTTACTTTATATTTCTCTGATTTTTAACTTTTTTTGTTTTTTCTCTCCCACTCTCTCTCACCCCCCCTCTCTCTCTCTTTTTCTCTCTCTCTCTCATTCTCTCCTTTTCTCCCTCCCTCCCCCTCTCTCTTTCCCTTTCCCTTTCCCTTTCCCTTTCCCTTTCCCTTTCCCTTTCCCTCTCCCTCTCCTTCCCCCTCCCCACTCTCTTTCCCTTCCTCTCCCTCTCCCTCTCTCCCTTCCCTCTCCCTGCATTTCTCTTTCCTTATTCTGTTAGCATTTCTGCGCCATTGCTGTTAGATAGGTTTTAAAATCCGTCATTTTCTAGAAATCTTATGTAAATGGAAATCTGCATATTCATGTTTTTGGGTCAAGTGGGGAAGATAAATGTAAGGAGGAAGGGAACTGTGGGAGTAGAAGGATGAATATAAGTATAGGGACGTGTAGATATAGATAAACAGAAAGTACACATGCATGCGCGCATGTACACACTCGGGCACACACACACACAAACACAAACAATCACACTTCTGTATGTGTACGTATGTATGTTTGTGTATATATATATGTATATATATATATATATATATATATATATATATATGTATATATGTATATATATATGTATATATGTATATATATGTGTGTATATATGTATATATGTATATATATGTGTATATATGTATATATGTATATATATATATGTGTGTGTATATATGTATATATGTATATATATGTGTATATATGTATATATATATGTATATGTATATGTACATATATATATATATATATATATATATATATATATATATATATATATATATATATATATATATGTTGTGTATATATATATATATATATATATATATATGTATATATGTATATGTATATGTGTGCGTGTGCGTGTGCGTGTGCGTGTGCGTGTGCGTGTGTATGTATGTATGTATGTATGTATGTATGTATGTATGTATGTGCGGCCTCTATCCATCCACCCACCCACCCACCCCTCTCTTTATCTCATGCCATATTCTGTGCTCATATACATACTATACACGGCAGAGGAAAAAAAAAAACAGAGTAAAGGAAAACAAAGCAAGACAGAGAAAGAGAGAGTGAGGTAATAGGATGCCATTATCTACCTCATGCAATTTGCTCTCTGAGTTTACCTACTGTTTTTGCAATCGGAAGATGCTGGTCTCTCTCTCTCTCTCTCTCTCTCTCTCTCTCTCTCTCTCTCTCTCTCTCTCTCTCTCTCTCTCTCTCTGTCTCTCTCTCTGTCTCTCTCTCTGTCTCTCTTCCTTCCTCCCTACCTCCCTTCCTCCATCCCCCCATCTCTTCCTCTCCCCCTCCCTCCCCCCTCCCTCTCCCACCCCACCATCTCTCCCTTTTTTTCTTTCTTTTACTTTCTGATTCTTTTTCTTCCGCGCACTTCTGTCCCCTCCCCGAGTCGCCTCATACCTTATCTCCTTTTAGCCACAGGACGGCGTTACTGAGGACTTTTACGAAGGGGTGTTACTTGGGGAAGTTGTTACTTGCGACTGGAATATACTCTAATGGGCTATTTAGGATGACGCTAACACTCATACTAGCTTGGGCTGTAAACCATGCTATTGCCCTGTTGGATCCTTTAGGGAGGGAGGGAGGAGGGAGAGAGTGGAAAAGGTGGATGGGAAGAGGAAGTTGAAAGAAGGCTACGTGAGAAAAGGAGGTGATATGAGCGGGGAGAAGAAGGGAAGGGAGGGAGGATGGTTTACGTTATCTATTGGAAGAGAGAAATCCTTTTGAGTTGTTTTTAGAATGTTTTTTATATGAATTTAAAGTAATAGTTTATTTTTTTAATTAAATATTTCATTGAATTTATCTTTGAATCTCCTTTTTTCAGTTTCCCCTCGACTTATTTTAAACGTTAAATTTATTTGATACTTTTCCGAATTTCCTTTCGAAATAGTGTTAGCTCCACAGCACCCCAAGTTCTCATGTCTCCCTCCTAGTCTCATCTCACGGTAACAACAACGAGAAAAGAATCACGCTTCGTTGAACAGAATACATTGATGTCTGCCCCCCCCCCCCCCCTCTTCCCCCCTCTTACTTCACATTCCCCCGCCCTTCTTCCTCATTCCTTTCCCCCCATTTCCCTTCCCTCTCCGTTCTTCCTTCCCATTCCCTCGCTCCCCCACCCTCTTCCCCCCATCTCCTCCCATTCCCAACCAGTTTCTTCTCCCCTCCCTATCAATCCTTCCCTCTTCCTCCCACTCCCTCCCGCTTCCTCCCACTCCCTCCCGCTTCCTCCCTCTGCCCCCACTACCTCCCACGGATTGCCTCCATCTCCCCCTCCCCACTCTCCACCTCCTTGCTCTCCTCAACCTTCCCCCTTTCCCCCTCTCTCTTCAGAGCTCCGCAATTGAAACTCCTTGAAAGGCAACCGAAGGATCTCGAATAAGGATGGCGATAACCAGGAATTGTTGGTCACAGGAAGACAGACAGACTGAGGGAGATTAGGGGATGGAGAGACAGGTTGGGAAGGTGACAAGCACAGACGCGGAAATGGGAGATGGAGACAGACAGAAATGGGAGGTAAAGACAGACACGAAAATGGGAGATGTAGACAGACACGGAAATGGGAGATGAAGGCAGACAAAGGAATGAGACATAGAGACTGACATGGAAAAAAGGAGATGGATGAAGACAGACACGGAAAATTAGCCGAAAACAGACAATAGGAGAGGACATAGGAGAGAGTTGTTTGTTGATTGATTGCATGGATGCAGTTGTTTACACAAGCATAGTTACAAACAATACAAATATTATTGTGTGTGTTCAAAGGCTAACCGAAACTACACGAATTAGTACGTCATTTATCTACATGTGTTTCTTCCTCTTGTTCATAAGTTGATTTTTCCCTTTTTCCTTTTTCTTTCTGATTTTTTTTAAAACTCTTTCGAGACACTTTTAGAAATATCTTCATTTTTCTTCCTTCCCTAAAGATTCTTTATTTCTTAATTCTTCATTTTCTTTCCTTTCCTTTCTTTCTTTTATATTTTTCCTCGTAGTCTTTATGCCCTACGCCTGGTGTACACGGAGAAAAAATCAAGCAAACAAGAAAACAGTCTCTCTCTCTCTCTCTCTCTCTCTCTCTCTCTCTCTCTCTCTATATATATATATATATATATATACATATATATGTATGTATGTATGTATGTATGTATGTATGTATGTATGTATGTATCTATCTATCTATCTATCTATCTATCTATCTATCTATCTATATATATATATATATATATATCTATCTATCTATCTATCTACATATGTATATATATATATATATAACGTGGCGCGCGAGGCAAGAAGGCGTTGACAATGATATACAACGCGAATCCTCCGTGAATGTCAGATGATTACAACCAGGCCAGTCATCCAACTAAGGCGGATGAGGGAGGGGAGGAGGAAATGAGAGAAGGAAAGAAAGAAAGAAAGAAGGAAATAAAGAAAGAAGGAAGGAAGTAAAGAAAGAAAGAAGGGAGGAAGGAAGGGAGGAAGGAAGGAAGGAAAAGAGGGGAGTGGAAAGGTAAGAGGGAAGATAAAAAAGGGGGGAGTGGAAGGGGAAGATAGAGGGAAGGAGAAGAGGTAATGACAGGGAAAGAGGGATAGGAGGACGGAAGGAGTTGAGGGAAAGGGGTAGTGGAGAAGGAAGATGGGAGCTGAGGGAATTGAGTAGTGGCGGTAGGAGTTACAGGGATGGAGAGTGGAAGCAGGACGAGGGAGTGCAAGGAGTGGGTGGGGGAGGAGGGGGAGGAGTATCCGCGCTTTTTTAGATTATTAGCGTCATTTGTCTATGTAATTAGTTGTTTATGATTTACAATTATTATTATTATTATTATTATTATTATTATTATTATTATTATCATCATCTCTATTATTGATTCTATCATGATCAGTCTTTTACTGTTAGTAGTATCACAATTGTTTATCATCATTATTTTCACTCTTTATTTATTTTATTTACTATTATTACTATCGTCATCGTTGGTATTATTTGTTATTTTTTTATGTTGTTATCATTACTGATATCAATATTGTTAATACTGTTATGATTGTTATCATTATTGTTGTTATTATTATTTTCATTATTATTTTTATTATTATTATTATCATTATTATTATTATTGTTATTATTATTATTATTATTATTATTATTATTATTGTTATTGTTATTGTTATTATCATCATCATCATTATTATTAATAATGATATTGCAATCATTATATTATTAACTGTTATGATAATGTGATTATTATAGGATTACTTACTATGTTATTATTATTATTATTATTATTATTATTTGTTTACTTCAGCTATCGGTACCTACTTATTTTAAATGGAAGTGAGCGTACTAAGCAGGAATGTTGCATCAACCTTTTTGATAAACCTCGCTGTGTTATTAGTGTTAATTACATGAGCGCCTCGTCATGAAATCTGGCATGTTCTTCATCAGCAAGTTACCCTCAGGTATTTTTTATATATGCTAATGATCATGAGGATATTAATTAGATTTATTGCCGTTCCTGGTAATGTTGTTATTTTTTAATGTGGTGGTGTTATTGTTATTTCTGCTGTCTTATGGATGTTATGATATATCCGTTTATTTTTTTTATCTGACTGATATAGATATATTTCTTTTCGTGGCATTTTTAATAGCCATTCTTATCACCACCGCTGAGGAGGTTTATTTATTAATTGATTTTTTTGTATAATTATGTGTGAGCAGTATTGCGCGAAGGTTACTGTGTGGGTTGCCTAAGGCCTAGGGATGAATTATATTTTATTGGGATTTCTCCATCAGAAAGATGAGGGCAGATTAACTGCGGAGGTCTACGCCCACTCGAGTACTTTTCTATTTTGACTGTTGTATCCTTAAATCATTATTGACTCATTATTACTACTGTATAATTTAATGTTATTGCTAGTATTATGACATTTGTTATATACTCGATCACATTCACAACCATCAGTCCCGCCGCTACTGTCATCACGACCACAAACTACATTCACATCACAGACGCACGACAGGCTCTCGCCACCACGCTGCTTACACTTGGCACCCTTTCCTTCACCCCTCCCTTATCTATACGTTACTTTGCCTCCTCCCACTATCGCATTCTCCTCTCCTCCTCTTTCTTACTACATCCGTCTCCTCCCCCACTTCCTACCTCCTTCACTGCCTCCTCCCCCTCCTTCTGCCCAAACCTCCTCCCATCCCTCCCCCTACCTCCCTCAGGCCCTTCCTTCCATCCCCTCCCTCCTCACATCCCTCACCCCCTACCTCCCCCCAGGCCCTTCCTTCCATCCCTCTCCCTCCCATCCTTCTCTCTACCTCCCCCAGGCCCCTCCTGGGAGACCTCGAGCATTACATCGCTCATCGCATCCGCTTGAGGGAGGAGATAAGGAGGCTGTCAGGGAATACGCCTCACCTGCTCGACTCCCTTGAAAGGCCGGCGGGTCACGCACGCACGAACTGACATGCCTCTTACACGCACTGCACAAGGGGCATGGAGAGAACAGTCATGCAACATGCTTGCATTATGTGTTTGGGTGTTGTTATTATGGACGGGATACTATTATTTGTATATGCTGTGTTGTTATAGTTATTATTATTATTGTTATTATTATTAATACTATTTTACTCTTTTACTTTTATGATTATGATCATTATTATTGCTATTTTTATTACTATTATTATTATTAGTAGTAATAGAATTATTGTTATTATCATTATCAATATTATAGTATTACCAGTATTATTTTTATCATTATCATTATCATTATCATTGTCGTTGTTACTGTTACTACTACTATCAACATCATCATCAACATCATCACTCTTATTATCATTATGTTTTTTGTGTTGGTTTTGTTTAGTTGTTATATATTATGTCTCTGCTAATGTTTAGCTGCTACTATTTCTATGGTCACTGTATTTATATCTTGTCATACTTACTGTTATCTCATTCTATTGTTTTTATTTTATAATCATTATACTCGTCATCATCTGCATTGCCATCACCCCTTATAATCTTCATCATTAGAATTTACAATCCTTATCGTTGTCGTTGCTATTATAATTAATTGCGAATCATATCTAGTATAAATATAACGTGGGGGGTTCGGTTGGGGGGGAGGGGGTGAAATGGGCCTATAATGGAAGCTTTGGTCGTTTCCCAGGCGGACAGTGTCGTTAATATGGCCACAATGGGATGCGAGGAAAATCCGATTTGCTATTTTTCTGGGTAAGGGGATGGGGGGGGGGGGGAGGGGGAAGGGGAAGGGTGAGAGGGGGGAAGGAAGGGGAAGGGTGAGAGGGGGAAAGGGACAAGGGAGGGGGTAGAGAGGAAGGCAAAGGGAAAGAGGGGGAAAGGTGATAGGGGGAGAGGGAAGGGGTGAGGAGGACGGGAGAGGTGGGAAAGGCAGGGGTAAAGATGAGAGGAAAGAGGGAGGAAGGAGAGGAGTGGGGAAATGGGGAGGGTGGACAAGGGGAAGGGAAAGGGGACGAGGAGGGTATAATCTTTATTTGTATTTTTCGTATGAGTGCGTTATTCTTTTCTTCCTTTACGGGGGGGGGGGGGTAGCGAGTGATTGTGCCGGAATGCATTTTAGAGGAGTAACCAGGAGAATACATGAAGGAGATTGAAGGAAGAGAAGTAGAGAGGGTTGTTGAAAAGAGGGAGAAAAAAGGAAGAAAAAGAGAGGTAGAGGAAGAGGAACAATTTTTTATTTTTTAAGATTAAAGTATCAAACATTAATATCATATATTGTTAAAAGACAGGAACAACAAACAAAACGAAAGTAAAAGTTAAAAAACAAGAACAACATCAGAATAAATTAGCATTAAAAGGGGGGAAATTACGAAATAATCATAACGGTAGATAACCCAAGACAAGTAATTTCGCTCGGCACTCGTGTTCGCCGCTCGGAATGGCTCTCGAACAAGGCACTCTGGCGGACGGCGGCGAGGAGGGAGAGAAGGAGGGAGGGAGGAGAGAGGGGGGAGAGAAGTAGAAGGGTGAAAGGAGTGATGCAAAGAGAACGAGGGAAAGAAAGAGAAATGTAGGAGGAAGGAGAGAAGGAAAGAGGGAAGAAGGAAGGAAGAACGGAGAGAATGAAGAAGGAAGGGAGAATGAAAGGAAGGAAGGAGAGAGTGAGGGAAGAAGAGAGAATGAAGGGAAGAAGGGAGGAGAGAGGGTAAACGAAAGGAAAGAGAGAGAATGATATAAGAGAGGAAGGATAGATTGAAGGAGATGAAAAGATCGGGAAAAACCGGGGAATATAAGAAATGAAGAAAGGAAGAAATTAAGAAATGAAAGAAAGCAAGGAAGAAAGGATAGAGAGTGATAGAAAGGAAAGAGCAAAAGCAATGAAGGAAGAAGGCGAGGAAGGAAAAAAAAGGAATGAAAGAGTGAAGAAAAACGCCGAAGAATATTTCCTTTCTTTCTTTTTTTTTCTTTTTTTTTGTTAGAACAAATTGGATTAGGAGGATTCGGCCGCTTCATTCCGCGGACGGGCGAGGGTGTGGGAAGCGGTCGTGGGATGATTGGTGAGTGGGTGGAGAGTGGGAGAGTGGATGGAGGAATGGAGGAGTGGAGGTGTGGAAAGAGGGATGGAAGGAAGGTGGGAGGGTTAGATAGAAGAGGGAAATGTGCAGAATGAAGGAAATATGTACACAAACACACACACACACACACACACACACACACACACACACACACACACACACACACACACACACACACACACACACACACACACACACACACACACACACATGCAAACAATCACTCACAAACAAACAAAATATGCATTCATCAAGTAACTGCATTAATTCGTGTAATGTTCTTCAGAGCAACATTGCAGCACAAAGGAAAATATACCCTGAAGTATGGGATAAGAGGGAAGAGGCATACCAAACGAAGTAAAGAATACGAGTAAAGAAAATGAAGAAGGAGGGTGATATTGGAAAAGAGTGAAGAGTGGAGATACAGAAGGCAGGAGAGAAAGACAAACAACGAGACGGAATGAGACAGATAATCTAGACCGACTCTTGGTATGTCACGTCTTACGACCGGAGGAAGTCTCGCTACTACCCTCCGTCTCTCTCTCTCTTCCTTCCTTCCTTTATTCCTTCCCTCCTGTCCTTTTACTTCACATTTCCTGCCATCGTCTCTCTCTCTCTCTCTCTCTCTCTCTCTCTCTCTCTCTCTCTCTCTCTCTCTCTCTCTCTCTCTCTCTCTCTCTCTCTCTCTCTCTCTCTCTCTCCTTCTCGTTCCTTACCTTCTCCCTCTCTCTCTCCTCTCGTCTTCCTTCCCCTCTATCTCTTCTCTCGGCCTTCATCCCCTCTCTCTCTCCTCACGTCTATCTTCCCCCCTCTCTCTCTTCTCTATCTTCCTTCCGTCTTCCCTCCTCCTTGCAGTGATAACATTTATGATAAGAATGATCATGGAATTAGTAAAATTCCAAAGCGAATGACATATCCAGTTTGATGGTGTAGTACATCTGTAGTGTAATCAGGGTGAATGAAGCTTACGTAAGAATGAATGACTTTCTCCGTGAAAAGGAAAGCGGGAGGTAGGAATCGAAAGGACGGCTGATTGAAGTCCTTCTATTCTTGGCCTATCGAGGCTAACGCGACGAGTGGACGTGAAGGAGGAAGAGGGAGGCTGGGGATGAGTGAATGGAGGTGGGGGGGGGGGGGGTAAGACGGAAGAATAATATGCTGAGTCACTGTCGTGTATATACGAGGTCTTCTTTGTGACGGATGTCTTTTTTTTCCTGTCTCATTAGATTCATTCTGGCGCTTTGTGTTATGTCTGTCTGAGGCACTCTCGTCCTAACTCTTCTCTCTCTCTCTCTCTCTCCCTCCCTCCCTCCCTCCCTCCCTCCCTCCCTCCCTCCTTCCCTCCCTCCATCCCTTCCTCCCTCCCTCCCTCCCTCCCTCCCTCCCTTCCTCCCTTCCTCCCTTCCTCATTCCCCCTCTCCTTCCCTCTCTCCTTCTCACCTTCTCTTTCTCATGAAGTATTGAATACAGTATTAAATGTATCGACATGTATAAAAGCCGAATTGGAAATCTTTAGTCTTACAGACAGAGCTACAGAGAGAAAGCATATCGCAAAAGCCTATATTTAGCTACAGCCTTGTGCGTCTTGTCGTTCGGGTGGACACGTGTCTACGCGCGAAGAACATCTGTCCATTGTGCACGTGTGATTGACACCTGTCATCATCCTACGACGTGGATTTGTCACCCGACGGATACCCGATTCGGATATGACGAGGGCGGCGGGGGTCGTGGTTACCGTAGCCCTGTGGTGTGGTGGCTTGGGGTGCCAGATGTATGACGAGAGTGGGATTCTCGGGTGAGGGGAGTGGGGGGAGGTGTGGGAGTTCTCTCTGTATAGGTTATTTGGTAGGAGGGAGGACGGGAGGGGGGGAGGGATATGTATTTGTTGTTATTTATTTACTAATTTGTTTATGTATTTGCATATTGGTTTCATTTTGCAAATGATTTTGGTTAATCATATTGACAGTTTCCATTTTCCTATTCCTCTCTTTCTTTAATTATCTCTTTTCTGATGTTTTTTTCTCTTTCGTTTTTGTTTCGTTCTCTTTCGTTATATCTTCACATACTCAGTAGTTGATAGGCAAGAAGAATAAAGTACTACAAAATGAGGACACAAGACAGAGAACAAAATCAAGAGAAGAACAAAAAAGTTTCTAAATAGAAAACACGAAGGCGGATGACGTGAGAAGGGAGGAGCTGATAAAAGCCAGGAGAAGGACATAATTGCGATAAGAGAATTATGCCATAAGTGCCAGTTCACCAGTCCTCGCGATACGGGGCAACGGAGTGACGATGCAGTAGTTGGGGAGGGGGGAGAAGGGGAAGGGGGAAGACAAGAAGAGAAGGGGGATGGGGGGGCGAGGGAAGAGAAGGAGGGGGAGAACGAGGGAAAAGGGGGAGGGGGAAGAACGAAAAAAGAAGGGGGATGGGGGGAGAACGAGGGAAGAATGAGGAGGGGGAGTGAAATAGAAGAGGGAGAACGAGAAGAAGTAGTAGTAGTATTAGTAGTAGTAGTAGTAGTGTAAAGGAGATAGTTGTTGGTAGTGTTGTCTTATTGCAATCTTTAACATAAGAGAAAGGAGGTAGACGGAGGAGAAGGAGAATTGGGGAAAGAAAGCTGTAGATGACAAGAAAGGATAAGGCCAAGAAGAAGAGGAAGGGGAAGAGTGAGGGGAGTTGTTGGTAGTGTTGTCTTTTCAGCGTCAGTCACCCAACACATGTCCGAGCGCCCACCCACGCGCCCGCTGTGAGCGAACGACCGTCATCTCTATCTTTTTTCATTTTCGTTTTTGTTTTTTATTCGGTGTTTTTCCTTCCTCGTCATTTTCCTCTTTACAATTTTGGGGTTCTTGTCAGTCTTCTTCTTCTCCTCCTCCTTCTCTTTCTTCATCTCCTTCTTCTCTTTCTTCTTCTCCTCTTCTTTCTTCTCCTTCCTCCTTCTACTTCTACTTCTACTTCTACATATCCTCCTCCTCCTCCTTCTACTTCTGCTTATTCTAATTCTCCTTCTTCTTCTTCTTCGTCTTCGTCTTCGTCTTCTTGCCCTTCTCCTCCTCCTCCTCCTCCTCCTCCTCCTCCTCCTCCTCCTCCTCCTCCTTGGCTGGCGGCTAATTGCGGGTCCCCAGAGAGGGGTAATGGCCTTGTAAGTGAACTACAGTGGCCGACGCTCTCTCCCTCTCCCTGCCGCCCTCCCTTTCTCCCTTCCATTCTCTATTTTACTCCTTTCACCCTTCATCCTTCTCCCCTCGTCTCCCTCCTTCCTCTCACCCTCCCCTCTATTCCCTCCCTCTCTCACCCTCCCTTCCTTTCCCTCCCTCTTTCTCACTCTCCCTTTCTTTCTCTCACTTCCTCCATCTTCTCCCTTCCCCTTCCTCCCCCTCACTTCCTCCCTTTCCTCCCTCATCTTCACTCCTCTACCTCTCCCTCTCACACTCCCTCCCTAACACTTGCTCCGTCCAGCTGGGCACCACCGGTCGGCGGAGGGCAATGCTCCTTCCTCTCCCTTATATAATAGTTTGGGATGTTGGAGGTTGGGTGGGGGAGGATGAGGTAGGGGGTAGGGGGTAGGGTTGGTAGTGGTGAGGGGGGATTGGATTGAATGGGGGGGTAAAGTTATAAGAAGAGAGAGAGAGAGAGCGAGAGC
>BOPN01000128.1:427718-437718 GCA_017312705.2 Penaeus japonicus
TTTTTTTCTTTTCTTGGCGAGATTGTCAGCGTCCGAGAGAGAGAGTTTGGGAATGGATGGTCGCTTTTATTCGATGTAGAGCTTGAAGTTTATGAAGTTAAAACTTTGCCGAGCGAGTAGTGTATCTGTGTTGGTTGCGACGATGGTTGTTTTGTTGTGGCGATGGTTGTTTTGTTGGTGTGGTTGTGATTGTGGCTGTTTTTTTGTTTGTTTGTTTGTTTTTCTTGTTGGTATTGGTGGTGGTGTTTTTTTTTCTCTTTATGTGCGTTATATGTTCTCATCTGCTTCACTCTTCTTGTTCTTCTTTATGTTATTTTTTCGTTCTTCGTATTTTTTTTACTGTTCTTATTTTTATGAATTTATCTTATATTCTTTCCCCTATCCTTGATCCCTGTATATGTATCAATATTTTTTTTCTTCTCTGCTCTTCCCTCGTGTCCTTTCTTCTCCTCCTGGTTTATCTTCTGGTTTCATCTTATCTTGCTTTTATCTCTCCCCTTCTTCCCTCTCTTCCCCTTTTGCTGACTCTTTTCTTCTCACGCTTGAGTTTCATTTTTTTCCTGATCATTTTCATCTCATCTTATTGAGTTTATATTCTTATTTTCATTTTTTTTAGCGAAAAGAGTAGCCATATTTATTTCATCATTATTATTGTTGTTGTTATTATTGATTATCATCATCATTGTTATTGTTGTGATTATCATTATTATGTTATTGTTGTGAACACTATTATCATTGTTATTATCACGTTATTACGTGATAATAGTTGTGTACCGGTTTTATTATGTATATATATATGTATATATATACATATATATATATATATATATATATATATAGAGAGAGAGAGAGAGAGAGAGAGAGAGAGAGAGAGAGAGAGAGAGAGAGAGAGAGAGAGGGCGAGGGCAAGAGAGGGAAAGGTCGTAATGACAGAGGTGTAGGAGCGAAGGGGCGAGTGGGACAAATAGACGTGACGAGGAGGACGGGCAAGGGCAGGGGTCGGCGAAGGGCAGTTGGTTAGTGGCTCTAAGTAGCCAGTGAGAAGGGAAGGGGGTGGGGTTGGATCGGTGTGTGATATATTTAGAAAGCTGTGAATATGGCTGATGGGAAGGGGAGTTTTGAAAATGTGGAGGGAGATTTTACTTATTTCTATTTCATTAATATCGAAAAAAAGTGCGGACGAGACTGGTGGATACGATTTTTTGTTGTTGTTATTAATGTTATGATTGTGATTTTCGTTATTGTTTATATCATTATCACGGCAGAAATCGTCACCGTCATCATCAAACACCAATCATCAATAATCATCATTGATAATTACTATGCTTATCAATTGTTATTAATATCATCCTTATTACTGTTGGTATCATCATCATTAACATTGTCAATTACTCCTTCATTATTGATATTATCAGTATCATCATTTCAACTGCATCGACATGCACCCCCCAGGTTTCCCTTCCCTTCCTTAACTCTTCTTTCTCTTCCTTTGATATTTCTGATTTTAGCGTTATCCCCCTCCGCCTAATCTTGTTGTGATTACCCATTGTTATCCCTTCAATCATCCTCTCGCGCCGGCTGCTTGTTGTTATTTTCTTTCTCTCTTTCTTTCTTTCTTTCTTTCTTTTTTGCTGTTTCTGTGTTTTCCTGTTTATTTCTTCACGAGTTCCCTCCTTTTTGTCTTCAATTTTTTCTCTCTCTCTTCTCTCTTTACCCTTTTCCACACACACCACACACACATACACACATGCAAAACACACACACACACACACACACACACACACACACACACACACACACACACACACACACACACACACACACACACACACACACACACACACACACACTCTCTCTCTCTCTTTCTCTTTCCCTTTCCCTTTCCCTTTCTCTTTCTCTCTTCTCTCTCTTCTAGACCAAAATCTCATAGTTTCCCTCATCATTTTCAACATGATTATATGATTCATAATTGCCCTTCTCTCTCACTCGTACTCCGGTCCCTCGCCGCCGCTTGTTAGATGTTTCCCCTTACCTGTCCTCATCATACCTGTTTTCCCTCTCTCTCTCTCTCTCTCTCTCTCTCTCTCTCTCTCTCTCTCTCTCTCTCTCTCTCTCTCTCTCTCTCTCTCTCTCTCTCTCTCTCTCTCTCTCTCCATCCCTCCCTCCCTCACTCCATTTCCCTCTCTCTGCTCTCCCTCCTCCTCCTCCTCCTCCTCCCTCCTCCTCCTCCTCCTCCTCCTCCTCCTCCTCCTCCTCTCTCTCTCTCTCTCTCTCTCTCTCTCTCTCTCTCTCTCTCTCTCTCTCTCTCGTCTCCCCTTCCTCTTTCCCCTTTTCTAACCTATATTTCCGTCCCTTCCCCTCCAGAAGCCCCTGGTTCTTCCCTCCCCTTTTCCCCGCTGTCCATTTTCCTCTCTCTTGTCTTTCGTATTTTACATTGTCGTCTTCATATACGTTTTCGTCGTCTGCCTTTTCTTCGTCTGTCCGTTGTTCTCTGCTCTTTGCCTTCCCCTATTGACTCATTTGCTTCCTCGTTCCCTCTCCCAGCCATCTCTCTTTTTATAAGGTGATATTTGGTCGTCTGTTGATTTTTTTTTCTTTCTTTCTTTCTCTCTCGTGGCTTTCCGCAGACGTTCGGTGGCCTTTTAATTTTTCGATATTGGTTCTGTCAGAGGTTTGCTTCTTTGAATATTTTTCCTTCGTATTTTCTCTCTCTCTCTTTCTCTATTCCACCCCTTTTCTCTTTTTTTTCTGTCCTCTCCTCTCTCTTCCTTTCTTGCTCTCTCTCTCTCTCTCTCTCTCTCTCTCTCTCTCTCTCTCTCTCTCTCTCTCTCTCTCTCTCTCTCTCTCTCTCTCTCTCTCTCTCTCTCTCTCTCTCTGTCTCTCTCTCTCTGTCTCTCTCTCTCTCTCTGTCTCTCTCTCTCTCTCTGTCTCTCTCTCTCTCTCTCTCTGTCTCTCTCTCTCTCTCTCTGTCTCTCTCTCTCTCTCTCTCTCTCTCTCTCTCTCTCTCTCTCTCTCTCTCTCTCTCTCTCTCTCTCTCTCTCTCTCTCTCTCTCTCTCTCTCTCTCTCTTTCTGTTTCTCTTCCTTTCTTGGCATCTCTCCCATAGCAAGACAAAGAGAATAAGAAAGAGAGAGAGAGGTAAAACTAGAGATAGTAGGAGAGGTAGAGGGAGAGGGAGAGCGAGAGGGAGAGGGAGAGGGAGAGCGAGAGGGAGAGCGAGAGAGGCAAAACTAGAGAAAGCGATCAAGAAAGAGAGAGAGGGTGAAGGGGAGGGAGGGGAGAGTGGACGAAGATGAGGTTAGCATCTTGTTTGGGATGCGTAATTCAAGAAACATTGTTATCATTTTTTAGTCGGTTATTCCTGTTGTTGTAACCACCAAAGAAGAGGGTTTTTTCTATCATTTTTTGTCTCTTTCTTTCTCTTTCTCCCTTACTGCCTTGATTTTTTGTTGGTAAGGGGATATAAACTAGAAAAAATTATAGCGAGGCGAAAGAAAATAGCGAACGATAGGATAAGAGAAAGAAAGGGAGAGACACCATAATTTACTTGTGATCATTAGTGAAGTCATTAGGAGGTAGCAAAGGGTTAAGGAGGGAAAGAAGGGGGGGGGGGGTGAGGGATGTGAAGCACTCATTCACAGATGGGACTTTGAGAGAAAGGTATAGAAAAGAAGAAGGGGATAAGGAGGGAGAGGGTAGGGGAGAGAGAGAGAGAGAGAGAGAGAGAGAGAGAGAGAGAGAGAGAGAGAGAGAGAGAGAGAGAGAGAGAGAGAGAGAGAGAGAGAGAGAGAGAAATAAGAGACTGATATCATACGCAAGAGAGGCGATAGGGCGATATAGCACAGTGTACAAAGAATATATGAAAGGAAAGAGACCAAAAACAGAGACAGAGAAAGGAGCCCACAAACAGAAAAAAAGATAGATACAGAACAAAGAGTTGCGATAGAAGCTCACAAAAAGATAAGGATGCATTTAGGCCTAGTCATGATTGCAAACTAATCTACATAGTTGGAAAACGGGAGAACGGGAAATTGGTCGGGCGTCACATGACGCTGCTACTTTGTGGCATGTCAAGGGTAAGTTTCTCAAGGCACAGGCAATTGCTGCTTCCTCATCTACGTGGACCCTGATATTTCTTCTTTCTCCTGGTTCTCTTTTTACAGTGCGCCACTTCCCCCTCCTCCTTCTCCACCTCCCCCTCCTCCTTCTCCACCTTCTCCTCTTGATCTTCCACCACTTCCTCCTCTTTCACTTCCTCCTCCTCCTCCTCCTCCTCCTCCTCCCCCTCCTCCTCTTTATATTTCTCTTCCACTTCCACTTCTTCCTCCTTCTCATCCTCGTTCTTATCCTCCTCCTCCTACTACTACTACTCCTAGTCATCCTCCTTCTCCTCCTCCTCCTCCTCCTCCTCCTCCTCCTCCTCCTCCTCCTTCTTCTTCTCCTACTTCTCCTTCTCTTGCTTCTCCTTCTCCTTCTCCCCTGGCACTTGCGCCTCCTCCCGGGACTTGCAGTCTGAAGGGGAGGGGGTGTAGGTACCCAGGCTCGTGCAGTTTAAAGGGGAAATGAGGAAGACAGAGAGAGAGAGGGAAAGAGACATAGACAGACTCAGACACAGACATAGGCACAGATAGATAGATAGACAGAAACTCACTAACAGACAGACAAACTGAGCTGAGGATAGGAGAGGTAGGGTAGGAGAGGTGGAAATGTCAAAGATGTTTTTAATGAAAAAGATGATCCAAAACTAAAGTGTAATTGGCGATGATGTAAGTGGTCCCGAAGGAGGGTGATCACATACTCGCGCGGAGTCTGTAAATAGTCCTTAGGCCTAGTCTTTTCCCTTTCTCTTTCTCTCTCATTCTCGTTGGTGTGTCTTCATTCTTCCTCGTTTTTTTGTCCTTTGGCAACTTCTTTTTCTCTGTCTTTCCTTTTCGTTTTAGCGTTTATTTCTCTTTCCTATTTTCTCAGTTTCTTGCATGATATTTACGACCCCCCCCCCACCCAACTCCTAATCGATTAACATTTTAAAGCTTCCTTAGCGTATTCTTCCGTTCCTTATTTTCTTTTGTCATTTTCTTTCTTTTTTTCCTTTTTTGTTCTTTTCCCCTCGTTCTTATTCTTTTGTTTTTCCTTTTTGTTTTCTTTTCCAGTGCTCCATTCAACTTTCCACATTCCGACGGCTTCTTCTGGTTCTTGCAATACTTTTGTCTTACTCTGAGAATTCCTCCTTCCTCCTCTTCTATCTTTCCCTCTTTCTCTTCTTCCTTTTCCTCTTCCTACTCTTCCTCCGCCCCTCGCGCCTACACTTCGTCCTCCTAATTATCTTCCTCTTCACCCTCCTCCTCCTTGTCCTTATCTTCTTCTTCTTTTTCTCCTCTTCCATCTTCTCAGCCTCCTCTTCTTATTCTTCATTCTAGTCCTCCCTTCGTCTTCCTCCTCGTCCTCTTCTTCTTCTTCTTCCTCTTCGTCGTCGTCTCCTTCCCCCTCGGCCTCCTTTTATTCTTCTTCTTCCTCGTCCTCGTCTTAGTATTCTACCTCGTCGTCCTCCTCCTCCTCCTCCTCCTCCTCCTCCTCCTCCTCCTCCTCCTCCTCATCTTCCTCCTCGGATCCAATATTCTTGCTGCTTCCTCCGAGATGGGTGGAAGCCTTGTTAGCGGAAGGGTAGGCAGGAGGTGGAGTATGTTTGGGAGTAGGGGGTGTAGATGGAGGAGGAGGAGGAGGAGGAGGAGGAGAAGAAAGAGAAAAGGGAGGAGAAGCAGGAGGTGGGGGAGGAGGTGGTGGCCGGCGCCATTTGATCTTCGCGTCCGAATTCTTGCTCCCGGAAGCGCGGTTCTGGAAATGTAAAGTAGTTTCGGTCGTTGTGTTAAGATGTGCAAAAGATGGAAGGATAGAAGGAACGCGAAGGGAAGGGGAAGAAATTGGGGGAGGGGGGAGAAAAAAGGAGGAAAGAGTAGGAGAAAAATGGGCAAAGAGTTTGGGGAGAAGCAGAGAGGAAGGAGGTAAGGTAGAATGGGAAGAGAAGGAGAAAGAAGGCAGGGAGGAAGAAGAGAGGAAGGATTTGAGTCGAAGAAAAGAAGAGGGAAGAAGGAGGGAAGGTGAAATATGGAGGAATGAGAGAGGAGGAAAGGAGGCGGAGGGAGAAGGGGCTGGAAGGAGGTGGGTCAACACGGAAGGACGGGTAGGGAGAAAGGAAAGGAGGAGAGATACGGAAAGAATCAGAGGCAGAGCAGAGACGAAGACGAGGGAGGCGGAAGCAGAGGTTGGGATATTGGGAGAGACTTAGAACAAAGTACGAGATACAAAGCAGAATATCTGAGAGAGAGAGACATAGACAGGGACAGAGACAGAGATAGAGACAGAGACAGAGACAGAGAGAAATAGAAAGAAGCCGTCTGAAAGAGAACTGGATAAAGAGACTATTACTATTTTGACACAAAGAAATATGTCGGAGCAGGATTGAAGTTCTTATCACGTAATATCCAAGGATGTTCTCGGAAAATCATTAAAGCAGAGAGCAATCTAGAAGGCAGGATGAGGACCATGATAGGCGAGATCAGTCTGTTGGGGGTTGGACTAGTTCATACGTACGTACATGCGTCCATATAGAGACATACATACATAGGCGGATATACATATATACTTGTATACACGCACACATACGCACGCACGCGCGCACACACACACACACACACACACACACACACACACACACACACACACACACACACACACACACACACACACACACACACACACACACACACACACACACACACACACACACACACACACACACACACACATATGTATATATATATATATATATATATATATATATATATATACATATATACATGTATATATATATATATATATATATATATATATATATATATATATATATATATATATATATATATTTATATATATATATATATATATATATATATATATATATACATATACATATATATATATATATATATATATATATATATGTATATATATATATACATATACATATATACACATTTATACTGAACCTACTAACACCTGTGCGTACATGTGTGCATATTGTACTCTCCACGGGCGTCCCCTCCCCCCCCCCTCCCTCTGTACCGCTTCTGCAGAATTGCATTGTCCCCGCAAGGCGCTGTCCCTCCTTTGATGAATGAAATGGAGCACGAGTAAGGCGACCGAAAATATGCTCCCGAGCCTCATACAACTGCCATATAAACGTCTGTTGTGATGGGTTGAAGGGATGAACCTGACACTCCATCTCTTTCTCCCGCTATTGTGTGTGCGTGTGTGTGTGTTTTTATCCCTTCTCTTTTGTCTTTCTTTTTTTTTTGGTTGTTTTTTGTGTCTGTTTTTTTGTGTTATTCGTTTTTTTTTTCTCTCGTTTTGTCTTCGCATTGTTTTGTCACTTTCTATCCCTTTATTCCATCTGTTTCCCTCGTTTGTATTCCCTTTGTTGTGTGGATTTCTGTCCCATATTGTGTGTTTTTTTAATTCATTTTCCTCTTCCCTTTATTTTGTCTCTTTTTGTCTCGTAACTTTCATTTTTATCGCTGACTTTCCTTTTCTCTTCCTGTCATTTTGTCCTCTTTTCATTTCATTCCTTTGTATTTTTGTTTTTATTCTGTTTGTATTAATTTCTATTGTTTACTTTCTTTGTTGTAAGCGTATGAAGGAGATGCAAAAGAAACAGAAAATAGAGCAGTTTAAGAAAATATAATTCAAAGGTAAGGGCATTTTCAGAAAAGTGTGTTAAAGATGGAATGATTAAAGGAAATGATGGTACAAGATAGGACACTTTAGATTTTGAAAAATGAAGGTAGGATACTTTAAGTAAGTAATTTCTTTCGAAAAATAAAAGCCAAAGATGGGACACAATATGAAAATAATACTAAAAAAATAGGGCCCTGAAAAAGATTTTTAAAAAGTACAAAAAAGTCTAAACGACAAGAACACGAAAGGTGCAAAACGGAAAGGAAACGACAAGAAAGAAAAAAATTCTTCCCAGCCTTGATTCACATGGGCTGAGGTGAGTGTGTGGGTGGGCGGCGCCGTAGCCACGTGGCAGGTGCCTCTCATCAGTGGCAGGCAGTGGCACGGTGCCGGTAATGGCGGCGTTATTTAATTCTCGGGGGTATTGTTTAGGCTTCAGAGGGAGAGTTTAATGAAAGTGCGTTTGTTTATTTTGTCTGTTTTTTTTATTCTGTTTGGTGATGAGTTTTGGGATGAGTTTTTTTCTTTTTCTTTTCCACTGCCCCCCCCCTCTCTCTCTCTCTCTCTCTCTCTCTCTCTCTCTCTCTCTCTCTCTCTCTCTCTCTCTCTCTCTCTCTCTCTCTCTCTCTCTCTCTCATTATGGCCCTAAAGACCCTTCTCTTAGGGGTTCCAAAGACTTCACTGAAAGGTGTGTACATCAATAATGTAGAGGGTTGCTCTACTAATTATACAGGTAATGAGCTACTGCCTCAGGTGACGTTGCTTGTGGGTGTATTTGTTTATGTGTGTGTCAGAGGGAGAGAAGGAAGGAAGGGAGGAAGGGAGGAAGGAAGGAAGGAAGGAAGGAAGGAAGGAAGGAAGGAAAGAAAAAAAGAAAGAAAGAAAAGAGAGAGAAGGATTATCCGCTTATGTATGCTTGTATGTATATTTGTATATATGTATGTATGCATGCATTTATGTACGCAAATTTATTGGCTTTGTATGTGTGTGTATGTGTATGTGTCTGGACGGTGGTAAGTTGGCGAGCGAAGAGCAGTCGTCTGGAGGCCGGGGGAGCGACACGGACGGGAGTGGGGACAGAGGAGGGAGAGTGACAGGGCGAGGATGATGAATAGGAAGGGCTTGGCGGGCTGGCCGAAAAGGGAGCCTTGTGCAGAAGGCCGAGCTAGATAGGTAGGTGTGGGCGGGCTTTGCGAGAACGCGGGCGGCGTGCAATGGATGGATGTTGTGCCGCCCTCACCCATCCGGAATGTTGAGTGACGGTGGGGAGTGGGTGGGGAGATCTCCCTAGGGAGAGGGCCAAAGGGAGGGGGGGAGGGGCGGGCGGAGAGGTGGGGGGTATTGATCGTGGAGGCCAACCACCACCACCAACGCTGCCACCAACTTCCTCCTCCTCCTCCTTTTCCTCCTCTTCCTTCTTTTACTACCTGCTCCTGCTTCTTGCCCCCTTCTTTTCCATCTCCCTGTTTTATCCGCGTTTTCACCTCCCTTTAATCTTTTCCCTTCACCGAGAGGCTTTTGCGCAGAGCCGAGAATCCCCGGAGCGATATCCGTCGTAAGCCAAATGTTCTTGTATTAACTCGACGTAAAAGTGACTCGATAACTTGGTGGTTTTTAGTAATTGTGTCGGATGTTTCTCTCGCCACAACGTCCTCGTCCGTTTTTTTTCGTTTTTTTTTTCTTCTGCGCTTTCAACCAACATCAACGCCGTCTCCTTCTCCTCCTTTCTTTTGCTTCTTACTTCTCTCCCGACCCCACCTTCTCATCTTCCTCCTCCCCCGTCCATTTTTCCCCTTTCTTTTTCTGCGTCTGCTTCTACTTCTGATTCATCTTTCATATGCTTCTTCATCTTTATCATCATCTTTGTCTTCATCTTTGTCTTCATCATCTCTTCTTCTTTTTCTTCTTCCTTGACCTCCTTATTCGTCTCCATCCCCATCTCAGTGTCCTGGTGCTCCTCCTGCAGCTACACCGTCAGTAGCTACAAATAACCTCCCCTTCCTCCCTCCCCCCGTCCCTCCCCGTCCCTACCCCCTTACTCCCAGCGCCCACCTCTCTCCTTCTCCTTTCTTCAGACTCTTTGGGGTTTCTTGTCCACGTCTCTTGCTGTTTTCTTTTCACTTGTCTTGTCAATTGCATGCTTCTTATCTCTCTTTCCTCTTCCTTCGCCTCTTCGAATTATCTACTTCTATCTCCTTCTCGTATTCCCTTTTCTCCTGTCGCCTTCATCTCCCTTCGTTCTTTTTCTCTTCCCATTACGCGCCCCAAAC
>BOPN01000128.1:442718-445218 GCA_017312705.2 Penaeus japonicus
ATGAGGAGAGAAGGGGCGAGGCTTTGAATCCGGAATGGGAGGGAGAGGGGAGGTGGGAGGAGGGGTAGAGTGGGAGGGGGACGAGATGCATAGAAGTTTTGAAACCAAAGGGGGTATTGGGGAAGTTTGTGGAGAGAAGGGCGAGGTGCATTGCATGTTAGTAATATGGGTTTGCAGACTTCGTGAAGGCACGCGTATATATATATATATGTATCTCGATATGATGATCTGAAAAACAGAGTTTATGAAACAAGTCATTATTCGTTTATTCTAATTTTGCTCGTCTGTTCTCCCCCGCGGAGGATCATGCTTTATAATTATTCGGGTTTATTTTTCGCTTTACAGAGATTTGTAAACATATTTTGATAGGAAGAGGTGATGAGGGGGCGCAGCGGGCTTTCTCTGCTTTTGTCCCAAATCCTCTCTTTAGCCGTTTATTTCTTTCCTCTGTTGAAAGATTTGTTTGTTCTCTCGCTCCCTCTGTCTTTGTCTCACTCACTAACTCGCTCACTCAATCAATCAATCACTCACTCAGTCTCAGATGTGTGTGTATATATATATATATACATATATATATATATATATATATATATATATATATATATATATATATATATATATATTTGTGTGTATATATATACATATATATATATATATATATATATATATATAATATATATATATATATATATATATATATATATATATATATATATATATATATTTGTGTGTGCGTGCGCATGTATGTATGTATGTATGCGGGAATGTATGTATTATATCAGTCAGCTTTATAGTATAAGCCTCATCTCTCATCACGTGTCCATGCTACACCGTGCTGCCACCGCGGGTGTGCTCTGGCTGGCAGTGGCCAATCAGCACATGCATCCGCGGGTGAGGGCGCCGGTGCTAGAGAGAGGCGGCCGGATGACCCAATGGCGCAATTTCGTCCGGTCGTTTGGCTCGATTTGATTTATCGTTTTTTTGCGTACGCACGCCCCGTAGTACAAGTTATTTCTTTGTTACTTTCTTTTGTCTCAGGCTGTCTGTCTCTCTCTCTCTCTCTTTTTTTTTTTTTTTTTTTTTCTGCCTCTATCTCTGTGTCTTTCTCTCCCTTTCTCTCTTTTTATTTCCTCTCGCTCTCTCTGTGTCTTTCTCCTTCCTCCCTCCCTTCTCTTCTACCTTAACCTTCATTTCTCTCCCTCACTTTCTCTTCATCCCTTTTTTTCTCTTACTCTCGCCCTTTTTCTCTCTCCCTCCCTCCCTCCTTCCCTCCCCCTCTCTCTCACTCTCTCTACTCATTCTCTTACTCTTTGCTCCTTTCTAACTCTCCCTACCCCTTCCCCCTCTCCCTCCCTTTCTCCTCTCCCCCTGCCCCTCCCCTGCCCCTCCCCTGCCCCTCCCTTTCGATCACCATTTCTTCGGTCGTTGTCGGAAGCAAGCAGGAGGAAGGGCGAGGGGCGCCGAGCTCCCCTTGTCTCCCCTCAAATCGCAGTCGATTAGCACATTAAAGAGCCAAATGCAGAGAGCGCGTACCTTGTGATGCCTTTATTTTCCTTCTTCATCATATCCTTTCATCTATATCTTATTTTGCATATGTGTGTCTGTATGTGTGTATATATATATATATATATATATATATATATATATATATATATATATATATATATGTATATATATGTATGTATGAATGCATGTATGTATATATGTGTGTGTGTGTGTGTGTGTATGTGTGTATGTATAGATAGATAGATGGATATAGATATAATTAGTGAGAGTGTGACTGACTGACTGACTGAGAGAGAATAGAACAGAATATATACAAGAAAGAAAAAACGTCAGAGTCAATAGTTAGTTGATAACATAGCAAAGAGACCTATTTCTCTCTGTAAATCAAGAAAATAGGGAGAAAGACTTGGAAGTGAATGGGAGACATTAAACGAAAGGTACGAATCAGTAAGGAAAGATAATAAAGTTAATGTTACAAGGGCAGCCGATCGTAGCTTTAGGTTTCGGTAGGCTTAGCGTCCATTTATGTCCGCTGCGGAGAGGAGAGGAGAGGGGACGCGCGCCACGTGGTGTAGGAGGAGGGAAGGAGAAGGGAGGAAGGGAGAAGGGAGGAAGTGAGGGAGGGTGAATGTGGGAGGAATGAGGGGAATAAGAAGGGAGGAAGTGAGGGAGAGGAGGAAGAGGTAAGAAAAAGAGAGAAAATTGGAGATGGAGGGAAATGCCTGCAAAGAGGCAAGGGTGAGGAGAGGATGGGACAGAGAGATGAGTAGAATTAAGAGGAAGGAAAGGAAGTGGAGACGAGGGGAAAAGCTGGAAGGGAGGGGAGGTTAGGGGAGAGGATGGAAAAGAGGGCAGATAATAAAGGCTAAGAAGGGGACGTGAGGGGCGTTGGCAAGGCTCTGGAACGGGAACCCATAGAGAAGTACAAAGAAAATAAGAGAGAGAGTGAGAATGAGAAAGGCAGACAGACAGAGTGAGTGAGTGAGTGAGTGAG
>BOPN01000128.1:455218-467718 GCA_017312705.2 Penaeus japonicus
CTGCCTAAGGCAAGAGCTTCGGGAGACACGGGGGGGGGGGGGGGGATTTAGAAGGGGTGAAGGAACGGAGGAAAAGTACTTCTCTTCCTTTTTACGTTTGTTCTTCATATTTTTTTTATCTTCTTTATTTTTCTTCCTTTTCTTCCCCTCCTCCTTCTTCTTCTTCTTTTTCTTCTCCTCCTTCTTTTTCTTCTTCTTGTTTTTCTTATTCTTATTTTTTTCTTATTTTTCTCCTTCTCCTTCATCTTCTCCTTCTCCTTAATCTTCTTTTCTTCTTATTTTTTTCTTTTTCTTGTTTTCTTCCTTGTCATCATCATCTTCTTATTTTTATTCTTCCCCTTCTTCTTTTTATTTTTCTTCTTCCTCCACCTCCTCCTCCTCCTCCTCCCCCTTTTCTCTGTGACCTTCCCCTCTTCTCTTTCTCCTTGACCTTTATTTCTCATTGTTTTGCCCTTTGAGAAATACTATTACTTCTTATTGTATTTCTTGTTTCTCATATTAAAAAAAAAAAAACTTTTTTGTTCATTTTCCTCATTGTTTATTATAATATATCAATTTTATTTTTTATTTTGTTATTTTTCTTTTTTCATTTAGTTTCACAAGTTCCGATAGAAAAGGCGGATTTGGAGACAGGAAGAGGGAGGATTGAAGGGGAAAGCAACTGAGAAAACGATAGGAAAGTTGAAAGAACGAGGTAAAATAACGGAAATAAAGAAGAATGTAGGGTAACATTCTCTCTCTCTCTCACTCTTACCCCCCCCCCTCTCTCTCTCTTTTCTCTGTCTCTCTCTTTTCTCTCTCTCTCTCTCTTTTCTCTTTCTCTCTCTTTTCTCTTTCTCTCTCTTTTCTCTCTTTCTTTTTTCTCTCTCTCTTTTCTCTCTCTCTCTCTTTCCTCGCTCTCTCTCTTTTCATGGTCTCTCTCTCTTTTCATTGTCTCTCTCTCTCTACTCTCTCCCTCTCTCTCTTTTCTCTGTCTTTCTTACCCCCCCCCCCTCTCTCTCTTCCCCCCCTCTCTCTCTCTCTTTTCTCTATCTCTCTCTCTTTTCTCTCTCTCTCTCTTTCTCTCTCTCTCTCTCTCTCTCTCTCTGTCTCTCTCTTTCTCTCTCTCTCTGTCTGTCTCTGTCTCTCTCTCTATCTCTATCTCTCTCTCTCTCTCTCTCTCTCTCTCTCTCTCTCTCCCTCCCTCCCTCCCTCCCTCCCTCCCTCCCTCCCTCCCTCCCATATTTTTGACTACTCCCCATTTCACCTTTCCATTTTTCCCCACCATTCACGTACGCACTCTCTCCCTCTCTCTCTTTTCTCTTTCTTACCCCCCTCTCTCTCTTTTCTCTGTCTTTCTTACCCCCTCTCTCCCCCCCCTCTCTCTCTCTTTCCTCTGTCTCTCTTTTCTCTTTCTCTCTGTCTCTCTTTTCTCTTTCTCTCTATTTTCTCTTTCTCTCTCTTTTCTCTGTCTCTCTCTTTTCTCTGTCTCTCTCTTTCCTCTCTCTCTCTTTCCTCTCTCTCTCTTTCCTCTCTCTCTCTATCTATATATCTATCTATCTATCTCTCTCTATCTCTCTCCTCTCTCTCTCTCTCTCTCTCTCTCTCTCTCTCTCTCTCTCTCTCTCTCTCTCTCTCTCTCTCTCTCTCTCTCTCTCTCTCTCTCTCTCTCTCTCTCTCTCTCCCTCTCCCTCTCTCTCCCTTTCTCTCTCCCTCTCCCTCTCTCTCCCTTTCTCTCCCTCTCCCTCTCTCTCCCTTTCTCTCCCTCTCTCTCCCTCTCTCTCTCCCTCCCTCTCTCTCATATTTTTGACTACTACCCATTTTACCTTTCCATTTTTCCCCACCATTCACGAAAATGCTCCCGCACGCACGTACGCACACGCACGAATACGCAAACACACACATTCACATCAAGGAAACTGTCGTAATGACTCCCCATAATCCGTCCTAGTTTTAAACAGACGCAACAGTGTGTAACTCTAAGTAGGAAGGAAAAAAGTGATTATCGATTTGAAGTAGTTGTGAAAAGACAAATAGGGATAAAGAGAAAGAAAAGAGAAATGGAAGGGGATGGAAAAGAAAAGAAAAGGGAGAGGATGATTTTGTTAATCTTCATCTGTTCCTTTGTGTTTTGATGTATCTCTTTTTTTAAATGTTTTATTTGCTATTTTTCCATTAATGTCAGCTCTTAATTCATCACTTGTTTTTACATTTCTCTAGCGAACGATAAAAAAGAAAGTGAGAGGATTATCTTGTCAAACTCCCTTTTATTTGTGTTTGTATCATTTTGTTTAGATTTTTAAAAATTCTTTCACTACCCGTTATTTTCGTTTCTTGTTTCATTACTTTTTTTACCTTTCAAGATTGGTAGTTTGGGCAAGGAAAAAGGGGAAGAAAGGGAGGGAAGTAGGATAAGAGCGAGAGCGAAGGGATGCGAATCGAGAGGGAGAGAGAGAGTGCGAGAGGGAGACGGAGACGGAGACGGAGACGGAGAAGGGAAGGAAGGTGAGGGAAAGTGTGAGAAAGAGAGAGACAGAGAGAAGGATAAAACCGGAGAAAGAGTTGGAGAATGGCTGGAAGCCGAGTTCGGGCCGGCGTAGATAGGCAGGTCAGAGAGCCAAGGTCAGCCCGATGCCCTTGTTTCCTGCTTGCCGTGTCATTGCGGGCCCTTTGTCCCGAAAGCTTTGTCTTTTGCTGGTGACCCTCCTTTCGGGCCTTGTCCCTTCCTTCTCTCCTTTGTCTCACGTCTCTTCGGTGTCTCGTTGCCTGTATCGTTAGCTCCGTACCCTGGGACGCGCGACAATATCCAGACGAGCGCCCGCTTGAAACACATGCACACGCACGCACACGAACAAGTACATGCACACGCGAACGCACGCACACACACGCACACACACACACACACACACACACACACACACACACACACACACACACACACACACACACACACACACACACACACACACACACACACACACACACACACACACACACACACACACACACACACACACACACACAGACATAGTGAGCCAGAACCAGGGAAAGCTCTAAATGCTATTCGCGGCGTCTGCGATTGAGGGAAGATCGGCAGCCCTCGTGCTTCGGATGAGCGGTCGCATGCAATTGCACCCCGAACTCAGTGGCGTGCTTGCATTCCCGGTCTGCGATCATGCTCCAATGATTGTCCACACTTCTTGCCCTCTCGCAATGCACTCATTGCATACGCTTATCCCATGCCTCATCGCTCGTTAAATCCGCAAAATGTATTACGATTCTGGTGTTATTTAGTATGAGCATCGTTTATTTTCGAAGGAAATTGCACGATGTGTTCTGTCGGAGGCTTGGGATAGATGATACACGTGTTGCAGGCAGGGTTTCAAGGTGGTCGTGATCCCCCCCCACCCCCCACCCCCTATCCCTATCTTACCCCTCCTGGGTGTGTGTGTTTAAATGTCACTTTCGTTGGTCAGTTTACGGCTTCCGCACCGGCTTGAGTCCAGGGATGGAACTGGGAGAAGAAATGAGGGAGGCAAGAGGGAAAGGAAGACTGAGGGAAGGGAGGAAAAAGGGGAAGTATGTGAGAGAGAGAGAGAGAGAGAGAGAGAGAGAGAGAGAGAGAGAGAGAGAGAGAGAGAGAGAGAGAGAGAGTAAGAGAGAAAAAAAGAGAGAGAAACGATAACCAGAAGCAGTGAAAGAGGATCTGTCTTAATCTCCGTAGCGATGACCTCGTCTGAGGCTGCCTAATGACTGCTCTGGAAGGTGTTATGTGACCTGATAACTCTCCAGCGAGGAATCTCAGCCGTTGACTCTCAGCTGATGACATGAACACCGCCTCTGCTCTTGGTATTTCCCTTGCTCTCTCCGTTTTTTTTTCTCTCTCTCTTTTTTGTTTTTAATTTCGTTTCGGTGCATTTGGTCTGGTGAACTTTATGCTAATTGTGGTGTTTCGAGGCTCACGGGGCGGTCAGACGTGTTGATGTGATTAACATAAAAAAAAATCAACTTGACTTTTGTGCTCGACTTTTGTTTTATTGGAGCAAGGGCGTCAGATTTCTCTTCTTATTTTTCTTTATAGTTTCTTGTTTTTTTTCTTTCTTTTGTCTTATTTTTCTTGTTTTGTTTTTATGTGTCTTTTCTTGTTATTGGTATTGTTGCTGCAACTCTTTCTTGTTCTTTCTTTACTTCTCCTCCTCCTCCTCCTCCTCCTCCTCCCCCCCCCCTTCTCCTCCTCATCTTCATCCTTATCTCCTTATCTACATCCTCTTATACTTTTTTTTCGTCACATTCTCCCTTTCTTCTTCTTTTCCTTCTTCTTGTTCTTCTTCGCCGTCTTCTTCTTCTTTTCTTTCTTTTTGTTTGAGCGTTCCCTTGGACATTTTACCATTTTTTCGCGGCGACCAATCTGGCCGGTCCAGCAATCTTGTCGGCATTGTTCCCGGACGAAGCATACCAAGCTGGACGAGAGAGAGGGGGTGGGGGTGTAGAGGAAGGGGATTCGGATGGGGGTGGTGGTAGGGAAAGGGGGTGTTGGTAGGAGGGAGGGAGGGGGGGGAGCAGGAGGAAAGCCCTTGCAGGTCAATATCGCTGATTGCTTCCGATCCCGGCGTAGATGCAGGGTCTGGAGGCTTCGTCTTGCATGTAACAGGTAGCTGCTTGCATGACCTGAGATGACCTGTTTCTACCTTAGTCCTAAGGTGCCCCCCCCCCCCCCCCGCTTCCCATCTCATCACTTTCTCGCCTCCCCTACCCCACCCCAACCCACCCTTATTAGTTCTTTGTTTTGCCTTCATGTTTCATATGTCCGTTCATGACGTCATCCACAGCTGATGCTTACATCGAGTCTCGCAGGGTTCGCTGACGGCCACACATTAGTTTTTCATTATACACCGCACGGTTGGAAGGGCAATGCAAGGGTGGGGGAATTGTTAGCTTGGGGTCTTCGTGCCGTCTTTGATAAGGCTGACGGAAGTTAGGCGATAAAGACGCGAAACTAGAGAAGCCGATATTAGACCGTCGTTATCTGAGGCTTATTGTCTGTTTTATCCAATCAACATTCTCAGATGCCGGGATTGTATTTTTAACGTGGATTTGACGGTAGGATTCTGCCCCTGTTGATCAGAGAAACGAATGCAGGTGTCAGTAGCACTGTGCCATGGTGTCACTTCCACCATTGGGAGTGGACATCGTTACTCCTTACTCCCGCTTGAGTTAAGGCGTCTGCTACTTCCTTCGCCATGAAAGTGTAGAGAGAGCATTCCTGAAATGGCAATTAGCTTGCCAGGCTCTTCGGAAAGCGCGCTCGGAATTCCGGGAATCAAGCCTAATCTTTCGTGGAATTGAGCGCGGTGTGTCCTGAATAGGATATTACGTGTTGGGGGATTCGTGACGTGGATTTAGCCGGCGTGTGACGGGCGTGTTCCTTCCGTGGAAGTTGTGAACTGGGCGGCCAGAAGAGGCGGATGGGCATGCCCGGGCACTGTTGATATTAGGGTTCATTTTATTAGCTGAAGAAATAAAGGTTAGTACTTAGGGATGTCGGCATAAGGAGGGATAGGGCCGAGGAGGAGATGCAAAGAGGATTCATCTGGTATTCCTTGGATGCCAGGAATGCGAGGAGGCTGGGAATTAATCTTATTATTTTTGGGTTCTCTTGTGTAATGTTAGGAAGTGATTTTTTTTTGTTTGTTCTTTAGGAAGACGGCAGATGACTTAAAATGGTTGCATTTTAATGTGATTTCTTTCCTTGGTAGTTTAATTATTCTTCAGAAGTTGTTTATGTGCTCTTGATTGTTCGAAAATTCGATCCTTTCGATGTGTTTTGGTTCCCATGATGAGATATCGATATCGTTTAGATCTAATTAATATTATATGAACTTCGAAGCTGCGCTTGAGATTTTATTGCGTATTTCTATTTCCTCCTAATTAGAATGCCGTTGAACTGGTAAAGCACTTTTTTATAGGAATTTGTGTGTTTAGAAATCTTATATTTTTTACATTATTATGATGGAATAAGCAAACAATTATAAATGGAAGGGTGTAATAAGACTTCGTAGTATTAGAGGGGTCGAACGTAACGATATTCCAAGAAATTCCTCGAAGTGCGTCGCCCAAGGCTTGTATTATGTTGATATATTTCAGAACAGTCCTGTATCTCGTTTGGAAAGTTTGCTTTGCTATTTGATTTTGTTTTCTCGTTTTCACGTCTCTTTCTCAATTCTCTACTTCTCTTCCTGCCTAACGTTATACTTCCTATCTCTCCTTCCTACCCCTTTCTCTGATTTTCGCTTCTTATCTAATGACGCTTTCTCCTTTGTCTTCCATTATTCCCATTTGCTTCCACTCGCACGTAGGATTTTATTAATTAACGACGAGGGATCCACTAGATCGCTGCGTGGAGGTTCAGTAAAGAAGAAAGGAATTGAGAAGGAAAAACGCCAGCGTTGTTAGTGCAGCGGATTTGCGAGATAATACGTTCGAGCCTGATATTTTGGAGTGTATTTTTACGGCTGTGGTTATTATTACATACCTTTAGTTTCATGGTTATGATTGTTTATTAGTTTACGGGGAATGTTGATATGCAGGGTAACACATTTTCGCATGAAAAATACAAGTTGCCTGTCCACTAGTTAAACGCGGCAAAATTACACCGTAGAGTTTTATAGACTGAGATCACCCGCCCGCCGCTGCCATGACTTCCTCCGAGCCCGAAATTACCCGCTGACGGTTATGAGACAGTCTCTCAGCGGACACCTGATTGGTTAGCCAGGGAGCCAGCGTTCCTCCCTTTGTCTTACATTTTATGCCTTATCGCTGCTCTCCTCTTTTGCATCTCTTCCTTCCCCCGTTCGCTGTGCCTTTACCCTAATGCCCTCGTCAGCATCTATTACTTCTGCTAATGTTGCTTCTGATTTTACTGCCGCCCTTTTCTTCAGCTTTAGCTACTACATTTATTGCTGAAAATACGCAAGATACTGTTTTTACCGCGACAGATATTATTTCTTCTACTACCGCTATTGCTACTGTCACTGACGTTGTTACCGCTACAACAATTACTGCTGCAAATTATTATTTCCCCGGGTTCTGTCCAAGTTATATGGCTTTAAGATTTAATCGTTATAGTTTCGATTTGAGGTACGCCAAACGCCTGTCACAACGAAAATCACCATTAAAATAACTGTTTTCATCTAATCATCATCAATGGCAGTCTTATAGTCCACATGTTTTCCATTGCTTCGCGGGAACCGAATCTTCAATAGATTTCACTCGATCGGTAACCAAGGTCTTCTCTAATTCCCTCAAGCGCTCACCACGAAAACATTTCGTCACAGGCGGGTATGGCCCTTTCGACTTCGACCTCGCCCCAGCCGTCAGCGATATCGCGTGGCTTCGAACGCCAAATAAAAATTCAAATTGTTATCCGCTCCCACGAAGGGCAAAGGGAAGTAGTATGGAGATTTTATAACATTTGGTAATATCAAGAAGATTGCATATTTGAATATTTTTTACTCAAAAGAATATCTCTGTCATAGTCATTATATCGATGTTTTGCTTTGCCATTCCTGTTTATGTTAGATTTTTTTAAATTCTTAATAATGTGTAAGATATTTAGTATTTTAGCATAGTGTCTAGAGATTGTGTGCTGACGTACATTTAGTGTTTTTCGTGTTATTCCTACGAATGTTACCAATATTGTAATTCCTTTCCCTAAACTGTTACTCTTACTACTACTATTGCTGTATTACAAATATTTGTTGTGATGCCAATTTACATTTTTCCTTCGTCGTCTTCAAAGGCTATTTCCATTCCAATTTCTTTGTTTTTTTCTTATTTTCCTCTTTCTTCCCTTCCACTCCTGCCTCAACCCCCCTCCCCCGTCTCTCTCCCCTTCACTTTCTCCTATATCCTCCCATTCCTACTCTCTCTTCTCTCCCTCCTTCCCTTCCCTCTCCTCCACTTTCCTCTCTCCCTCTTCCTGTTCCTCTCCCCCCACCACCCCTAACCATGCCGACCCGCTGCATTGATCGACGTGTAGTCCGGGTCTGCTGCCTCCGTGACTCACTCAATTGATAAACAGGTTGGTAGTCCGCCTAGTTTGCCCATTTCGCTCAGTCTCCGCAGTCTGCTTAGTCCGCACATTCGGTATGATTTGCTTATCCCGCCCATTTCGCGCAATTATCTCGTTCCGTCCGTCTCGCTCCGTTCGCCCGATCCGCGTAGTTGGCTCGCTCTGCTTCCTCGTGATTAATTTGCATAGTTTGTTAAAGAAGAAGTTAGCGTGCAGCTCACTCTGTTGACGAACTTTGGGTTTTAATATCTTCGTCGGAGTGACATTCTCTTGAAATTTCCCCTTATTTTGTTTTTGTATATTGTGTTATATTGCCGGCTTTGTTTGCACCGGCCAGAGGCTTTTATTCAGTTATCTTTCCCGTTTGAATTTCACATCGCTATGAAAGGTACGATTTTAAAAGAAAGCATAGATGAAATAGGGAAGAGGGAGAAACGAAAATGTAGGGAATAGGGTTAAGAAAAGAAGCGGAATATTGAAGGAATCAAGAGACATACTACTGCCACGAATTATCCTCTACTAACATTTCATTTTCGTGTGAGTGAGAGTTTGTGTGTGTGTGTGTGTGAGTGAGTGAATGAGTGAGTATGTGAGTGTGAGTGTGTGAAAGAGAGAGGCTGAGGCAGAGACAGCGAGAGAGTGAAAGAGTGAGAGTGAGCGTTTGATCGGGCGTCAGTCTAGACAAGGTCAGAAGGCGAAGATATTAACAAGGGGTTGAAGGGTGTAGAAAAGGTAGAGAGGTGAGGTCGGCTCCATAGGATCCATTCTCGCATAAGCCTGATCGCAAGGACTAGAGCTTCGGCTTGATAGAGGTTGCCTTTTTTATTCTTTGTTTTGGTTATTACGCGTTACATGGGCATTTTACATTGTTACTAATGTTGTTATATTATTGTTATTATTATTGGTAGTAGTTGTGGTGATAGTTATAGTTTTATTAGTAGTAATAGTAGCATTTTGGCGTGTTTTAATTGGAAAGATTGTTGTTGTTGATTTTTATCACCATCAACATTATCCTTAATAGTATAAAGCGATACGATATTGTTATTTTTATGATACGTTGATCTTTAGTTTACTTTTTCTGTAGCTTTTTTTTTGTGATTCACGGGCAACTTCCGGGATTATGACGGAAAGTTATACCGGAGATACCGGAGAGGAAAAGTCGCTCACGGAAGAGAAGAATGTTGTTGTTAGGTTCCTCGGCAGAAGGGAAAGTTTTGGACTCGTGTCTATTCTTGGGTTGATTGTTCTAAAGGTCTTGGTGTGAGAGTGAAGGAGGAGGGTCTTGTAGCTGGGGATGATGGTGATGAGGATGGTGATGGAGGAGGGATGGGGGGGGGATGAAGAGGAAGAGGACGATGGAAATATATATAGATAAATTAATGAAATAAAGATAAAGACGATGATGATGATGATGATGATGATGATGATGATGATGATGATGATGATGATGATGATGATGATGATGATGATGATGATGATGATGATGATGATGATGATGAGGAGAAGAAGGAGAAGGAGGAGAAGGAGAATGAGAAGGAGAGAGGGGTTAGGGAAAGGGGAATGGGAAGGGGAATTGGGAAAAATAGGAAGAGGAAGATGGAAGGAATACGAAATGGAGATGGATATGGAGGCTAAATGTGAGGACGAAGAGGAAGGAAAAGGAGAAAATAAAAAAAGATAGAGATTGGATGGAGAGAAGTAAAAGTGTAAGATGAATGCAAGGAAGAAGACCGTGTGAAAGGTGATTGAAGTAATGCAGCAAGAAGAAAAAGAAGAAAGGTGAAGACGTAAAACGGAAATGAAGATGAAATTTGAAATATAAGATGAAGGAGGCCGAGTGGAAAAAAAGGTGAGTACGAAAAGAGGTGAAAAATAAAGGTTTCCATGTCATGAAAGAGACCTGCATGACTCAGACTTCTCTAGGAGTGCGAGTGAACTTTGTGCGCTGGTGAGAGACCCTTTGTCATCTTATTTCCAGGAAGATGCTTTTATCTTGGATGGGAACTGTGGAGAGAGTGGGAGAGGGAAAGGGAAAGGGAGAGGGAGGGGAAATAGATGGGGGCGAAGGGAAACCCAAAGGGAAAGGGAGGGAGAAGGAGTTAAAAGGGTTAGAGAGAAAGAACAGTGGAAGGGTATCTGTATATATTATATATATGCATATATATATATATATATATATATATATATATATATATATATATATATATACATACACTCACATGTACATACATGCATATAGAAATGTTGCTAAATAAAACCATAGCGTATGAACATACCTTCCATATCTCCAGAATAACAACCCAGCATGACGCACGCATTCCCCAAAAGAACATCACGGATAAAACGACGGACATTATTTGATCGCGGGCCACCCTTTCCCCCCGTCCGTCCTTCATTTCCGCCACTATTCGTCACCCTTACACCATAAGCCCCGCCCCCTCCCCTCCCCTTCTCCCTCTTCCCTTCCCGGTTTGTATAGGTAGGGAAAGAGGGATAGGAATTTTATTATAGGGCAGTGCAGAATGGAATCCCCCCCCCCTCCCTCACACTCCACCCTTCCCCTGAATCCACGCATTCTTTCCTGTCGGTTTTTTGTCGTTTTTTTCCTTTATTTTTTTATATTGTTGTATTTATTTTGATAATTTTGAAGCAGAAAATCTGGCAGGTTTTACTATCTTACTGAAAATAATGCAAATCAAATATATTTTATCTCTGTTTATTTAATGATTGTATCAGTAATTTTTGCGTTTGTTCTTGTTCATACCACTTCCTTTTTTTTGTTTCAAAATATTATATTGTTCCCTGCTTTTTTCTTGTTCTTCGTATTTTTCTTCTCATATGCCAATGTGTTTTTCCTCCTTCCCCTCCTACTCCTCCTCCCTCTTTTATTCGCCTTTTCAACGTTCTTTTTTTTTACAATAACCAGGTAGCGTCTTCATATATGTTCTTCCGGAAACGATACAATACTTTGTGAAGTGGCTCTCAACTCCAACCTGATCTAGAACCACTTTCTTAAGAGGATTAGGACACCCTTTGGGGGCTCTTGCCTCTTGGAAGGTTGAAGAGAGTCATCCTGAAGGTGCTTTGCCTCGTACATGTCTGTTTGTGTAATGAATGTGTGTTTGGAAGACGGGAAACCGAGAACATCAGAATTCGAACACAAGAAGAAGAAGAAGAAAAAGAAGAAGAAGAAGAAGAGGAGGAGGAGGAGGAGGAAAAATAAGAGGAGAAGGAACGAAGTATAAAAGGATTCTAGCAGCAGAAAAGAGGAACAAGGTCTCATACCTCATGGGGGAAGCAGGAACGGAGGAACAGGGGGGGGGGGTGGGGGGAAGGATTTGGGGTCGTGAAGGAGACAGAGCGCCAATAGGAGAAGAATGAGTTGGTAAAGAATGAGGGATTGTTCGGTAAAGAATGGGGGTGATAAAGAACAGTGATCGCGTGAAGTATGAGATAGTAAAGAATAGCGAGGAAGAACGCAGGAAGAAGAATGAGGGTTTCTGGAGGAATGAGGGAGTGATGGTGCAGCGAAGTGGGACTTGGCAGAGAGGGTTATAAGATGAAGAAAGGAGGATGAAGGAAGAAGAGAGGGATAAGGAGCAAGAGCAAAAAGGAAGAGAGAAGAGGAAGATAGAAGAACAGGATAAAGAAGAGGTGGACGAGGAAAAAGAAAAAAAGATGAGCAGCTAAATGGAAAAGCAAAACAAAATAAAGATGAGAGCAATAAGTTCGATTAGAGATAAGCACAGGAGTGAATAACAAGATAGGGGATAGATCACAAAAGTAAGGGATGAGTAAAGGATAGCGGTCACGGAGAAAAGCGACTTAGAAATAAAGGTAAGAGAATGTTCAAAGCGAGCGAGGGTCAGGGAGCATGGGAGGAGGGATGTGTGTGTGTGTGGGGGGGGGATAGAGAAGGGCAAGGGGAGGTAAAGATTGCGTGTGTATGTGTGTGCTGCGTAGGGGATGGGAGGGGAGGGGTGGATGGGGGAGAGGAAGGGGAATGGGAGGCGGAGGAGGGCGAAGAGGAAGAGGAGGAAAAGGAATGGGAGGCGGGGGAAGGAAGAAGAAAATGAAAAAGAAAGAAAAAAAAGAAGTAGGAGTATTGTGGTGGGATGGAAAGGGAGGGCAGGGGGAGAGGAGAGGAGGTATAAAGGAACGACTCCCCAGTGGAAGATAAACATGGAGTGAATGGGAGTATGACTCTCCCCCCATCTTCTCTCCCCTCTCCCTTCTCACTCCTCCCTCCCTCGCCTCTTCCCACTGCTGCTGGAGGGCTGAGCGCGCTTCCTTTGCCTCCTCAGTGTGGGGGGGAAGGGAGAAAGTGAGATGAATGAGGAGGGAGGAAGAAAGAGGGAAAGAGGCGGTATATAAACGGACTAAAAAGTAAATGAAAAGTGATGAAGAAGGGTTAGACGAAGGGAAGGAGAGAGAGAGACAGAGAACGAGC
>BOPN01000128.1:482718-485218 GCA_017312705.2 Penaeus japonicus
TGTGTGTGTGTGTGTGTGTGTGTGTGTGTGTGTGTGCGTGTGTGCTTGCATTAATGGATAGGGACATATGTCTTTATAACATTATCCCAACGAATATCATCAAACCATATAATCATGTTTGGGTACAAAAACTTTCAAGCCCGTTCGCCGATGAAAGGTTGTGTCTAGGAATTACGCCTCACCCCGAACACACATGAAAAAATACGGTTATTCCCTAGTGTATTACACAGACCCGCTGGATATGCCTACGTGTAAGATTTTTTTTTTTTACAAAAAAATATAAAGAAAATAGAAAAAGGATGAATGGAGAAAAGAGGATGAGAGGGACAACATGGAAGGTCAATCTTTTGATGTCGGAAGATTTTCTTTCATATGAAATATTTCTTCCCACATCAAAGGAGTTTTTTTTTTTTATACCATTCACGGATGTTAGGATGTGGGACATGGTTGATTGTAATGATGTTATAAAAAGAGTGTGTGTGCGTGTGTGTATGTGTGTGTGTGTGTGTGTGAGTGCGTGAGTACGTGCGTGTGTCTATGTGTCTATGTGTGTCTGTGTGTGTTTAAGGATGCATTCATATACGTATATTTATTTTTATACACACCATTTGTCCTTATGTATTTTAGTTTTGATTATCCGTAGGACGTTTTCGTTGGACATTTTACTCACAAAGTCGTAATGTTAAGTGCGTTTCCGGGAGCTTTCAAGCCCTTTTAAGTTTTATGGGCTATTATCCTTAATGGTAGTTATTAATAATGTATAAAACTCTATTCATATTCCGCCACTCACAAAATAAATATAAGTATTTTCTAGCATGATATTCATAAAAGTCGTAAAAAAGTAGTGCTCGAGAAGAGGAAAACTAAATCTAGTTTATTTCTCAGTCTCTTTCTCTTTTTCTTTTTTTCTCTCCCTCTGCCTCTTTTCCCCTCACTCTTCATCTCTAATTCTCCCTTCTTCTCTCCCCTTCCCCATCTCCGCCTTCCCTCTCTCTCACCATTTCTCCCTCTTCCTCTTCCTTCCTCCCCTTCTCCCCCTTCCCCAAACCTCCTCTTCCCCAACCTATCCCATCACTTTCCCCTCCTCCCTCCCCTCCCCTTCCCCCAGCCCATCCCCCCCACTCTCCAACGGCGATGCATTTAGGTGTATTATCGTGAAAGCGGCGTTACTATTACTCTCAGGGTGGAGCCGGCTGCGAGAACGACTTTGTTGATGGCCTATTGGCGGGTCACCTGCTTTTACGCTGACCAGTACATGTCGTCTTATTTTATTTTTTGTGTTATTTTTATTTTATTTATTTATTTATTTATTTTTGTTGGTTCGTGTTATTTTTTATTTTTTTTTTATTTTTTTATTTGTTTATCTAATCATTATATATATATATATATATATATATATATATATATATATATATATAATCAGTGGTTTTGAGTTTGTGTAAGACGTATTTATGTTTTGTTTGTTTGTTAGTTTGAGTCGTATTGTACAACAAAGTATACTGTTGTATATATTTTATGTAAAAGGTTTGCAAAATTATCATGATAATTGTCATAACACCTGTTGCCGCTACAAATGTTCACTGTTAATGGCTTCATTATTGTTGATGATAACGACAATAGTGATTATTATGATTATAAAGATGATAATAACATTTATGATGATAATGATGATTATGATGGTAATAATGATGATAGTGATTATTGTTATGATGATGGTAATGATAATGAAATTATGATATTGATAATAACTATAATAAATGTAATAACGACGACAATAATAAATCATTATTGCTATCATTGATATCATTTGTCATTATTATGATGATGATAGTGAATTTAATCATCATGATATACTAATAGTGAATATATAGTTTGATGTATTAAACAATGTATAAAGCCACAGAAATCAAAACAAGAAAATAAACCAGTATACCCTTAGACGAGAAGTAGAGAAAACGTATCTTTTCATCCGTTTTCTGTTATAACGGGCAATATTCATCATGCTCGCCGTCTTGTGTCTCCTCTTAGGTTATGTTATTAACAGTTAATGGATGATCTTACTCTTGCATTTTGTTTGTAATTTGATACAGTGGGGAATAATGCTGCTCCTTCGAAATAAGTGGACCAAGCTCAAGGTAATCTAATCAGTTACGCGTATCATCTCTCGGATACCTATTTATTTTTGTTCTTTATTTATTATCGTATCTCTGATATCGGTGTGTTTACAATCGCGAGTAGAGTATCTCTGAAGCCTTAGGTAGGGATTTATCTTCTTATTCTCTGATTGGATGTTGTTTACCAGCTCTCGGTTAAACTCGCGGATTGATTGGTTTCTTGTTTGTTTGTTTTTTCCTCTTCGACTAATTGAATTTAGAATTGTGCTTATATTTATCTGCAGTTATACATGTGATGGACAAATAAACTTAGTAGGAAAGAGGGAGAGCAGAAGGAAAATCTATAAGAGATCTATTAGTCAGTTCCTTATCATGGTCCCCTCCTG
>BOPN01000128.1:492718-497718 GCA_017312705.2 Penaeus japonicus
AGGTAGACACATATAAGGGTTGGGGGTCTTGGGCGGTCATGTGCTGTTTACTGGCCAATTACTGCAGTCCCGTCGCCATGGCTGGGAGGTGTGGGAAAACGCTCGCCAAATACTAATTACTTTCCAGCGGCGTGTTTTAGCGAGCGGAGACGAATACAGTACACGGCTCGGCTCCGGTGCGCTATTTCCTCTGCCCTGGAACGAGCGACCAACACAATTCCTGACTTTTAGCGCACCTCACGTAGTCGCTCTAGTTCCCTCATTTCGGTGCGGATCACACGTGCACGCGCTCACACCTACAGAGGGAGAGAGAAAGAGAAAGAGAGAACGAAAGATGGATGAGAGAGAAATAGAAAGAGAAAGAGAGAGATGAGTAAGGAGAGGTTCAATTGAGGGAAAGTGGGGAGCAGAAAAAACCGTCACGGGAACCAGGTACGACAGGTGTCGAGCGCTCGACGACCATGGGAACCTTGGATGCTTATGGGCCTTTTGTTTACATTATTGTAAACTATTTTTCAGTCATCATGAGGTCGAGGATTCTTATTTACTCGAGCCATATGAGAGGCTGTTATTTGTAACTCAATCTCTGCCTCTCTCGGCCCTCCCACCCTCACGCCCTCCTTCCTCGCTCCTTCCCCCTCCCTCCCCCCTCCCTCCCCTTCGCCCTCCACTCTTCTCGTCACTGTGTATGTGCGTGTATGAGGGTGTGGGTAGGTGGAAAGGGAGTTCGGGAAGGAGAAGGCGAGGGAGAGAAGAGAGGAGATTAGAGCTTAACAATCGAGTTATATCCCATTCGGAATTCTTATGTATTTGATTTTTGACATTTTATTGACCTTTAATTAGTCGCTGTACCTGCCACCTCACCTTTCCTCTACATCCGTTTTTCAGTCTCCTCTCTTCTGACTCGTTTACGTTTCTTCTTTCTCCTCTTCCTCTTCTACCTCCTCGTCCTTGTAGTCGTCGTCCTCCACCTCCTCCTCATCCATCTCTCCTTCATCCCCCCTCCCTTCCTGTATTCATCTGCTTCTTTTTCTTCATCCTCCTCGTCTTCGTCTTTTCCCTCCCTCCCTACCTCCTCCCCCTTTCCTAGTCTCTTTCGTTCCCTCCCCGTCTCTCCCCTTACCTGCTCCTACTATGAGCGATGTCACCCGTCCGCCCCTCCACTTTGCTCGGATATTCGCGTCCCGTTAAGTAAGTACTTTCACTACGCCCCTTTGTCAGGAATGTCGCTCGCGGCTACGGCACCGCCGCCAACTTCGCCGCCACCCGCGAGACGTGAGTCTCAGGGGCGGCTCTTGCGTAGCGCTTGGTCTCCGCTCGACTCTCTGACTCCGATTTTATTTGGGTTTGGCTGCCTCTCTTTTGTTATTTCTCTCTCTCTCTCTCTCTCTCTCTCTCTCTCTCTCTCTCTCTCTCTCTCTCTCTCTCTCTCTCTCTCTCTCTCTCTCTCTCTCCCCCTCTCTCCCTCTCTCTCTCTCTCTCTCTCTCTCTCTCTCTCTCTCTCTCTCTCTCTCTCTCTCTCTCTCTCTTCCCCTCTCCCCATACCCCCTTATAAATGCCTGTGTATGCATACGTCCGTCCATCCCGTTACGCTTCCTTTCCCTTACCCTTACCACCTTCATCCTGTTTCCTCTCTTCGTGTTATCTACCCCTTCCATTCCTTCTTCCTTCGTAGACGCTGGGTCCCTTACGCCGCTCCTTCGTATGTATCTTTGAAACGCCTTCATCTTTTAGCTTAGCGTTTTAATGTCTTTGATGCCCAAAGGTTATTATGCTTTGTTTTTACTTTTCCAGACTTTGTTCGTGCTTTGTCCTGCTATGACTCCATATACAAAGCTATCCAATTTATTTCTATTATCTTACTTGTCCGTCTTACTCTCATTTCGCTTCGTAGTTCATTTTCACTTTTCGTTCTCTACATATTCTTCTTTTTCTCAGAATAATCGTATTTTCTACACCCCCCCTCCGTATTTTATCAGTTGCTCCCAATTCAAGGTCGCGATTTTTTTTGTTTCTCTCTTCTCCCATATCCATCTTAACCATTCTCCTTTATCATCATCGTTCTCTACCCACATTCTCTTCTCCCTGAATAATCATCTTTGCTCCACCTCTCTCCTCCTCTTTTATTAAGTGTTCCCTATGCAAGGCCACACCTCTGAGTTTCTCCATCGTGTGGCGTCATCGCGGCACCAGACTCGGCGCGTGTGATCTGACTCCACAAACCTTCCGGTCAGATATGGATTCCATTATATGAATTAGAGAAATATAGCAGTTGGTTTGTATTATAAACTAAGAAAAGCACAGCCACGGTGTGGGAGAAGGTTAACGTGACGACACTTCAGTTTCGCAACCAAAATTCTATTCGGACATCCCTTGCAACCCGTTTGGCTTGTCCGCATAAGATTTTGGTGTTACCTAATCTGAAACATGTGGGATTTAGTGCTAAATCCGAGTCGTAAAATGGTCACGTTGGTTAACCCAGAGCTCAACGGCCTCTGGGGGATAAGTAAAAGAAACATGTGGAAACATGTATTATTTTATCTATTTAAAAAGAAGTGTATAGTGTTATGAATTTGTTTCTTTCTCTATCTTAGATTTAGGTGTGTATTTGTGCACGCGCGTAGTAGTTGGTATAGTTATAGTTAGTAGTAGTTCATGTGTGTGCGTGCGTGCATGCGTGAGTGGGTGTGTATTTGTGTAATATATTACACGGTATATTTCTCCATATACTGTTCCACATTCTGCATATTCTTCCGGCTTTGAGCTCAACATGTAAAGTTTTAACTGAAGATAATTTTCGTGAGATGAAGCTAGAATAGAACAAAAGCTGGAATGATGGAGGCTGTCTACACGCTACCTTCTAGATTAATTACCTTGTGTTTGTCGTTGGAATCGATGTCGAATGGCGAAACAAAAACAGAAAGTAATTAATTAGTGAGTTAATGGCCAACCTAACAAACAAAAACTTTCCGCCTACCCTGCGAACAACAACTGGAAAAAGAAACATGTGCTAGCAAAACAACATTATTATTATCAAGCTAGAAAAAACGGTATAATTGCGCTCTTAATCCACTCCTTGCCAAGTCTTGCAGAAAAGTCAACTTGAGAAAAGTTGTTAAATTAAATTATAATGATGATGATGTAATGGTAAAGATGAGAGGGGGAACGACAATAGCATTGATAATGATTGTGATAATACTATGATGTTAATAGAAGGGAACGTGATGTTGATATGATACCCTTAACAATATTATTATTTATAAGATTAATAATACATTTAATATTACCATCTTGATAATTACCGTGATGACAGCAGCAGTTGTTTTCATCAACATCTCTTGTGCTAATTATTAATCCTTGAAGGATGCCATGCATAAAGAAGCAGCTTCAGTATCTTGCCTAATCTCCAACGCCCTCACTGGAAAACAACCATCCTTACAATAACAATATCACTACTTGTTTTGAACAGGATGAACAACCACGAGGAGCGAACTCGCGTCGACAGAGAGGTCTTGTTAGCGACAGGTGCCAAAAGGGTACTTGGGTCGGACTACCGGGATTTTGTATTCCTGGTTGCTTGTTATTCCGGCCTGTTCGTCCGAGGTCGGCTCTATCCAAAGGGGTTTGTTTGTTGAAAGGCCTGGATGTGCGTTCTCTCTGTCCAGGGTACAGCTTTCAAGATGACCTTGTTGGTGTAGCAGCTGGATAGATAGATTACTTTTTTAAATGTAGTTAAGAAGAGGTACTTATATATAAATAAGATAGGGACTTTTAACAAGCGAAGACCAATTGCGATAGAGAAAAACAAAAAATAAAGATAGAATAAAACCGCTTGAGCGTTATGTTAGGAAATCCCGTGTGCTTAATAGGCATTATTTAGGAACAGTTGTGAATGCTATGATTTGTTGTAGATGTTGTTACAACGAGTAAGAGGCAGACGGGTGCTACCCACGTATATGTTATCGTGATTGTCAGCGCGATAATGGGAGTGATTAGCGGTGATATGACATATAACTGTTGAGTGGTTCTGCGTCGGGAGAATGACCCCGGGGGAGCTGCGAGGCCGAGAACATACGCACGCACGCACGCACAGACAGACAGGCAGAGAGAGGTAGAGGGAGAGGAAGCAGGGAGCGCGTAGTAAGACAGTGTAGTGAAAGTCGACGCACTTTTTTCCCCAGCTATTGTGTCCATGTATGTTCAATTATTAATCTGTGTGTGTGTGCGTAAGCGTGTGTATGTGTGTATGTGCATTCATTTTAGCCTGGGTGTTCTGAAAGCAAAGGGTAACCAGAACACAGACAAGTCAGGTTTCAATACTTCCCGTTACTTCTGCTTCCCCGATCCCTCTTTCCCAATGTACAGCTTATTCGGCTCGCCAGTGTCCTTATTGTTGTTTCATTATTATTATAGTCCTCGTACTCTGCCTCAGCCATCAAAATCACTCATTTCTTTCACGGAAACTCATTCTCGCTTCCCCCTCTTCTCCTTTTTCTTCATCTTCATAACTTCTACTTCATTTTGAAACATCTTTATCTTCATCATCCTTTTCAACTTTTTTTTTTCTTCATCTTTATTTTCATCTTCCTTTTTGTCATCTTCATCACCCTTTCCAGTCTGCCCCTTAACATTTCCGCTGTCTCCATGCCCTTGTGTAGGTGGGCGTGTGGTGGAGATATTGAATGGCTATTTGTCATTGGGATGTTAATCAGGCATGATGCCATTGTCTGTCTCCGATAGGCCTAGGGTGTTAGGCTGGGATTTAACCATTTTGTTTATTTTTTGTCTTTTCTTGGTATTACTGACTACGGTTTTACATCTCTCTCTCCCTCTCCCTCCCCCCCTCTTTCTCACTTATTCTCTCAGAACAAGATAAAGAGAGAGAGAAAGAGAATGAGAGTGAAAATGAGAAGGAGAGAGAGAGAGGGAGAGAGAGAGAGAGAGAGAGAGAGAGAGAGAGAGAGAGAGAGAGAGAGAGAGAGAGAGAGAGAGAGAGAGAG
>BOPN01000128.1:502718-505218 GCA_017312705.2 Penaeus japonicus
ATGATGTTAAGGTCAATTAAACTGTTTATGATCAATGAATATCTACACAAGAGGTCGCTTGGTGACTGCTACGAGGGATTGACATGACTTGGTGACAGAGAGAAAGGCAAGGGGAAGAAGAAAGTTGGAGAATGTATGCAGATGTATGAATTTTGAGTGATACATGGTTAAATACGTAAATATGTTAGGGAGGAGAGAGGTAAAGATTACGGGAGGGTGAGAGGGAGAGAAGAAGGGAGGAAGGGGAGAGAGAGAGAGAGAGAGAGAGAGAGAGAGAGAGAGAGAGAGAGAGAGAGAGAGAGAGATGAAGGGAGGAAGGAGAGAGAGAGAGATGAAGGGAGGAAGGAGAGAGAGAGAGATGAAGGGAGGAAGGAGAGAGAGAGAGATGAAGGGAGAGAGGAGAGAGAGAGAGATGAAGGGAGAGAGGAGAGAGAGAGAGATGAAGGGAGAGAGAGAGAGAGGAGAGGAGAGGAGAGGAGAGGAGAGGAGAGGAGAGGAGAGGAGAGGAGAGGAGAGGAGAGGAGAGGAGAGGAGAAGAGAAGAAGAAAAAGAAGGAACAGCGAAACCGAAAGAGAAGAAGAGGGCGCTCACATATGTGTTCTGGGAAACTATATTGACCCAAATTATCAAAGCAAAAGGTTTCTGATGCCACAAGTGGATGATGGTAGGTTAGGAGGGGGAGGGTGGGGGAGAGGGGGAACTTGTTGCTATTTAGAACGGGGATAGGAGTGGGTGGTGTAAGGGGGGGAGGGGGTTAAGGAAAGGGCAAGGGAAGAGATGGAGGACTTTCGTCTGCCGTTTCTTCCTTCCATCTTCTGTTTTATTTTTATTTATTTATTTTTGCTCATTTTACATTTCTCGTCTTGGTTTAACCTTTACTTTTTCATTCTTGTTTTTCCTTGTGTTGTGTGTGTCTGCGTGTTTGCCTGTGTTTTTATTTTGATGATATGCATGAGTAAGTGGATGTATGTGTAAGTGTAAGTGTGTATGTCAATGCATAAGCTCACGCATGCACTGTGTATGTATGTGTATACATGTACGTGGCGAGTGGCTTGCCACACCGTGTATGAGAGCCTCCTCTGTAGTGGTGCACCAGCGTGTGTACTTGGGATGAGTCATGGTGAGGGCGTGAGAGGGGCTGGGAGTGGGAGTGGGGGAGTGAGGGGATAGGCAGGGCTATGAATGGGGAGGGGTGGGGAAGGTGGGGGGTTGGACGGAATATTGGTCGGTGGAAGGAAAGGAGGAAGGACAAATGGAGGGAAAGAGCAAATGCTGCAAAAATTGAAAGATATATGAGGAGAGAGAAGAACAGGAGAGAAATAAAACATATATTTTGAAAGACAGCAAGAGAACAGAACAAATGAGAAGGAGAAAGAAATGGAGGGCAATAAGTAGGCAGACGGATCCCGCCAGCATGTCCCTCCCAGGTCATTAATTTGGCCAAAATGGCGCTCCATTCCAAGTAACTGCAAAAAGATGCCCCGTTTCGACTCGCATCTCTCCGAGGCGCCGCCGCGGCCGCGTTCGCTGCGAGCTAATCCATTGTTTTCTTTGTTTGTTTGGCTAGTTTCATAGGTCAGTCTGTGTCTCTGTGTCTCTTTATATCTAGGTCATTATCTCATTCTCTTTTTGTCTCTTTTTCTTGATTCTTTCTTCCTTCCCTCCTTTTCTTTCTTTCTGTCCTTGCCTCCCTACATACATATGTTCCCTCCTTCCTATCTTCATTCCCTTTTTCTTAATCTTTTCTTTCTATCCTTTCTTCCTCCCTCCCTCGCTTCCTCTCTTTCTCACTTCCTCCCTCCCTTCCTCCGACCTCCCCGTCCTCCCTGCCTTCTTTCCTTCCTTCCTTCCTTTCTTTCTTTTATTCCCCTTTCTTCGCCTTCCTTTCATTCGTTCTTCCCTTTTTCAGTCTTCCAAGCTCGCCGTTACCCAACCCACATGTCATGTATACCGAACGCCTTCCTACGCTATTTTCTCCATTTCTCTTAATGAGGAAAATGAGGATTCTTTCACCATCGTCCCTGCCTTACTCACTCGAGAGAAAAAAATGAATACGTTGTTGAGAAAGTTTTTTGTTTTGTTGATATTTTTCTTTTATGATTTACGGAATTTGTTTGGCTTAGTGTGCGTGTTTACCGTATTTTCACGTTTCTAGCTCTTTGATTTTGATGTTTTGGATAATTCCTTTTGAACTGCCATTGAGGAATGAGCCTTTCTGAGTTATTTTTATCGTTATTATGATGGAAGAGGAGAGACGAGAGACGAGAGACGAGAGACGAGAGACGAGAGACGAGAGACGAGAGACGAGAGACGAGAGACGAGAGAGGAGAGAGGAGAGAGGAGAGAGGAGAGAGGAGAGAGGAGAGAGGAGAGAGGAGAGAGGAGAGAGGAGAGAGGAGAGAGGAGAGAGGAGAGAGAGAGAGAGAGAGAGAGAGAGAGAGAGAGAGAGAGAGAGAGAGAGAGAGAGAGAGAGAGAGAGATGAGGAAAGGAAAGAAAGGA
>BOPN01000128.1:510218-515218 GCA_017312705.2 Penaeus japonicus
CACACACACACACACACACACACAATGATAGAGAAATAAAAGAAGGCGAAGGAGAAAGAAGCAGCAGAAAAGGCAAGGTCGAATTAAGATAAAATGTAATTGTTTTGCTTTGTGCTGCACTGTTAAGAGTCTGCTTATTTTAAAGTCTTCGTTGACGATAGATATCTGAGAGAGAGAGAGAGAGAGAGAGAGAGAGAGAGAGAGAGAGAGAGAGAGAGAGAGAGAGAGAGAGAGAGAGAGAGAGAGATTACGTCATGAAACTATCAATAGGATGGTATTGCGTTATGAACGGGCGTGTGAAGGGAACGATTTTATGCCTGTAAAAAGCGTGTAAAAGAAGGTTGACAATGTGTTTGTGTGCGTGTCCGTGTTCGTGTACATGTTGCCTGTGTGTGTGTGTGTGTGTGTGTGTGCACGCGTGTGTACGTGTGTTTTCAAGATGAAGGTCATGGCATATGATACACGACTAAAGAGGGTGACAAAGAGACTGATGACTCCGTCTGTGGCTTTTAATTTTTCTCTGTCACTTTTTATGGTTGTTGTTTAGTTCCGTGGTGGATTTACATTGTAACTCTAATAAAAAAAGAAAACATTGGCTTCAAGTTGGATACAAAATAAGAGTAATATAAGATAAGCCAATGATTTATTAACGGCCACGTGTTAGTATATTCATTTTAGCAAAAAAGAGGGCGATATCATGTTAAATTAGTACAGCGTCAGTCATGTTGGCGTTAAACATGCCGCTCATTACTCAGAATTATGTTAAATTTGTTAAAAAAGAAAAAAGTTGGCATTGTGTAATATTTATACAGTCATAGAGATAATGCATGTCATGTGGAAAAAATGAGCGTGACTGTTTTTAATGAACAAAATCGGATGAGATTAGTGTTCGGAGCCGTTCAAATGCAAGTGGAAATTATATGATGCTCGTAAAAATCGAGTTAGTATTCTTTTTTAACGTATATAAAGTGATCCAAAGTTGCCGTGAGCTTGTGCGAGTGGAGATGGTGTGCGACATGCGTAACCTCACCCGGTGAAATCACAGCCAACAGCCTTAATTGGCGATATTCCCCTCCGCCCTCTGTGACTGCATGGCACGTACAGCACAAGCACACATAAACAAAACTACTTGACGTTATCATTGCGTGCAATTGACCTGCTTATACAGCCTTACAGCGTCTGTTCTCCTCACAGACTCCGGTTGTTTCTTGAGCCTCAGAAACACCGTGTCATCAATTATTAAAGTTGGATTTATTTTCGGGAGGAGGCTCTCGAATTTGTTAATAGGCTTCCTTGACTTGACGGTAATGACGATGACGATGACGACGACGACGATGAGGGATATTTTTTTCTTATTTGATTTTTAAAAATCACAGTTTAGTCATATCCACGGATGCAAGTAGACAGACAGAAGAAAAGCAAAATCCAGCTAACTCACTCAGTTTTGCTTACTGGCAACATTGAGTCACCGAAGACGTCCGCGGCGCGATGGCAACACTGGTGACTCGTAAGGACAACAATGTGCCACGTGAAGCGCACAGCTGCTGCTGCTCCCAATGCGAGCTTAATTGTCGTGGTAAATAAGGGATCACATGTTGCCAATTGGTTTGTTGTTTCTGGAAGGTTGTTTGGCTTTGTGTGGGTGGAGGGAGAGGTAAAGGAAACGCGGAGGGGGAGGGAGTGAGAAGAGGGTAGGGGAAGGGGGAGGGGGAAGGGAGGGTTGGTCAGTTATAGGCCAGGGTACCACATGCCAAAACCAGGCTATGGTTGGCTCTTTGTTTCACCATTCGCTTCGAGTTTGTTTTCCTCTATTCTTGTTTCTTTGTTTTAACTCTCTCTCTCTCTCTCTCTCTCTCTCTCTCTCTCTCTCTCTCTCTCTCTCTCTCCCCCCCCCTCTCTCTCCCCTCCTTCCCTCTCTCACCCCCTCTCTTACTCTGTTACACCCTGTCTCCCTATCCTGCTGTTTCTCTCAGGCCGTTAACCAAGAGCCTGAGGGACGGATCCTCAGGCAACTCTTCCACACCAGCGTTGAGCAATACTGCCTTTTGCGAGCAGTCTCAATTCGGGTAAAGTCTCTTTCAGTGGGAAACTGGGTGATGTTATTACCTAGAATTGGGGAGAACACCTTTACTCACGAGCAGAGGCCACTGACTCTTTTTCGAGTACCTCTTTCAGTAGACCAGAAGCAACACGCGCATGTCAGTGTTCTATTCTCAGGTGTAAGAATTGGTTCCTTGTTCATCGCAAACTCTTCAATAATACCGTGTGTGTTTCTTCTTCTTAGCGTGTAGAAATGGCTTTATTCTGAGTGTCTTTGCAGGGAAGTATGTACCGTAGTAGCTAATCCTCTTCCTCACGGAGGGTCAAGCTCATTTATCGGATTTTATGGCCTTCAAAGTAGTTTTTCGGAGGATTATCTAGAACGCGTTGGTCAATAGAGGAGTTAAGGGTAAACTTTTGAAATGACCATGGGGAGCAAGGGCGCGGTGCTTTATGAGGGAAAATAGTGTATTGGAGGTATTTTTTCCGACTTGTTGAGCATGATTGCTCTATATATGTTTATCTTGTAACCCAAGTTTTCATTTTACAAAACAAGCATTGAATCATGGAAAATCTTGTGCACACACACACACACACACACACACACACACACACACACACACACACACACACACACACACACACACACACACACACACACACACACACACACACACACACACACACACACACACACACACACACAGACGAACAACAACGACAAAAGGACAAAACATTTATGAATATTGAACCTGATGGTAATAGGTTTTATTGAACATCCTTCGCATGAGGTGCAGGCAAATGGCGCACTTTGACTATGAAACTTCCCTCTTCTTATTGGTCTGAATGACCAAACTCCCGAAGACTTTACTATTTTACCTTCCACTAACCCTGAGAAAAGTTAATTAAAGGTTTAAAACGTCTCATTTAATGTACTTATTTTTACACGAGTTATGAATAATAAAATCTTGATAGTAACCAGTTAATTAAGTCTGAAATCAGCATTCGGGGTTGCAGGTGTGTCGCAGCTCTTAATTGCGTGTTAGAGTAAAGCTCAGTGAAATGAAGTGTTCTCCATCAGACTGTACACTGTGTTTACTCAATAACCCACTTCAGTCAGGAGTAGATATGGCAGAGCGGTATTTCCATAGCTTTATTGAAGACCATACAGTGAGTGTTCTGTATATATGCTTTGTTCATTTGTCTCCTCCTCCCCTTCCTGCCTGCTGCCCTAACCCTCCTTCCCCCTCCTTTCATCATTCCCCTCTCTTTTCCTCCCTCCCTCGCTCCTCTCCTTCCTTCCTCTCCTTCATCATCACCTCCGACACCCCTCCCCTTTCCTTCATTCCATACTTCCGTCTTTTCCTTTTCACTCCTCCCCCCTGTCTCCTTTTCCTCCTTCCCTGCTTCCCTCCTCCCTCCTTCCTTACCATTATTTTATCCTTCCCCTCCTGATTCCATCCTCCCTCCTTACCTCCTCTGTTCATTCTCTCCTCCCGTCCTTCCCCCCCTCCCTCCTTCCCTCCATTCTACCTTCTCTCCTTTCTTTCTTTCCTGCTCTCCTTTCTTCTCTCTCTCCTTTCACCCTTCCTGTCCCTCCTTTCCCGCCTTCCTTCCTCCCTTCCATCCTTTCTTTCCTCCCTCTTTCCCTCCTCTCTTTCCCCCTCCCTTCCCTCCTTCCTTCTTGCTGCTCTCATCCTCCTTTACATTCCTTCGTTGCTTCCTTCCCTCCTCCCTTCCTCCCTCCCTTTCCTCCCTCCATCCTTCCTGCCGTCCTCATCCTCCTTTCTATTCCCTCCTGTTTCCCGGCCGCCACGCGACGGCTCCCAGCGTCACCTCAGGACATTGATCACGGGCCAGGCGTTTCGCCGTCTTTTACGAGATCCTGAGAATCCCCCCAAAATAACACATATAAAAAGAGACGTTGTGTGTGTGTGTGTGTGTGTGTGTGTGTGTGTGTGTGTGTGTGTGTGTGTGTGTGTGTGTGTGTGTGTGTGTGTGTGTGTGTGTGTGTGTGTGTGTGTGTGTGTGTGTTTCTGTTTCAGTTTCTGTGATTGTATATATATATATATATATATATATATATATATATATATATATATATAATATATATATATATATATATATATATATATATATATATATATATATATATATATATGTGTGTGTGTGTGTTTATATATATATGTATGTGTGTGTGTGTGTGTGTGTTTGTGTTTGTGTGTATGTGTGTATGTGTGTTTGTGTGTGTGTGAGTGTGTGTGTAGGGAGGGGTAGAGTGCACGCGCTGTAGGTCCTATGGCCTTGCAACCACCCTGCCGCGGTCGCCACAGCCTTCAACGACTTCTCAAGGTCGTGTGTGGGTCAACACCCGAGCGAGCGGACTGGGGGAGAGAGAGAGGAGGAGGAGAGGAGGTCGGGAGGAGAGGAGCGCGGGAGGAGAGAAGGGGTAGGGGACATAAATAGAGGGAGAGAAGAGCGAGAGAAAAGGGAGAGTAAGAGAGAGAGGGAGGGGAACGAAAGAAATGGGAGGATAGGAAGAGAGGAAGAAGATAAAGAAGAAGAAAAGGAGAAAGAGTGATGAGACGTGGTGTAGTCGGGCGGCCGGTGGTGATGCGCCATTACGTGGTTTTATTTATTTCTCCTGTCTTCCCGTGCTTCATATTTTATAGCATGCCTTATGTTGCATTCTTTTAGCCTTGGAAGGGCTGGCATTTTCTCCTCTTTTCTCTTATTTCTTTCTTTGTACGTATTTGCCGTAGATTATCTTGTAGACTTTCTTCTTTGCCGCTTTCTCTGTATTCTCTTCCTGAGCTTCTTCTTTCTTCCTACCTTCATCTCTCTCCTTACTTCCTCTTTTCTCCATTATCCCCTCTTCCCTTTCTTTCTTTTCCTTTGTATCCTTCATTTTCTCTTTCTCCTTTACATTCTTTCTCTCTGTTATTCTTTCCTCTCCTTCC
>BOPN01000128.1:532718-537718 GCA_017312705.2 Penaeus japonicus
TTAGTTATATTCGTGATTATTTAACGCTTAAGAACTCCATATGGACTCGGTAATATTTGCTGTTTTGGAACGAATTGATCTAATTTGCTGCGCGAATTGGATGTTTTGATAAACGTGTTGTAGTTATAACCTATATAGAACGTGGGTTCAAATACGTGGCCCTTGAAACTGTGACGTATACTGTATAGCTGATCTTCCGTATTTACTGTGTATTCTGAAGAGCAGGACCAGTTTGGGTTTTCTACTGACATCTTGCAGCGCTTGCATTATCCTTTTTGTAAATAAAACTATGCCGATATGAGTAGCCTTATTTATCTAACGATCCCTCTGTATCACCCTTCTAAATTTCCTTTCATGTCTAATTTTCCTCCTTCAGTCCTCCCCTCGAACTGTCATTTTTTCTCATTACTTGCCCCTCCTTCATTTCCATCAACCCCTTCACTCCTCACCCTTTTCCCCTCAAGGCACCACTTTCCCCTTCTCACCCCCACACTCGTTCCCTCCCTTCCTCCCTCCCTCATTCATCTCTTTGTATCACCTGCTTCTTCTCACAATTTCCTTCCTCCCCTACGGTGGCACCCTCATTTTTTGCACTCTCCTTCACTTTTTTGTTCCTCTGGCTTCTCTTTCTTTCATTTTTTCCCTTTAAACTCCCTTTTGCCTTGTATGTCGCCAGTCTTCTTCTCTCAACATTTCCTCTCTTTCTCGACTTGCAATTGTCATCACTCAACCTTCCGCCCTGGGCATCCTTTTTCGGATACCTCTTTTTCACTTCACTCTTGGTCGTTTTTTGTATTTTTCGGTCATTTTGTTATCAATACCTGTTACTTACTCACCCTCCCCCCTCTTTCCCCTCATATTCTCATTGACTTACAGGTGTGAGGTGTCGCGCCGACCTTTGTGAGTCGGGCATGAGGTGAAGATATACGAATCCCGCGCCCCCATTCGGATTTGTTTTCCTCATAGCACCAGATTCTGTTCCCCGGTCTTCCTTATGCGCCTCATACTTCTCTTGTCTCGTTTAAGTCTCACAGAAACATGCAGGAAGGATGACTTGATTGTAATTGCATGAGAATGATTTTCGGAGTTGAGGAAAGAGTGAAAGGAAGAGTCACAACTGAAGGCGGTCTTGGAATATGAGATAGGCAGTGGTGGAGGAGGGGGAGGGGGTGGAGGAAGGGGGTAAGGAAGTGGAGGAGGTGGTGGCTGAAGAGATTGAAAGAGATTGAAGCGAATGCGGCGGTGATCTGCACCCATGGTCGGTCCAGTACCTGAGTGTGGAGCGAAAAAGGCCGTCTCCCCCTTCCTCTTCCCCCTCCCACCTCCCCCCGTCCCTCATGCCCGCTCTCACCCCCCCGGCATACCTCAGTCCCTCCCTCGCCCTCCCAAACCAGAGTTACCAGTTTGCCATTTAATCTTTTAAAAATGCCCTCCTTCCTACGTAATATTCATTTTAACTTTGATTTCTTCTTCGTTTCATTTGAAGAGAGTAATCGCGTCATCAATCAGCCGGTATCAAGCTTCACCAACAGAGGCTGAGCCATAGGTCGTTGTCTCCGTTTACCTGCCGAAGACCTGCGCCGCGCAGGTGAAATAAATGCGCATCACATAGCTAGCCGTCAACCCGCAACCCCCGAGTCGAGTACTTCCAAACTCGCTATTTGAAATGAACCCACAGGCCCCCCCTCCCTCCACCCCACCCGTCCCCCTCTCTCCCTCTCCATTCGACCTCTACCCCCTCTCCCTCGCCCACTCTTCCCCCTCCCTTTATTCACCTGGTTGCTCCCCCATCCCCCTCTCACCTCTCCACTATCTCAGGAATATCTGATGACATATCGTAACGAGTGAGGAGTGTCCTCTACGTTCCTTCTACCCCCGTGACTCCTTCCCTTCCTTCTACGTGAGGCCAAATCGGGGGCTATGTGATGAACCCGCGGGCGTGAGCCAGGGCGAGGGAAGGGAGGAATGGGTTGTTTCGCCGTCGGAAAGGTCTTCTCCGACTCCTTCTTCCTCTTCCTCCTCCGTGCGTTCCTCTCCTTACTTCGTCTACTTCTCCATCTTCTTTTCCCTCTCTCCCTCTTCCCTCCATTCCTTTCCTTTCTTTGTGACCTTCTTACTCTTTTTCTACATTTTCTCTTGCCACAACAACGACTAAAACTTTAAGCTCCCACAAGGTGTAGGCGGTGGCCTGGGGAGGGATGGGGAGGGGAGGGTCAATCTCTCAACGGTCGGACGGAGGAGCTTCCGTTGCCTTCGAAGACGCCGCCGAGAAGCACATGGACACGTAGGCTCGATGGCGGGTCAGGAGGAGTAGGGGGGAGGGGGCAGAGAGGGCCATGGAGGCAGGGTGAGGGCAGGGTTCATACTCTTGAGAAAAATACCACCGGTTGCATAGGCCCGTCGTTGCCACAATCCCGAGGTTTTGTTTACCCCGCGCGCCGAGCTAATGAGAGCGAAGGATGTTGAGCGGCCGGGATGTGACGACGACGGCGCTCGCTGAGGACTCTGCTGTCCGGCGCTGGTCAAGCACTGAGTCCGGGGCTTGGGAGGAGGGAAGAGGAGGAGAGGGACGGAGAATAGAGGAGAAAAGGAAAACGATGAAGGCTAAAAAATGAGGAGAATGATCAATGGTGTGTGCGGGAGGAGAGCGAGGGTGCAGGAACCACCTGGGGAGTGTGGATGTGTCTCCCTCTCCTCCTCTTCTCCCCCTCCCCTCCCCACTCGTCTCACTCGCACGTCGTAGGACGTTGTCAGGGCAGGGCGTGAGCTAAGGTGATGTCCGACAGCTGCCAGGGTCCTGCAGGAAGAGTGGGCTAAGTTGGTTTGTGTGAGTGAGACAATATAAAAACGTTGTAGTTGGTAACGTTGGTCGGTGGGTTGAGGACCCTGGTGGTGGGTGGGTCGGTGGGGGTAGACAGGAGGGATGGGGGGTACGGAGCGCGGAGTGAGTCAGTGTGTGTTGTGCGTGTGAAGGGAGAGTGTGTTGCCGCGCCTCTCTCTCTCCCTCTCTCTATCCTTCCCTCCTATCTTTGTGTGTACGGAGTTCTCGCGCCCTGGGAATTACTAAGGATTTCACCTCCACGACCAGCAGCATCCTGCCTTCCCCTGGCAGAGTGACGTAGGTCCCTGAGGGGCGTCTGTGTTGTCGTGCAGGAGAGGCGGGCAGGTCGTGTGCGAGGCATGAAGGAGCAGCAGCGTGGTTGGTGGCGCGGTTACAGCCTCTAGTTGTTAGCTTGTATGGTGCGTCTTATGCTGGACGGCTGCCTGACAGGTCCTCCTGCCTCCTGGCCTCCGTGGCTTCCTCGCGGGTCTAAGAAGGCCTTCTCAGACCACGCCGAAGGGGCCTCGCCCGTTCTCTAGTGTTGTCGTAGGCCTATCAATGAGAGCCTGTTTACCTGTGCGCCGTCTCGTGTGAGAGCGAGACCCACTGAAAAAAGAGCAATATATTCAGAGCTTAAAAATCCGAGACCTGGCCCGTGCATTGGCCTGAGGTCATCGAGTGCGGACGGTGAGCGATATCAGGAAAGTTGTCAGTGAGTGTTGCGTAGTGTCGGTGTTGTTTTTATTGTTGTTGTGATCCTAGTGTGGCGTGGCGCCAGATCCGAGGCGGGACCGCGGTGCTGGATGAGTGGTGAGCTGTGTTGCAATATGGAGGTCGCCACAATGGTCACGTAAAGTGGAGTCAGCGAAGCAAGTGTTGGATGTGGGGAGACCAGCAGCGTGTGGCGGGTCCCCAGCAGGTCGGCGGAGGTCAGTGCTCACACCACCACCTCCTCCACCAGCACCAGCATCATCCCCCACACCACCATCACCACCACCTTCACCACACCCCTAATCACCATGACGACGGAGGTGCTTGGCCACTAGCCCCGTCTTCTTCCACCTCCTCCATACCTTCCTCTTCCTCCTCCGCCATTACCTACACTTCCCCGCCCTCCTGCTCGCCGCCGGGAGAGTCCTACGCCAATTGGATGGCCGAGGCGTTGGCCACCTGCACCAGCTACACCTGTACCTCCTCCCCTTCCTCCTCCTCCTCCATCAACAACTACACCTTATACACATCCACCTCCTCCTCTTACTCCACCACCACCTCCCTAACCGCCCCTACCACGCCCACCTCCAGCCTCGCCTCTCCAGTGACCTCCTCAATCGCCGCCATGTCCCTCAAGATGAACAGCGTGTATATTGACACGTCCCCCTCTAGGACTTCGAAGCCGCCTCCCACGGTCAGGTCACACTCCCTCGACCAGCTCAATTTCGAGGAGAAGCGGCAGCTCATAGCCTCCACGCTTAGTTTGAGTGACCTCATCGGAGGCGGGCCGCAGAAGGGGAAACTCAAGGCCGAGATAGAGACTCCTTCGGAAACCTCGGCGACCCCGGGTGCCAACACGCCGACGTCGGGCACCAACTCCATCGTGACCAAGTCGACGTCACTCTCGCTCTCCGACATCATCAACGCCACAAAAAGCAACAAAGGTAGGGCTCGCTTCTGGCAATTGTAGATTGGGCAAGATTAACGACGGCTGGGGAATGGGGATGGAAATATATAGCGAAATTACGAGCTGATTGTGAGAAAAGTGACACGGAGAATGTCCGATCGAAATGCGAAGATTACGAGAGAAACGGCTGAGATACTAGAGAGACACAAGGTAGCAGGTCCGACTTCACGGGATTTGGTTGATTATATGTAGCAGAGCATTGGTAGCATTACGAAGATGTTGTCAGAGGGTGAACGGGGAGGGTTTTCTACTCAACATTTATTAATTCAAGACCAGCTAGAAACTTGTGCTCCTATTAATATTTCAGTAGGTTTTGCAACAACTTTGACCTGGTCGTCCGTTGGGATGCAGGTGTGTTTCAGTGTTTGCCCCCTTTGTGCGAGTGGCTTTGGGTGTTGATGTGGTATGTTTAATTGAAACTGAATGCATGGTGTGAAATACTTTTATAATGGCGTTTATGATAATGTTTGATGACAGTGTGCAAATATGAATATAACTATA
>BOPN01000128.1:545218-557718 GCA_017312705.2 Penaeus japonicus
AGCAACAAGTTCCTGCGTAGTGACCATATTTTGAGTCTCTCTCGCACCTGTATGATTTTACTCGAGTGAGAGGAAAGGGCTTCCGTTCCTGTACATACGTAGTTGTCTTTTTCAGAGCAAATGGGCAAAGGGGCCTATTTTGCACTCACATGGATCTTGTAATTGTGTTTATTACTAGATCATGGCACCAAGGGCTGATAGCCAATGCCTTCTTAGCTTTGGACTGCGAGTGCCGCTGCCTACAGCAGGTTGAGGTTTCTAGCGTCTGCGTGGCTTTGTGTAAATTATTAATTTGATGTTGAATCGTCGGCGATGGCTGGATAAAGCGTGGGAGAGCCTCGTGTTCAATCTCCTTCGGACTTCTCTCGCGGTGAACATAATTGCCGTAATAAGTGGCCACAGGATGTTGCCATTTCACCGCGCGGCGATGTACTTTCTTCAGGCAAAGCGATTTAGGATTTGCGGTTGAGCTTCTCTGTTGCATTCAGAACGAGCGCAGATAATATGAATTGCATGGTATGAATCTAGTTATTTGTTTATTTTTATGCATTCGTGCTGATCATTCTGGTGCAGATATGGATGTCTGCCGTGATAGAAATTCTTTGTTGATTTCAATTAACTGCATATGTAACGCCCGGGCTCTTGATTGGAGCCAGTCGTCCCTGGTTATGATTACAAGCCCAGTTATGCAGTGGTTTGCAATGACCCATGGACACGTCGACATTTTTTATTTATTTAACAAGAACAGTATGTTGCTTTCCTTTCTTTTTAGGGCGCGGTATTTTTTTACATCGTGTTAGCGACGACGCAGGAGGATAATTGCGGTTTCTTATTCAATCTCATTGCGAGGTCCTGCTGAGTGACAACCCGCAATAAACGTAATAAACATGGCAACAGCCCACGGGTTCTAGACGGACAGGTGGGGGGGGGGATGTAAAGTTGGGGGTGGGGGAGGCAGTGCGCTTTGTGTTCCCATAACAACATAAGTGAAGGTGGGAGGGGAATGGGGGTCTACCATCATGATTACTTTCGAGTGAGAGTGAGTGTGTGTGTGTGTGTGTGTGTGTGTGTGTGTGTGTGTGTGTGTGTGTGTGTGTGTGTGTGTGTGTTCGTGTGTGTTCGTGTGTGTGTTTGTGCGCTTTCCCCATCGCCTTGTTTTTATTCCGTTACTTTAAGTTATATTTCCTCTCTCTTTCGTCTCCTCCTCACTCCAGCTTGTTTTAAGCCAACGGTGTTTTCACAAGGGGGAGGAACAGTGTTTGGACTGAGGTAGCGCCAGCCCGCTTCGCTCGGTCGTTGTGAAGAGAGGAAGAAGGAAGGAGAGGGGAGAGACCGAGAGGGAGAGGGCTATGATTGTATCTTGATACGTTGCACATTATTGTGCATGTACTTATTAATGGGAGAGAGGAACGGAAAGAATGAGAGAGAGAGAGAAAGAGAGAGAGAGAGAGAGAGAGAGAGAGAGAGAGAGAGAGAGAGAGAGAGAGAGAGAGAGAGAGAGAGAGAGAGAGAGAGAGTCGATGACGTCAGATTGTCCTCCATCTCTGCTGCGAGTGTGAAGCGGAACTTGTGCACTCACTCACTCACTCAGAACTCGCTTCCTTACTCAATCACTCACGAACTCAATTTCTCAATTACTCATTTTCTTTCGTATCCTTCGAAGGCCGCCTTTGATTAATCATAGTAAATTGATAAAGCATATATAGCTGCTTCATTAAGTCAATTATTATGTTCCTGCCTGCTAAATCAAACTAATTACATGGCCGGAGTGTGTGGTTCATCAGAGTGATGCGTATGTCTTTATAGTACACGTGTGCAGACGTTTTTTCATACGGCTGCAGGGTATGTAAATGTATGTGTTCTCTCTGTGTGTGTATTTATGCACGTGTGTACCTTACCGCTGACCGAATTTCTTTCTCAGTTCCCCTTTTTACATATCTCTTTTATCGTTTCATCATCCAAAATTGGTTGGTCGAACAGTAACACATAAAGTCGAGTAGGTTGCAAAGCATAGAGTGTACCCGGCGATGATATCATTTTTACATTTATGCTCCTAGATATGGGTGCGTGGTGGGTGCGTGGGTGCGGCTTGTACCCTGATAGTCAGTATAACCGAGATTGTCCTGTAACACTTTACTCACTGTTGTCCTGTATACACTTTATCCACTGTTGGTATATTTTTAAGATGTGGTGGATTTGTATTTATGGTACAGTGTACACCATTGTTAAAAGTGTGTGCACCTCCTGTGCTGCATTGATTAATAGATTTTGTTTGTACTTTCTCTTGTTTATTTGTTTATTTTATCTCTTTTGGAGTAGATCACAATGACATTTATGAAGTGTACATCAACTTTTGGAAGATGTATATTTATGTGACGTGTTATTAATTTTTTGTTTTGTTTTTTTACAGGTGAGGCCCGTGATGAATGCTGTTATTACCGGCAGTGGCGATATGATGCATGTGAGTGTAAATAATTTAATATAGGCAGGGATGAATAAGTTTACATGGGAAATAAATGCATTGATTAATAAACAGAGCTGATGTCCACCGACCAGGCGAATCGGAAGTGAAGGGAGGGAGAGTCAGAAGGGAAATAGATGGATAGGAAATGGGGAGAGGGAAGAGAGAAGTTGGTAGGGTAGGCAGAAGAGGGAGATAGAGAGGGGGAAAGAAGAGATAAAAATGTGGAAAAGGAAGACAAGAAGAGAATTGGAGGCAGATGTAAGGAAATTTTGAGGATGCGTTGAGAAGGCACTGAAGAAAGGGAAGAAGAAGAAGAAGAAGAAGAAGAAGAAGAAGAAGAAGAAGAAGAAGAAGAAGAAGAAGAAGAAGAAGAAGAAGAAGAAGAAGAAGAAGAAGAAGAAGAAGAAGAAAGCGAAAGCCGAAAAAATACCAGAGTTGGTTTTGCCTAACCGCATCCCCAGGTAAACGACTCTGGCTGGTGACGCAATAGGGCCAGGTATGTCTCAAGTGGGATTTCGTCAGGATTCTTGTGGTTGAGGGCTCAAGGTCCACCAAGGGCGGCGGATGGTCCTCAAGGTCCAGCCACGAAGGTCGTTTGTTAGCAGCTAGCCCTTGAGGTCGTATTCGATGTCGTATCTCGTAGAATTCCTGGAGGCCACGCTGGACTAAAGGTCTTGTCATGAAACAGGGATGAGATAAAAAGGAGAGGAAAGAGGTAGGAAAGGAAGGAAGTAAGGGGAAAGAAGGAAGGAAAACGGAAGGGAGGTTGAAAGAAAGAAAGAAAGACGGACGGAATGCAGTACGAGGAAGAGGGAAAGAAAGTGAAGATAGGAAGATGCAGAAGCCTACAAATAGTGATGGAACATAATATAATAAGAGAACAGATGATAAAGTGAAATGAACGGAAATGAAGAGAGAGAGAAAATGAAATGAACGGAAATGAAGAGAGAGAGAGAGAGAAAATGAAATGAAGTATGTGGCGTGTTGGGTGACAACAGCATCTAAAACCCGCACGCTCGTTGCACCTTGCATTGTTGCCGCTGAACGTGGGAATTTGATTAATTACCAGGCAATTTTCCCTCGCAACGGATCCATTAGTGTATCAGATATAGCCCTCGGTCTCCCCTTCTCTCTCCCTTCCCAGGCTGTAATGACTCCCTCTTCCCTTCCCTTTTCCTTTTTTAGCTTTGTTTTTCTTCTGCTCGCTTTCTTCACATATGCCTTCCCCTCTGCTATACTTTTCCTAAATTCTTATTCCTTCCTGTCCTTTCTCTTTCTCCCAGCAGTATTCCTTACAGTCCTTAATAATATTCATTCCATTCAGATAGTTTCTCTCTTTTCTCCTCTCCTATCTTCTCTTCTCCTCTACTCTATTCGTCAATCTGACCCTTTTTCCCCTCTCTCTCTTTCCCCACTCCATCGAATGTGCGGACAAGAGATAGCGTGCGGGGCGTGAGGGAGATAATCTCTCCTACATTCCGGCCGCCATTGCATCGTGCGGCGGGCGGTCGGTATCGCGGCGGTGGACGCTATGGGCATCGGCGTTAAAGTCGCGAGTTTCTTGGGTCGTGATCGGATGGGCGTGGCTAGCCTGTCTTCTCGTTCCTCCGTCGGCCACGCCCCTTGCCTCGCCTCGCCGCGGTGCCTTGGGCAAGTTCCTGCAGTGAAGGAACGTGATAAGAAGATATCTAAACGCACATCCGGAGGCGCATGTATGACTTTGTACATACATGAACGGACATGCACGCTGAACTGTCATACATTGCTCTTTAGGTCTTTATATCAGCTTGTCCGTTCATGTGTCTATTTATCGTCCTTATCAGTCTGCGTATTTTCATCCATCCATCTAGCTGTCTGTATATCTTTCCCTCCCGCAATCCATCTATCCATCTATCCGTCTATCTGTCTATCTATCTATCTATCTATCCATCCATCCATCCACTTAACCCTCTCTCCATCCATCCTCCCAACCTCCCAACCTCCCATCCTCCCATCCTCCTATCCCCCCATCATCTTTCTTCACGCGCCAACCCACCCAGAGAAGAGGAAGAGGAAAAGAGAGTAGAGGCCCCGGCGAGTAGCGGCGAGAACAGAGCTGGAGAGATTAGCACGGGGAGGTCTCGCAGATGAAGGCCGTAAGTCAGACAGGATGGGACATCTGAGGGGTGAATGAGGTAGGGGAGGAAGGGGGGGGCATGGGTAGGATAGAGGGGGAGGGGAGGCTGGCGAGAATATGAGGATAATTGGGGGGTGGGGGTGAAGGGGAGAGAGAGAGAGAGGGAGAGAGAGGAAGAAAAGAGGGGTGAGGGATATGGGGATGATTTGGTAAAGGAGGAAGAGGAGGAGAGGGGAGTGGAGGGAATACGAGGGGAAAATAGGCACGGGGGTTGTGCCGGTCGGTTTTTGTGGATATGTCGAGAGTTGAAGGAGGAGGGAGGAGAGAGAAATGTGAATGAGGAGAAGGGAGGAAAAATGAAGTGGAATGAAGGGAAGGGAGGAGAAAGGAATGGTAATGAGGGGAAGGGAGGAGAAAGGAAGGGGAACGAGGAGAAGGGAAGAGAAAGAAAGGGGAATGAGTGGAAGGTCCGTTGGTCGTAAAGAGAATGGATAGAAAGGGAGAATTAGGAGACACAGAGAGAGAGAGATAGAGAGATGTTGAAACGGAAATGGAAAGAAGACAAATGAGATAAAAAAGGATAAGTGGGAAAGGACGAAGATGGAAATATGATGCAAGGGAACAAACATAATGGAACGAAGAGACGAGAAGAATGGAATGCGACTGGAAAGCTGTAAAGCAAACAGAGGAGAGAAATTAGTGCCAACAGAAAGATGGTAAAGGGGAACGTCTCGAGAGAAAAAGAAGCTGAGAAAGATGAAAGGATTAAAAGGTAGACAGAGAAACAGTGGCGAGAGAGAGTTTGAAACCCCTCGTGTGTGTGAGAGAGGCGCCATCTTCCTTTGTGGAGTGCGATTCTCTTTTGTTTTGTTTTGTCTTTACCCATTTTGTTGTTTATTTTTCGTGCGTTTGTTGATGTGTCGACGTTGTTTATATGCATTTACGAGGTTTTAGATGTATCCTCATTTCATGAGAACTGTTTTACCATTTACATCCTCCAGTTTTCTTTCTAGATGTAATTGTTGTCTTTGTTGATTTTTTTTCACATATATATCTTGGTTCTTATTTATTTTGTTATATAGCGTTCATTTACAAACTAATCACTAGCATTATTTTGCTTATTAGCATATTTACAAATTGTTCATAGATTTATTTACGGATTTGCCCTGTTTTCCTGCGATCATGCTGTTCCATTTACAACACTATCCATTGTGTATCTGACTTCCCAGCCCGTGCAGCGTTTAACAGGGAGCGAGCGAGGGTTATAAGCCCTGTCCGAGTGGAGGGAAACGAGAGCGAGGGGAGAGTGAGAGAGAGGGGAGGCAGGTATAGGGGGGGTGAGAGGTGGGGCAGGTACAAGGAGGGAGAAGGGGAACAGGGAAGGTACGAGGAAGGAGAAGGGGCGGAGGGATGGGAAGGGAGGGAGGAAAGAGGAAAAGAGAGGGTGGAGCGATGGGGAGAGGGGAAGAGAAGAGTAGGAGGGACGGAGGAAGAAAAGGAAGTAAAGAGTGTAAGAGGAGGAGGGAGAAAAGGAAGGGGAGACAAGGACTGCAGAAGGGAGGGTGTAAGGGAACAGAGGCGAGTGGATAGATAGATAGAGTGATAGACAGATAGATAGACAGACAGAGAAAGAGAGAAAGAGACAGAGATAAAAAGAAATAGAGAGAGAGAGAGAGAGAGAGAGAGAGAGAGAGAGACGGTGGAAGAGGGGACTGAGCATTTCCGTGTGGTTTGATTTTGAGGGTCGACCCTGTATCCGCGTGCCATGTTTGGGCTGTTCAGTTCTCTTTTCCAACCCTTTACTCCCATGATTTGCCAGTGGAATATGGACCCGAGGAATCTAATCAGCACCTGCCTCATTTTTATTCGCTCGGCGTAGGTGAATTAGCTTTGCATTATGCCATACTTGGGTCACCTCGTACTGTACGACCTCCGTAACTAAATATTATCTGGTGACGCCCCTCGTGCCGGTCCCCCCCCTCCTAGCTGTGTAGTCCTATATGCAGCCCCTCCCTCGGGAATCCTCAGGTGGGCGTGGGGCAAAGGCAATGAAGAACATGGAAGTAAGGTTGCAATATGTGGCGATATGTGGCGATCGATTACTTTTCTTCAGTTTCTTTTATATATTTCCCGTTTCTTTTTCCTTCGTTTCTGTCATGTATTTCAGTATCCTGTTTCCTCTGCACTGTTAGTCTTCTTTTCTTATTCATTTTCTTTTTATCTGCCTCCTTCCTCGTCTTCATTTTCGCCTCCTCTTTTTAGAAATAAAAGCGTTTTATCTTGCTCCCAATCTTTAATTTCAGAACCTCTTCTTTCTCCTCTTTTATATCTTCCAATACCACACGTGTCGGCTGAGGCACTCCATCGTCTCTCGCAAGGCCGATAATCCTGGTGGCCGTTTTATGGCATCCGGCGCTGGACCACGCACCCGAGCCACCTGTTTCGCCTTCGCTCTGGCACTAAAAGAGATACACTCCTGCGAACATACGTACACATACACATGCACGTGCGCATTCATATGTACATGCACGCATACGCAAAAGATGAGGAATGATTGATAAAAATGAGATGAATTGGAAATGTCGAAACGCACACACGTGTAAGCCTACAAAACAGGAGACTAGAGGAATCAGGTTGTCGATGAGGGAGCTTTAATCAGTTTTTGAATGTTCTGTGTCATCTTTAAGTGTGTTATACTTTCCCTCCAAGGCAATGGAAATAATTCAATAACAGTCAATCACCCTTTCGTGCGTGAAGCGAATTCATTGCATTCTAGGTTTTCTATTCATGCTGCAGTGTATAAACCCTTGAAAATTTCAAGAACCTTCTGATGTTATTTTTATGCAACACTGAAAAAAATCACCAGAATTAAAATGATGCAATATAGACCAGGACCATTAAGAGATGCAGTGTTATACGTGAGTTCCGCAAATGCAGTTTTCTGAAGATGTATGCCTGCGTGTTTAAACAAAACGAATGATCTGTGAAAGAAGTTTCGTTAACGTCCCATTCAACTTCTAGGAGTCGCTATGTACACTGTCCATTGTACATGTGACCATTGTCAAGCGGTGTCACAGGAGTGGTGTTTTAATATATTTTCATCATCCTCGTTTTCTTTTCTCTTCGTCCCTTAATTTTCATATTCATTTTGCAAATGTATGAAGGATCTGCATGTCCTGGTAGGCATTCATCTTCACCAAATGGCTGCCACTTTTCATGATTAGAGCTTGATCAAGAATTGGCGTTTTGGCTTCCGGCGTGCTCGGGCTCGGAACAATGTCTTAAGGCTCGCTGGCTTGTTGACTCACTATGTAGTGCACACGCCCACTCACACGCCCACGCACACGCTTACACGTACAAGCACACGCATAAGCACACAAGTACACGCTTATACGTACATACACACACGCTCACACGCACACATACACTCACACGCACACATACACACTCACACGCACACATACACACTCACACGCACACACTCACACGCACACGCACACGCACACGCACACGTACACGCACACGTACACGCACACGTACACGTACACGCACACGTACACGCACACGCACACGTACACGCACACGCACACGTACACGTACACGTACACGTACACGTACACGTACACGTACACGTACACGTACAAACATGCATACACACACACACACACACGCACACACACACACACACACACACACACACACACACACACACACACACACACACACACACACACACACACACACACACACACACACACACACACACAGAGGCGCGATGAGAGACAGTCGCTCAAAGGTAACACAAAAATCAAAATGGAAGTGTCATTCATTGTTCGTCAGTCTTTCTTGACATGTCATTTCCTGTACCCGCGTGACACCATTATTTAGATTTAATTAGTTTTATTTACATTTTTTGCATTTCCATGCTTTGTGTTTGTGCAAACTCCGGTGTTTGTGTAATCTTGTAATTAGTGTCATTTACATATATCCATCCTCCTAACATGCGAGGCTTTCATTAATATGTAATAATTGTGCCACTCATTATCACCGTGTGGTATGTCACTCCTCACCCCCCCCCCTTCTTCCCTGGCTCGGTCCTCTTTTCTCCTATCCTCTTTTCAACCCTTAGTTCTCCCATTTCTCTTCCTTTCACCTTATCCTCCCTCTTTTACCGTCCTTTTTACCCCTGTCTCCTCCGTCATTACCCTCCCCACAACCCTTCCTCCTTCCATTGTCCTCTCCTTATCCCTTCACTATCCTTACTCCTCCCTCCTCCTCCCTATCTACTACTTCCTCTCGTCTCCATTTTCCCGTCTTCGTACTCTTTACCCCCTTATCCCCCACTCTCTTCCCTCCCCTCTCCCCTCCCCTCTCCCATCCCCTCTCCCATCCCCCGTTTCGTCCCTCTTCCCTTGTCAGCCTTCTTTTCTCTCTCTCCCATTTCCCTCTCATTTCCCCCTTTCTTCCCCCCCCCCCTTTCCCCTGTCATTAGGCTCGCATCTGGATTTCCCCTCACCAGCTTGTCACGTTCGCATCCCCTCGGCCTCAGGTACCTCGAATTACCGAACCAAAAGCTGATACCAACTTCCTGCTCCTGGTCGTTTTTTTATGCGTTTTATGTGTAGTTGCCTTGTATTTATATACGTTATTGGATATGTTAGTCGCTTTTTTTCCTTCCTTTGGTTATCTCTGTCTATCTATCTATCTATCTATCTATCTATCGGTCATTTAGTTTGTCAAGATGTCTATCTCTGTGTATCTATTTAGACCCATCTATTTATCTATCTATCTGTCTATCTATATGTCTATCTATCTGTCTATATATCTATCTGTCTATCTATCTATCTATATATATATATATATATATATATATATATATATATATATATATGTATATATATAAATTTTCGTTTGTCTGTCCGTCTGTCTATTTTATATATTTTTTGCGGGCATGTACATACACATATATAAGTTTAAAGCATATGGCCCTGTCCCTCCCCCTCCCCCTCCCCTTCCCTTGTCTCGGCTGACCATGAAAATTATTACGTTAAAAGGCCATGAGCCACACGAGGCACAAAGAAACTTTTGGAAGACGGAGCACATAGGGTGGGTGGGCGCTCGGGGGTCGGTGGAAGGGGGGGTGGAGGGGTATGAGAGCGGGGCTGGGAGAGTGGAGGAGAGGGAGGTACAAAGTCTTCAACATATTTCCGGACAAGGCTCGGGATGAGAAAATTGGGAAGGAGATGGATGGCGAAGTGGATAGCGCGGAACTCGGGAAGAATTAAGTGGATGAAGAAGGAGGAAGAGGAAGGAGGGAGAGGATCTGTGGTGACTGCAGAGATGATGGATGGAGTGGAGGGAGGGAGGGAGAGAGTGGGAAAGACAGAGCAAGAAGAGGGGGTGGAGTGAGAGGGAGAGAGGGAGAGAGAGAGAGAGGGAGAGAGAGAGAGAGAGAGAGAGAGAGAGAGAGAGAGAGAGAGAGAGAGAGAGAGAGAGAGAGAGAGAGAGAGAGGGAGAGAGGGAGAGGAGGGGAGAGAGAGAGAGAGAGAGAGAGAAAAAGAGAAAGAGAAAGAGAGAGGGGGAAGGTGACAAACGAATGTGTCACGTTTAAATGGCACCAAGGAAATGCTGGTACTCTTAGGAGGATCTTAGGAGGATCCTTGCAGTGTTTTGTCCTCTCGACTCCTCGCATCCTTTGAAGGACTCTTAACGGCGTTCAGAACATATTGAAGCCCCTCATTGCATTTTCTGTTTGTTTGTTTGTCAGTTTGTTAGGCGTGTTGAGGTGACTCCTTTACGTCACGTGATGTTCAAACTTTTCGATTAATGGCATCAGGCGAATCTGATTGATGTTAATTAAGGAAAACTTAACCAAACTAAACCTGTTAAGGGAGGTTTAAGTGGAATTAAGATTAATTGTTCTAAATCAGCGTGACTTAAACTGAAGGGAACTTTCATTAATATTTAGGAGAATGGGAAAAGAAAGAGAGAGAGAGAGAGAGAGAGAGAGAGAGAGAGAGAGAGAGAGAGAGAGAGAGAGAGAGAGAGAGAGAGAGAGAGAGAGAGAGAGAGAGAGAGAGAGAGAGAGAGAGAGAGAGAGAGAGAGAGAGAGAGAGAGAGAGAGAGAGAGAGAGAGAGAGAGAGAAAGAAAGAAGAAGAGAGAGATGGAGAGGGAGAGAGAGAGAGGGAGAGGAAGAGAAAGAGAAAGAGGAAGAGGAAGAGGGAGACAGAGACGGAGAGGGAGACGGACAGAGAAGGAGAGACAGAATGGCAAAGGAGGAGGGAAATAGAAGAGAAAGGAAAGAGAACAACACACACACACACACATTTTTTTTTCTTTCTTTCTTTCTTTTTTTTAAATAGCTGTGTGCATTTTTCTCTCTCCGATTGCAAAAGGCCTTGTGGTCGTATTACCTTCGGATCTCATTGTGTTCGATTTGTTTTTAATCCGTTCTGGTTTCATCTCGCGATCGTGATGATGTTTGACCCGGATTAAAACCCGAGCCGCTTCAGTGCGCGTTCCGAGAATAGACGCGGGGCTGTTATTTCAGGATGGGAGCCCGTGCTTCAGAGAGAGAAAGGGCGTGAGGGAGGGAAGGGTGGAGAGAAATACAGAGAGGAAGGAAGAAGGAATGGAAGATATGCGGGCGCGTATACGTACACACACACACACACACACACACACACACACACACACACACACACACACACACACACACACACACACACACACACACACACACACACACACACAAAGAAAAGGAAGAGAGAGAGAGACACAGAGACAGCCAGACAGACAGATAGACTGACACAAAGGCGATGCAGAGAGAATGCATGACGGTCGGAGGGGGACTCTCCGTGGAGCGTGGGTGTGTTGCCCTCATCATCATTCATCGGTGATTATTTGATCTGTTGATGCGCCTCTTTGGTATGCGGTGTAGGTGGCTGTGGGGGAAGAGGAGGAGGGGGTGGTCCTGTAGGAGGGGGGTGAGGGATTGTTGATGGGGTCGCTGGTACTTTCGCTGCTCGGGAGTCGAGGATTTGGAGCGACTCTACTGCCTGTCTTCGTTTGTTTGGTTTTGTCGCCATCCCTTCTACTATTTTCTCATCTTCTTACTCTCTTCTTCCCTCCTTTATTCTTACTTCCTTCGCTCCTAACCTCCATCCTTCTTCCCTCACTGCCGTTTGCCGCCTTCTCTCCCTGCCTCCATTCTTTTTCCCTCCTACTTCCCTCCTAGCCTCCCTCCTTCCCTCCCAGCCTCCGTCCTCCTCCCTCCTTCCCTCCCAGCCTCCATCCTCCTCCCTCCTTCCTTCCTTCCCATCCTCCTTCCTCTTTCCTCCTTCCCACCTTGCCCCCACCCTCCTTCCTCCTTCCCACTTTGCCCCCATCCTCTTTCACTCCCTGTCATGCACTTCCTTCCTTCGCTGTCCTTCCCTCCTGACTTAACTCCTCCTTTTCTCCCAGCCTCCATCCTCCTTCCCTCCCTGTCTCCCTCTTTGCCATTTCTTGTTTCCTACTTTTTTACTCTTAATTTTCTTTCTTATCTACCCCTCTATAAAAAAAAAAAAACTTTTTTTGCTTCGCAGGCTTATTTCTTGACGTTTTCCAACCACCATATTTTTTTCTTTATATTTTTTTCTCCTATTTTCATCCACTTATGCCGGCAATTTCACCCTCTCCGTCACGCTCCATTAAGGACATGGAAAACTTGGTTCCACGACCTTATGGAGGAAGGAGAGGCGTGGACGCATACACACGCACGTACACATGAAGGTATACACCTAGGTGCCGGGGCTGTCGAGGTCGCTGTCTGTTTGTCTGTCTTGATCGTTTTCTCTTGTTTATCTGTCAGCTGTCTGTTTATATGTATGTGTGATGTATGTATGTATATCTTTTTTTGTTTGTTTTGGACTATTTTC
>BOPN01000128.1:562718-564183 GCA_017312705.2 Penaeus japonicus
TTCCGTATTCTCTTCTTCGTGCCTTCCTTACCCTTTTGGTTCATTCTCTCCTTCCGTCTTTACTTTTCTTTTCATCGTATCTTTTCTTCTCTCTCGTTGCTTTATTCGCTTCGTCTCTGTCATTAATGCACCATTATCTTACTTCCTTCCTCTCTGCTTTATCCTCTCCGTCCTACTCTTCCTTAGTGTCTTCATCCTATCTTTATTTACTTTTCCTCCTTCCTCTCTGCTTTAGACTCCCCAACCCTCTCTCCCTCATTTCCCACCCTTCCTTTTTTCTAATGCTTTTCCTCCCTCCTTCCCTCTTTCCAATCATCCCTTCGTTTCTCTCGGGCATTTTCTCACTCACCTACTTCCCAATACCTTTATCCTTCACCTCTAGATATCCTTCCTGTCTCTCTCTCTCCCCCTTACTCCCTCCTTCCTGATTCTCCTCTTTATTCCTTCCTCTTTCCCTTTCCCTGATGGTGTTATTTAGAAGCCATATTTATGCTCGCGGTTTATGTATCGCATTCATTTTTCCCACGTATATTCTGGGTCTCTATCATTTGATTTAATTCTCGAACCGCGCGTTTGCCTAATTGGTATCCATTTGTGTTAGTAAATGGAAAGGCTTGTTTTGGTTAAGGCATTTCGGTTATGCCACTGTTTCAAAGGTCAGTCAGGGGTCAGGCATGTCCGTTTTCGAGAAAGACAGACGCAGTAAAACCCGAAGAGAGGGAGAGGGAGAGGGAGAGGGACAGGGACAGGGAGAGATGCAGATGCAGATGCAGATGGAGAGGGGGGAGGGGGAGAGATATGGATAGAAAGATGCAATATATATATATATATATATATATATATATATATAATAGATAGATAGATGGATGGATGAATATATAGAGTTGGGGAAAGGGAGAGGAGAGAGAGAGAGAGAGAGAGAGAGAGAGAGAGAGAGAGAGAGAGAGAGAGAGAGAGAGAGAGAGAGAGAGAGAGAGAGAGAGAGAGAGAGCAGAGTGGCAGAGATGAAGAGGAAGAGAGTAGGAGTGGAGAAAGAAAGAGAAAGAGAAAGAAGCTTAATACACGTACCACGGCCTGAATCTGGCCAGTAACCTCATATGGGTGACCGTGACTTTCATGAGGAAGGGGGCTCAGGAGGTACTGAGTCAGCACTTAAGGGAGGCGACGATCAATTTGAAGGAAGTGTGTGAGTAATCTATTCTCATATTGAGACTAGGCTGGTGTTGTAGAGAATAAAATGACATGTCAATGTATTGAATAAGTATTAAAGTTAATAAGGAAGCAAATAGATAGTGTGTTGAGATTAGTCGTGCAGATGATAACATTGGGGAGACAGGTAACGGCAAAGACAAGTAACAGGTACATTTAGAGAGGCACGCAAGCAGGCAGGCAGGCAGGCAGGCAGGCAGGCAGGCAGGCAGGCAGGCAGGCAGACAGACAGACAGACAGACAGACAGACAGACAG
>BOPN01000128.1:581783-584283 GCA_017312705.2 Penaeus japonicus
CTATGTTATCTGTATCGTTCGTATCTCTTCTACTTGCTTGTCGTCTTCTATTTGTCTATCTGCCTCTCTCTCTCTCTCTCTCTCTCTCTCTCTCTCTCTCTCTCTCTCTCTCTCTCTCTCTCTCTCTCTCTCTCTCTCTCTCTCTCTCTCTCTCTCTCTCTCGCCCACTTTCCATATATTGTTTTTTGAACGAGGATTTAATTGGATGTTTTCCAGTCGTCCGGTAGGCTGACGGGACGTTTGTGTTGCCAAGAACGGCATCCAATCAATAGTTGGCACCTCCTTTCCCCTCTGTGTGTGTGTGTATGTACCTTTTCCCTTTCTCTCTCTTTCTCTTTCTCTCTCTCTCTCTCTCTCTCTCTCTCTCTCTCTCTCTCTCTCTCTCTCTCTCTCTCTCTCTCTCTCTCTCTCTCTCTCTCTCTCTCTCTCTCTCTCTCTCTCTCTCTCTTTCTCTCTCCCTCCCTGCCTCCCTCCATCCCTCCCTCTCCCCCTCCCTCTCTCTCCGTTGGTGAAAGGCCTATGTAGGAATTACTGGATTGAAAAAAGTACGGAGAAGCAAGGCATTTCCCTCACATTTCTCGCCTTTTATTTCCTTTTCTCTTTTCATTGCTTTTGCTGTTTCTCGGCATTTGTTCTCTCTTCTACTTTTCTTGTTTTCCTTTCCCCCTTCTCTACTTTGGTTTCCAATTTCATTTTCTTTTTCTCCCCTCGTGTTTTATACCCCGCTCTGATCATCGCCTCGATTTTTTATCCCACTTGTCCTCTTCTCGGTTCTCGCTTTGTTCTTCTCGGCTTTTGTCCCCTCTTCCTTCTTCTCTTCGGATTCTATTCCTTCATTTCCCTCTCTTCGGCTGTTATTACCTCTTCCCCCTCTCTTCTCCTCGGTTTAGTCCCTCTCCCTACCTCCCCCACTCTTTTCCTCGGCTTCTGCTTGCTCCCCCTATTTCCTGGTCTCTAGGAAGGCGCGGGACATCGATGGCCAGCGATCTAAGAAGGAGAAGGATCTGTGGTGCCGTTAATAGGAGCGGCGGCGGTAATAGAGTTATGCTAATGGGTAGGAGAGAGTTTAATGAGGATAGGTGGGTGAGAATGGTAGGATTAAGGGTGTGTGGGAGGGAAGGCATGACTGGGATAATGGGTTGTAGGTCGGGTATGAAACATTTGGGGCTGTAGGGGCGTTGAGTACGGCTTGGATTATGGATTGTTGTAGGGTCCTTTAGGATGGGAGGGGGGCATAGAGTTTGTTCTATGGAATTATCAGTAATTATCTAGGGGAAATGTGTCTATTAGATGAACAGCGTCTGTTAATTGGCTTGCGAATTGCAGGAATAATCTCATTTTAATTAGCATTGAAAGATATTTTGATGACCACCATTGCCTACAATTTTAAAACCTCGTTACTAGTTCCAGTATGCGGCATTGCGTAATTATTGCGTTAATGACACTTTTAGTTGGAGGTTTGAAATACAGTTATACCTGTTGGTGAATATTCTGATAGGTAATACGTTTGGCTTTTCGGAAAAAAGCCATTCCGTAATTGCTTCCGGACTCCAAACAGTTTTTAAACGTTTCACTTTTAGCTATACCTTATTCCCATTTTCCATGTATCATTTGATGTTGGAGTCGCGTCGAAAAGGGACGCAGGCAAGCGTCAGAGAAATAGGGGAGGGCGAGAGGGGGGAGTAATGGTTTGTGTGTGTAGGAGGAGGTTATTTACGCTGGTAAGAAGCAACAGTTAGTTTATATGGAAGGAAACGCACACTTGCCATCTTTACATTGTATTTTTTCTTATTTTGATTCCTTTTTTATTTTTAAAAATCTTTTTACAACCTCCCGTTTGTCCTCTTTTCCTCGGTTCTCGCTTTGTTCTTATCGGCTTTTGTCCTCTTTTCCTTCTTTCTCTTCGGCTTTTATTTCCTCATTTCCCTCTCTCTTCTATCATTCCCTCTTCCGTTATTTTATTTTATAATCTCCTTCTATTGCCTATCACCTTGTTTTCATCCTCTGACCTCTTATACCTTCTCCAGCCACTGCATGATACAGGTCGCGGTGTGACCTTCCGGAAAGTCGTTTATCCCGGCATACGAGACGACACTGAAGCTTCGCGTTATCACCCGGGCCAAGATTATGGCACACTTAAACTGGGCCATGAAGAGGCAGCTGATGGCACCGGCTTGACGCATAACCCGACATATTGTCTGATTCTCACTTACGTAAACATACCCGAACTCATGGCATTTCGTATTCGATGCGGAAGGCTTTCTATCTGGTTACTCTCTCTCTCTCTCTCTCTCTCTCTCTCTCTCTCTCTCTCTCTCTCTCTCTCTCTCTCTCTCTCTCTCTCTCTCTCTCTCTCCCTCCCTCTCCCTCCCTCCCTCCCTCCCTCCCTCCCTCCCTCCCTCCCTCTCCACCCCCCAAATCCTTCTCCTCATCCACTGCCTTTCTCTCTGGCTCCCTCTCACAGGCGATTTTTACATATTCGGTTGTAACCATTCCGAAT